>VWZE01007414.1:464354-575646 GCA_013396675.1 Eubucco bourcierii | reverse complement strand
CAGCATCGCGGCGGCTAACGGTGTGCTGCCCCGCAGAGAGGAGCTGGCCGTGCGCCTGGACCTGACAGAAGCCCGAGTGCAGGTGAGTGCCGAGGCGCGGCGGGGGCTGCCTCCACCCTAGAGCCGCCGGTGCCCGGGGACCGACCCTTCCTCCCTCCCCTCCTCCGCGGCCTCATCGGGGCTAGAAGCGGAGTTTCTAAACCGCCCCAGGAGGGCTGAGAGCAGCTATTGGAAATCTCCCTTCCTCGGCTGAGCGAGCATAGCGGAGGGAGGAGGCGCCGGGGGTACCGGGTGCCGTCCGTTCCGGGTAGTGCTTTAAGGACGGAAAAATCGTTCAGTTACCTCATGACGGGGAGGGGGAAGAGGGAGTTGAGGCAGAAAAAGTCGATCTTAAGAGCCTTCCCGGATTGCACTTCGCACTCAACGTTTGCGGCCACCGTCATGGGTACAAAGGCAGTTTTGAGTTAGAGAAAAAAAATCAAGTCATAAATCAGTTGGTTTGCGGCAGGTGAGGGGTTCTATGGGACACGCTAAATTATTTCCCTAGGCTGCAGAGAAGCTTGCACTCTTCTTGCTCTAACTCAGTTCAATAAAACAGTCACATTTCACAAGTAAAACAAATAAAAGATTAGCTTGACATTCAGATGAGAGTCAGGTGCTGTCCAGGAGAATTTTATGGCTTGGCTGGGCTGTAATAATAGCAACACCCTTAAAACTTCAGCACAGAGAAACAGAAGCTAATCATCCTAGAGTCCCCAGTTTAACGAATAATCCTTGTAGCTTTTCCTGACACTAATCACTTGTACTTTATCATAGAATCATAGAGGTCTCTACCAACCAAAGCAATTCTAAGATTGAGTACAACTGTTGATCTAACACCACCATAGCCATTAAACTAAGTCCTGAATCACCAGCTCACCTCCTAAGGAACTGGGTGTTTAGATTCATCTGTTGTATAAGTTAGAAATCCTGTTGTATAAAGAAACATTAACTAAAAAACAAAACAAAACAAAAAAAAAAACCAAACCAAAAAACTTCAAACTGTGTGACAACTTTTCTAGTACTTTTAAGCTCAAAACGACAATTGCTCTAAATCTGGCTTGTGCTGTGTATCAGATATTGACTGAACCCCTGTTCCAGCTCAGCTCTTGGGAAAGAGCTGTCTTCTGAAAGACAGACCTGGTGCACCAGATAGGTGTGACAGCCCTGCTTATGCCTGCTGATGACAGGTCCTTGTTTGTATCCGCTGTCATTACCTGAGTCCCTGGATCTGCAATGCTTCATATTAGCTCATGTCTAAAGCTGCAAGTTTTTAGCTTTTTATTTATATATGTGCCATCTTCAAAAAAGGCCTTACCTCATCTGAGACTACCTAGGTGGACTTTTCATCTCTCTTTTGCGTGTCCTTTCTCCTTACCACCAACCATTACCAAACTTCTAGTCACTGAAATATCTGTCACCCCAATATCTGGCAATCACACATGGCATCTGCCAGTGGAAAAGATATGAGTGAAATGCTGTTAACTTACCTGTGACTGCCACATTCACTTCAAGGGGTACTTGCTCTGTAGGCCATTTAACCTGTGCAGTGATAAATGGTAAAGAGGGTCTTAATGACCCACCTGAAAAAGATGAAAACGTTTAGGTTTGGAGGAGTCAAAATACTTAACAATAGCAGAGTTGCAGTATCCTCAGTGGACGGAGGGACTAGCAGAGAGCTGTTCCTTGCACTTCCTTACTCCTTATCAGATCTTAACGCAAGTCTCCTAGGCATGAGTACAGCAGTTAGGGTGAGCTTCAGTCCACAACGCCTCTGTCTCTGTGTATTGTTGTCCTGGTGTAGATGGTGGACAGCCTGGCCTGAAGAGACGAGGGTGCACAGGACCAGTTGTATAAATGGTGATGTGTTAAGCTATCTTAGTTCACAAATACTTGCCTTGTATGCCTGTGCCCATAGTTGCTCTGCACAGTGCCTTCTGTGAAATGAAGACTTGTATACCTCTGCCATGGTACCTGGCTAAACCAGCTGACGTGAAAAGTGGCATCTCAAGTGTAAACCTAGGAAAATAATCTTAGCAAATGCAACTAGACCGTTTCTTCACCTCATTGTGCTTTCAAATTGAGGTCTGTTTCTCTGGGGAGAACCCTTTGTCAACCAGCTGAAAGGGATACCAGCCACTTTCTCGTCCCTCACTCTTGCATTTTGAGTCCTACGTGAAAACAAAGGAGAAAAAACATTGCCCATGAGCATACACTTATTTGAGCATCACTTCAAAGAGATTCCCATCACTCAACCTGCACTATTTACTTGTATGGAGAAATTAAGATGGCAGCAAAAACCTTTGTATTTTCCTTAGCTTGGGAAAGGGATGGTCTGAGAGCCTGCAAAACCTTTTCATAATCCGAAGCCATGTTGGGATGCTCTTAGTAGCATTCGCATCTCTTCTTGCCTTCTGCTTCTCATAATCCTTATTGTTAGGATGGGAGAAAAATAAGAAAAGGTTAAAGGAATATTTTATTTTCTTAATGTGAGGACTGAAGCACTACTTGGGTATTTCAGTACCATAAACTGCATCAGTGTTAAAATATTAGCTTACAAATATAACTCATCTAAACATCCTTGTATCTTTCCGATGACGAACCTGTATTCAGTTTCGGCAGAAACATGGCACAGTCACATCCCTGTGTCTTTTTCTCATCATTAGCTATTGCATCAGTTAAATAGGACACATTCTTAAACAACATTACTGCAAGAAAGCTATTTTATACACTCAGCTTTTTAAGAGAGCTAAATCTCTTTCGTCGGAGGTGTTTGGTGCTAGTAATTACAAAAATAATCCAGGTAGTATTTAATACACAATTCGAACTCAATGTTAAAACTCACCTTTGAGTATTAAGTAATGCATTTTCTCCAAAGTATTTTATCACTGATAGTACGGTCACACCATAAAAATCTCAAAGCTGGTATGGCAGCTTCTGTTATGTTTAGTTTGGCACTTCATATCTGTCTGAAAATAAGAGTAATGGCAAATGAAGCCTTTTATTAGAAGCAAAGGGGAACCGCTTAACAAAAGGTTCAAGATGACTAATCTGAATGTTAATGACTAGAATGTAAGCATTAAATTTTGAAAGCTGTTTGTCACATCAGTGTGAGGTATGAGGCATATCTTTGCTTCTTTTATCACTTGCGTTGATGAGTTCGTACCAGTAAGGAGCTAAAGGCCAGCTTTTTGCTAAAGGTTATTAGTAGATCCCTACGCTGTGTTTGGTAAATACAAAATCTGAGAAATGACTAAAGTTTGGCTCTAAATCCAAAATCACCTGTAACATTAAAAAAGTTATTTTGCAGTCAAAGTTCAAGTGATCAGATCAGCTCATTTTAGGACAGAGAGAGCAGAAATACAGATTTTGTGTTAGGCTTCATAATGAAGAACAAGGCTAAGATTTAGTAAGGGAATTGAGACTTTTGCAGCATTTGCTTTATCCTTTTCAGGAAAGGCTTTCTCTATGTATGTACAGCATAAGACAGTTCACTTCCTTTTTATTTGGGTTTTATTTTCATAGAAAATACTAACACCTTGGAGTTGATGGTCTTCTCCCATGAGATCTTAGCTAAGCTCCACTTACAAATATTTGAGATTTTTAAAGTCATCTGATTCAAGTAATCAAATTATTTTTTCTTATCAGACCCCTGTCATACTGGAAGTTTACCTCTGTCCTAAATCATAAGTAAATTTCAGAAAGTCATAATTCTGTCCAGGACAGAAGTTGATCTTTGCAGTGACTTCTAGTTACCTATGTTACTAGTAACTTAGTACTACTAAATACTGAAACTTTGTGGTCCAGCTATCAAGATAAAAAGCTCACACTGTATATTTGGCCTAGTTACTCTTACAGTCACGATTAAGTTGCTTCTGAGGTATCTGTACAGAAACAGCTACCTCTGATGTTGCTTTGAAATTTATTTTTTTATAAATAGCTTATGAAAGGAAGAATGAAAATTTTTACTAAGTGATCATGAGTTCCTAGGTAATAAGTTTATATATTACAATGGCTTTAAAACATGTGGGACTATTCAGTTACAGGTAGAAACTAGTCAAATTTACAGTATTTGTAACTGATTTATTTCTTAATGAACCCCCTAAGGCATTTATGAATGGGTCTCCGATACTCAAGAAGTGGGTTTTGGTTTAACAGTAAATACTTTGCCTCCTGTATCACTGCATGCAGTAGTATCTGATAAGACACAAACTGCAGAATAAGTTCAGCTAACACCTTTATAATTTCTCCTTGAAGGTCTGGTTCCAAAACAGAAGGGCAAAGTGGAGGAAACGTGAAAAAAATGAAATTCTGGGGACTGTTCCAGGAATCTCCCTAACGCACCCACTTGGTCTATTTTTGGATGTTCCACTGAGTCATTCTCCCCTCCTAGATCACACATGGAGGTCAATGCCTCTTTCATCACTGGCTGTGCCATCCGTGTCTCCAGCATTTAATCCGCCAACCTTAGGGCCATTTGGCCTCAGCAGCCTTACCTGGACCTCTCTCTTCAGAAATCCTATTTTAAATCCACATTTTGGAAGGTAAAGAATTCATTTTTTTTCTTAAATCTCAAAGCTGTTGAAAAATGATGCATTTCACTAATTTTGGTACTCAGATGTTCTCAGTAAACATGCCCCCCTAGATAAAGTTTCTAAAATGAGGTTAGTTTTGTGTAGGACCACTTGATTAGGAATTGCAAGACTTAAAACTAAGTCATGCTAGTAAAAACTTAACATGTAATTGCTCTTTAAAGAGCAGTTGTGCATACTGACTGAAGCCTTGGTCTCGTTGAACCCTGGTCTTCACATAGATTGCTGTAATCTAGGTGGCTCCAGCACTATCCTTATCTCACACACTGACACAGATGATACACCATAAAGATCTGACGGCAGACAGGCATGGCTTGTAGGTGATTTGACAGAATAAAGGCATTAGACAGTTCTTCTCAGGAGACCAGAAGCCTGGCTACATATACAAGAACAACATAGCTTCAGAGAGAGACTGAAAGAGAGAGATCTTGATTCTTGTATGTCCTACTAAAAGCCAGGGCTCTTCCCCTGCAAGGTGCTGTGCTCTTAACCCATAGAACACACCTGCAGCTAGCCTCCTTTCCCTGCAGTTAGACACCTAGAACTCCAGCAATTCATTTTAACTGAACCTGCAGACAGCTTTCTGCCAGGCTTTTTGCCTGGCAACCTGAAATTTATCAGCAAAACCCTGCTGCTGGTGCTTTAATGCATCACAAGATTGGGAAAAAGCAAGCATGTCATGTGTGTTTGTGCATATAATGGGTGTGTTGAGAGAAAGATGTATATAAAAGAAGATAGCACTGTCCACTTGCTGAAATTATAGCCCATCATAGATTCACATTAACAGACCAATGCTGCTTTTCACATGGAATAAACTTGTCTGAACAAATTGGCAGCTTAAACAGCCACATAAACTGGTCTTTTTATGAGGTAGTTTATTGCTGTCACAGAACAGGCTGATCTGCAGCATCCAAGGTTTGTTTAGAAAGGATTTAACATTAAGAGTTAAGCAAATGGTTGCTGCTCTGGGTATGCACATGCCACATTTGATCATCACTCATTTATTTTAAAGTATTTGGGTTTTTGTTTGGAGTGGGGGTTGTGGTAGGTTTTTTTAAGGGGAAGACACTATACTGCAAAATAAAGCTAAAATAAAAAGTGCATTTGGAAGAAATTGGAATTTCTTTTTTTTTCTGATCCTTTAGGTGGGGGAAGCTGCAGTTCAATAGGTACTTTTCTCCAAAACAATTTGTAATTTGGATAATATTCTTTCAAACACAGGTTTCTCAATGCTTTAAATCCCCTCATGACAACAGCATCAGTACTCATGAAAGCTCCTGGACCCCCATCAGATCCTGCTCTTACTGCCTTCACTGATCCAGCAGCAGTTGAAAGAAAAACGTCAAGCATTGCAGCACTAAGACTCAAAGCAAAAGAACATTCGGCACAAATCCCTCAATTAAACCTCATCTCCAGTCTAACAAACACTAACAAAGAACTTTGCTAGATGCTGTCCCACAGACTGCAGCCACACAGGGGAAAGTGAATGCCTTCTCCAAAAAGTAACTCCAGTTAGAGAGACACTTTAAAAAGGACAACATACACACAGAGCTGTAGTTCCTTCATCTTCAGTAACAGACTTAAGGGAAATAACCCCACTATAACTTGTTTCCTTCATTACAATGTGAAATCAGGTAGCAAATTGGCTTGTATCATTTCTGACTCTATTTCTGTAGAGGCAGGAACTAGCTCATCTTTGTAATTCAGGCTCACACAAATCAGACTCTAGTCCAAAGGCTTAAAATCAGTTTTGTAAGCAGCTCTTAACTCACTTCTCAGGACGAACCTACATGCAGTACTTGAGAGGCAAGAATCAGTACATGATTACTAACCTTGAGACCGTGCTTCATGTTGAAGTGCAAATGCCAGTGAAATCTTCCATTGTAGACACTCAGCAGGAAGGAGATGGGACTGTTTTCAGCATAGGCTTTTGATTCAGAACTAGGTTTGTTTCAAACTAAATAAAAACAAATGTTTGCTTTGTGTTCAAGGTGGCAATGTTTTAATAATTCAAGAAGTTTAAGCTTTGTATATGAAAACTTTGCTGTGAAAGTAGGTTGCAATGTGCAGTAAATGGTGTGCAGTTCTCTTTGTATATCCATGTTGGTGCATAGCCCAGTGCTGTAAATATGAGGTTGCTGAAAACTTTTAGCATGACTGGCACATTTTACCAGACCATTACAACACCAGGTTACTTGTATACTTCCAGACATTTCATGCCTTGAGTAGATTCAGAATTTAAGTGCAAACTAAGTGTTAAGCATTAAATCTTTTCTTGGACTTAAATGTTTGGAGTAAGTGAAAACAGCTTCCTGATCAGGAGTCTACAGTTCAAAGTCCTGGGCTTCTTCTCGGGCCTTGGACAGGTCATTCTGCAGTTCTTGCTGAATCTCCCATCCAGGAAGTGGAACTGAGAACTCTCTCATCTGTAGGTCTGATGCTTTAGTGTAAAGTGAGGGTAAGTAGTATCCTCCTTCTGCAGCTTACTAGCCTACCTCACAGGGCTGTTGTGAGGACTGATTAAACAAACATGACACTGTGCAAATGTTATAGAGTTCTACAAGTGCTAATTGTTGCTCAGCATTTACCAAAGAGAGGCCCACAGCTGACTACACATGAAGATTACCTTTCCCACACCTGTAGCAGTGGTCCAAGCACACACTTTCTGTGGGCTGATGGGACAACGTGGAACTCTTCCATGGATGCAGCCTGGTTCATCAAGCACACATACACTGAAAAGATTTTAGTATATTTTACAGCTTCTTTCTCAAAGCAGCTCTGGAACTACTGAACTCTATGCAGATGTTTTCAAGGCAACAGTTTTGAGTGCAGAACTGCAGGTACCTAACTGCTGCTTCTATAGGCCCCTCTCAGCTTATATTTCAGTACCTGACAGAGAAAGCAGTTTGCTATGTCAGACATACTGGTTTTCCATTTCCTCTTGAATACTAACAGTTTTGGCCACCCTTCAAGGATAATATATCACAAGATAAATTTTTTTTTAGTTCATAGACCTCATTGTTAGCTCAGGTAGGAGAAGGTGGTAGGATTTCACTGCTGGGAAAAGCAGGCTTTCTACTTAGGTTAGTCTAAGCCTGTGGGCTGAGCAGCAGGAGATGTGGGGAACTGATGGAACCAGGACCTCTCACAGAAGTTTGAGTACACAGATGCAAATAACATCTGTTTACCTCCACCAATTCACTCGCACAGCCCAGGCTGCCAACTGGCAACACAACACAGTGTCCACATAAGCTCTGAGTTTGTTCCAAATTAACCTTTTAAGTAGGTTAATGGCTTGGAAATTATCATTACACAACAGATGTTCTATTCTGTAGAAATTCTGTGGCACCTCTCCTTGCGTCTCTTGCAATGCAAGGAGGTTCTCCATGAAAGGAAACTGTCATAATTTCATGTAACATAGCAGAAACTGTCCTGCATTTGCAATGAAGACTTAGATATTTTTGTTTGGTTTGTTCCTAGATAAAGTCACCAGAAGCAGCATGTGAAAAACAACTGCTGCAGGTTGGTTTAATATGTTGTATGAAACAGTAGGTACTATGTAACCAAAAAAGTTTTCATCATTTGCCACAGAGTTCTCACTCGGGTATGGGGAGATCAAATTCACCAGTTAAAGTTCCCTTCATTTAAGCAGTCACACAAGAGGCAACTCTAATCTATCAACAGAGTTCTTCCAACAGCTGTATATACAAGTCATTTCAGGGCAGCAGTTAACACACAGAGGCAAGTAGCTTCACTCATTTCCACTAGCACTTATGCCAGACCTGGGAACTGCTACCCGCACCTAGCACACGCAGTCACTTTGACACCACTCGAGGTTGGCAACTAAACCCTTGCCAGGCTCATCTGGTGCTGCTCTTTCTTAATTCTCTTTACAAGAGGGTAGCTTTTCACCAAGACTCTCTCCCCTCCTACTGGAACCACAGCCAAGCATCCGTTGGTACCACTCCCCAGCCACCACAAACTGTGGCCTTTGCCTCTCCTGGCAGTGTTAGCCCAAGGCAGGGACAATCTCCTCTTCGGTGTTTATTTCTGTGTGGCTCTGTGGCTTCAAGCTACTGTGTCCTATTTGACAGTTGACAGAGTTGCAAAGGTAAGTACATTCCCTATTTTGTCAGCAGCTAGCTAGGAGCTGCCATTCCCGTGCCATTTGGGCAGAAGATGGTGTCATTAGCATTTCCCTTTGGGTACAGGCAGAGAACACAGCTTACTGATGTTTCATCTGGTTTTAGTTTGAAATGCTGAGAAGTTTTCTTTAAACTGATTTCAAATTTTTATGCCTTAATGAGTTCTTCCAAGAAATTCCCATTCTTTCATGTGAACCAAAAAGCCAGCTGTGAGAGCTAATGATATTATGAAAATAAATATGCAGGGCAACACTTGAAATCAGCTTAGGAATCAGAGTGTGTCTATAACCAAAAGTCAACAAGCTTTTTATGTTAATTATTACTGTCTTGTAACGAGCTATCACACCAAGGGAAGGAGGTTTGCTTATTCAGTCTATTTTAAATTTAAATAAAGAAGCCTGATTACAAGTTATTATGGACATAGTATTAAAATTACATTTAAAGAAATGTTTGGGACCATTTAATTGAAAGCCCTTCAGGCTAGTTTCATAGCTACCCATGTGCAACACTCTTGCCATGAACCAAGCAGGGACAGTCACTCGCTTTTCTCATGGCAAGGAGAAGAGCAGCATTCTACGCTCTAAACAGGCCAGCCACTTTACAGAGGATTTCTCACACTGAAGGCTGCAATTATACCCAGACACTTTCTTACCTTATACACTAAATTCTGTAGTCTTCTCTTAGGCAAAGGCTGCACTGATCTGGATTAAGACTGCAGGATTTGACCCTATGCCTCTCTTCTGAATCGAGACGGGTTGCAGCTTTTGAATCTTCTCTGGGTAATACCAAGATGGTTTGCTGGCATAGGTCTCAACTGAAGCAGGAGCCCTGATTGTTTGTTTTCTTGGGCTTGTCTGGTTTTCCTGAAAGTAAAAATGCAGGGGAAGATTCTCAAAGCAGCACCAGAGATTTGAATACACTCCCAGCCCCATTCACATTCTGCAGCCCACCGTGGAAAAAACTCAGTCTCCAAATTAAACCTTGTGACATTGCTCTCCACATCTAAATTTTTGGAAGTGTTTTGTGGAAGATTCTGCAGCATATTGGTATCACTTCAAGAAATGTTCACAAATGATTCTGTTGGACTACTCATGCTTGGTTATACTGCCAGGTTCATTCAGTTTATTCTCTGACTCAGGTTCAGTTCTGATAACATAAGATGTTGGGTAAATTTCTGTATTTCCAGTGACATAGTATCATCAGAACTTTCCCTACAAAGAAGGAGCAATTCTGTTGGGGGGAAAAAAGGGAGAATAATAGGCCAGGTGTTTGAAGAAAAGACAAAGAAACAAGCACAGTAGGGTGTTCTGACTCACAAATCTGTATTGAGAAAGAAGTATTCATGAAGAAAATTAATTTAAGAAGTATGTAGTTCAGGTTTTGAGCACATAAGTTCCTTTCAAAAACAGATTAGTGATTAAAAACTTTTTTAGTCTAGCAATCTCTTAAACAATTAGCACAGTAATTGGAAAGGGACTACAAATTCAAATCTAGATGGACATAAAAGAGTTTCCCCATAGAGCTTTGCCTTGGTTTTTGTGGGTAACTGGCATGCACCTGCCTTTAGCTTCAGTGGGGCTGAAATGCTGAAGAAGGCTCTGAATAGGGATACAAATGCCCCAAACAGTAATGCCATACAAATTACTTAATTCATGTAAAGTAGAAGTAATTGTATTGATTATGAATGTGTGAGTGATTCCTTTATTTCAAGTTACATGAGATGTAAACCACCAGCTTGCAACGGAGTCCTCACTGCAAATTTGCCAACCACGGAATGGGATGTTACTTTTTCCCCTCACACTGAACAACACATCTGAATGCACTGCTTCATGGAAACACAGATCTTCTGACAGTGATCTTATCCAGGTAAATCAGAATGTATCTGTAAATATTCTTCTTTTCTCCACCCAGGCACTAATTCTGCTCCTCTAGTTCATCCTGCAAATGATGCCTGACATCAAAGGAAGAGGAAGATAAGGGAGAAACATCCCCAAACTTCAGTGGTTTTCCTCCAAGGCAGAACTGTTTTTTAGTTCTTTTTGCTATTACCAGGATTTTTAACAACTTGTTCGCTTTCAATTCTGTCATTAAATTCCATGTTTCACAACTAGATAAAGCCTAGACTGCCAAAAGAAAAGAAATTATAAAAGAAATAGAGAAAGAGATTGTGAATAATGTATCCCTGGCAATGTAATTATACTTAGCAGCTTTCCAGAACAAAATACACCCAGGAGGAAGCATGAAATGGTACACGTGTCACTGGTACTGCACTTACCCAGGCTGTGTAACCACCCAACCTGCATAAAATGCACCTGGCAAAGCATTTCTCTGGACCTTCTATTCAATCGTCTCTGCCTATGGATTATAGCCCAGTAGTGCTCTGCCCTTTCCCCAACACACTTGCCCTGAGGTGCAGCCAGGGGCTCGGCTGTGCCCTGTTGTGGGGCACCAGGAACCAGCTGGAACTGGCCCTGTCTAGAGCAGGACAGCCCCTCAGGGGGTCCTGCTGCCCCGTTGCCAGCATCGCAGCACAGGCACCAAGGGCAGGAATGCACTCTTAGAACAAAGGATTTGTCATTAGAACTTGCCCATGGCTGAGGAAATACCTGACTTGAGCTAAGGTTTTCCTGCTGCCCACACAGAACCTGTTCTTTTACTGCCTATACAACACTGCCAGGTTTGGACATTGTCCTGGACATCCCTCTGGCCTCGTCCAGCCCTGAGGACAGGGCTGTCCCCATAGCAGCTGAAGCAGCCACCAGCACAAAGCAGCTAACAGTGCTTCATGGCAGCAGCACAGCACCCACAAGAAGCCAGCTCTCTCAGCTGTTTGTCCTTCCTTCAGCCCCAGCCATGCTGTTCCCTGCTCCTGCTTTACTGTGAGGTTCACCTTCAAGGGCTGAAGATGTTCAGCCAAGCAGTATGTCAAGGAGGATTGTTCTGCAGTGGCTGGTGGGAAGTCTCTGTAAGGAAGATTGGGATGAGTTTCCAAAGTCATACTGACGGAGTAACAAAACTTTGACAATAAACAAACAAACAAACAAACAAATAAATAAAAAGAAACTGAATGGGAGGTTGATGTTTGGTCTTTGTTTTATCTTAGAAAACTTGACTTATCAAGTAATGATCTGCAGAAAAACTAGGACAAAACACCTGATGTAGCTGCTGCAGATAAAAACTTAAAGCCTTTGGTGTGAGCAGCATAGTGACATTATTGTGAACTAAAGCAGAAGCAGACAAGACAGCCTGAATTACAGTCTCATCTGGTTCAAAAGGGTTGCTAGTAAAATGTATTTAGGTGATCTGCTAAAGAAAAGAATACATTGCATTTTGTAAGTACCCAGTCACAGCCAGAGATTTTGACAAAAGTTGACTTTCACACACAATTAAACAAAATAATTTCAGTTTTCTAGTTTCATAGAAGCTGATCCACAGACTGCCCTATCTCCAGGGTTATTTTGTACTGATAAAAAATCATGGGATTAATGTTTGTGAAAGAAGACAAGAAAGGACAGCATTATTATAGCCTTATTTTCTATATATCCCAAAGTGAATATAGGAAGAGAAGTGAAGCAGACTGCAATGTTAATGTATGAGAAGACCCTGGAGATGCTCTCATCAGTAAGTTACCAGAACATCTAAGTCTTACCTCTGTTAGTGCTCTCTCAAACTGAGATAGTAGAGAAGTTGCTGATGACAGCAATAAAGTTTTTGATTTATGTTTTTGCAGTGGTACTGTAAACATTGACCTTCTTTATACAAAGCTAAGCTAACAAAGACTGAACAAGGGAGGGAGCCACATTTGGAGGAGAGAGGAACAGATGGAAGAGATTCAAATTCAGTTCCCAGCTCCACAGCAGGGTTTCTGCTTTGGGACTGCAGTGAGTGCACTACTCTGAGCCTAGCCTTGGGTGTAAATAAGTAACCTTCTCCAAGCAAAGTGGACAGTAAATGCTAGGGACTTCAAGACAGAGTCTTGAAAACAAGAGAAGAGCAGGTCCAGGCATTACTAGAGCATGCACAAAATGCTCAGTTTTAAAAACTAACCCAATCTGCATATCAATTTCTCATCACATGTCAAAGAGGAGGTAGCACAGACACGGTCGTTGCTAATGACCCACAGAATTTTGCTTTATGAAGGTGCCATTTCAAGAGCAGTTATTCTTGAAAATATTTAAGACCAAAATGTGTGTCTTTGCTGTTGAAATATGTGAAGTTATTCACAACCACAACACTGGAGTAATCAGCAGTTTTGCTTGTGGAAGAACATCTCAATAACAGAAATAAAAAAATAGGGTAAACCATTCAGATGTCTGTACAAATCCCAGTCCTGTGAGACTTAGACATGAATATCTAAGGATAAGATACCCGACAATGAAAGGAAGCTTTGATTACTGTAGCAAGTCTAAAGGCACCCTCAAAACTCCCACTGTTACTCACATCCTACATTTGGCTAGGTGGTCTCCATTCACTCTTAATTCTTCCAATAAAACAGTTCCTTTTTTTTTTTTTTTTTTTTGTGGGAAGTTCCTACAGACTAGCAATGTTCTAAAAGGAAGATGTCTTTCTAGACTGGAAATCAAACAAACAAAAGATTAGGACCTAGCTGCATGTATACCAGTCACCAAAGGCCTCAGCACCCTGCTGAGTAAGAGCCATGGATTGTTTTAGTTAGAGCTAAACCACTTCAATGTGCCAGTGAGAAGATCTAACCATACAGAACGGTCCTTCTGGTACCACTGATGTATACTATTACCTGTACAGGATTCAGAGATGCTAATAATTATGACCATATTTGTAGTATGTAGTAGTTTTTGGGGGGAGTTGTTAATTGTCACATTCCTCCAAATTTAGAAATTGCTATTGACTGTAAATACCTGTTTTTCTCCTGGAACTACTCTTGTGCCAGGAGGCTAAGCCATGCTAAACCCAGAACATTACCCTTCACTTCTGGAGCTTGCTGGTGGTATTTTAGAGCTCTGGTTCTCTGAAGTTTTAAGTCCATTGTTAATCAGTTCCATTATGCCTTGCAAAAAATATTTTTATAAGTTGTTTTCATAAAACCAACTCAACTGAAATCATGGTTGCATGATAAAATGAACTGACAAAGCATAATTCCTGCATTACCTACAGGGGAGAAGGATAGGGGCTGTAATAACAGAGTCTCATTTCTTGTCTCCCCCTTTAAAAGGTTGTTAGACACAGACTTTGCAGTTTGGCAGCTGAAAATATTCTGTTCTCTGTTACTATTCAATATGGAAAGGTCTCATACACAATGCAATAGATTCACAGCAGGTCCTTAGAAAATACTGTACCGTTAGTATCTTTGAGTAAACAGGGAACTTTAGAAGGAGAGAAATGAACACAACAAGCAATCCAAACAGATTTTAAAATCATTTCACGAATGGTTTCCCTTTCACTAGGATAAAAAACTCCAGCTACTCTAAAACACTCAACTGATAGCTTACTTATTAGACAAAAATTAGTGTCCATTCAACCATGAAAAAGACAAACCATTATATGCTATAAGAGAGATCAAACTGACATCAGCTACTGTACATCTTGACACTTACTACATAATCAAAGTAAACTTTGCTATATGGGACTGATCTAATGTACCTGTCAGTTATTGCTGTCTCTGCTCTGATGAGTTCATGTGTCACCTATATGCATGGGACAAAACAAATAAATAAATTGCAATGTTATCTCTTCAAGCTGCTCACACAGTAAGGGGAGGGTGCTTAGTATTCCGTAATGGAGTTCGGAGTAATTTACTGAGAGATAATTTCTTTTGGACCTAAAATCTCCTGCCTCCTGTAGAGCAGACAAATAGAACTATCTAACAGGAAATGGGGCATGATAATATTGCTTTTTAAATAGAACTAACAAAATGGAAATACAATAGGCATTACAAAATATACAGCTAACAGTTATCAAAACCTTTGATGTTTTTATAGCTATTTACTGCAAGAGATTGCATTAGCTGCTCCAGCCCATTTTAATACAAGAAAAGTTTAACGTGTTTTTTTAAGGCACTTAAAAAAAAAAAGTTAAACCTCTGCAGCAGTACTCTTGGGTATCTGGGGAAAATGAGTACGAGGAGGGAAAACCACTTTGTTGATGAAGTAACAAAGATACACCACTCAGCCTTGCAGCGATGGACTGCAGCTCTAAGAGCCCTAATGGTTTAGTTAGTAAGAACCTACCCTGCCTGCGTCTGAGCAGAGACACTCACCTGGGACTTGAAAGACTAATTCTACTTCTGACCTGTCCCTGCAACTCCACATGCCTCAGGGGGAAGACATCTGATCTTTTCACCACACTTTGCTGTCAGCAAAGCAGCCTGCTTAGAGAGAGGAGCATTGCTTACCCTGCCACTTCACAGTGCCACCAGGATCCCGAGCCTCAGCACTGCCCTGCCACAATCCCCTAGGCCCCCTCTCAACTTGCAGAGCTGATCTTCCCTGGCAAAGCTGGGAGGGGCTGAGTCAGCATAAGCAGTAAAATCAAGATTCAAGGAATCCCTCTCACAGCACTGTCACTTATATATCATCTCTTCTCTGCTATTCTGCGATTTCAAACAGCAGCAGACTCTGTCATGAAACTGCATATTTATTTCCTAAAGAGATACTGTTCAGCTCAGTTCTTTGACAGCCCTCCCTGGCATCTTTGCAGAGGGTGCAGTCCATCCGCTACTGCATAGCCAATGAACGACATAGTTAGGCATTGGTGCAGTAGGCATCCTCACTGTAACAAGAGTCTTTTATTTCCCCTCCCCCCTTCACCTTGTCTTTAAGCCAGACTTTTTGCACAAAATGTGTCTGGATGACTGGAAAATTCATCACGACTTCTTGCTCAGAGTGATATTGCTTTTAGGTGCCTTCCTCACAAGAACTTGTCAGCTCTCCTTCAGTTTGCCAAACAATCCTTCGGCATAGCACACCTCTTCCCCATACCTGCAGCCCCAAAACTGATAACCAACATCTTACTGCAGAATTTCTTGAGCTGATCTTTTCAGGTAATCTTACCTTTTTTTCTGCTATGTATATATAAATTCCTCTTGTTGTATGCCTTTTTTATTGCATCACTATACCAAAATCATCTTGGTTCTGGCCTCCCTTCTGTCTTCTCTGTCCTGGGCCTGGTGGTAGCTCTCTAACCTGAAAAGATAAATTACCCAGGAACAAAACTGGTATTATAATAGAAAGTGAAATGGCTGTAGCTACACAAATGCAGTTTCACTCTGCATCCTAGGGTCAAGCTGAATCTCCAGCCACCAAGAAGGTTGCTTTATAACAACAATTTCAGGGCACTCTGCACTGATCTTCTTTCCAAAGCATCTCTTTTGTCTTTCTGCCTGGTGTCACTTCCTTCTCAGGGAGCTTTTTCAGTACAACAAAATATTTATCAATGCTGAATTCTCTGTGAAGTAGAAGAGGTGAGAAGATTTTCTTTAGTGGAAGATATTTTAAATATTTCACTTTCCAAGTAGCTCTGTGAATACAGGCAAGAAATACATAACTTCAACACAAGGAGTTACTGACCCAGAAGTGATTAGCATTAGCGTAAAGCTTTCAGACCTTTTTTCATCTTATTGATTCTAAGCAGAATAAATCCGTAAATGATAATAGGGCTCAATTTAAATTACCTACAGCAAGTGCTGCTTTTCAGCTCTCTTCAGACAATCATGCTCTTCAATCAGCTCCATTCTGTACGTACAAAGCAAATTAATGTGTATAAAACAGCCGTAACTCAGGCCAGTTTTCAACAAAAGAATCTTTTATGTTGCACACAACTGTTTTTTATTGACATGCTTTTAATTGAACTTATAATGCTATGTCCATATTCTACCTAATTATAGGGGAAAATACATATATCTTTCAAAATACTGACCGTACCTTTCCCTTTGTGAAGTTCCCAGAAACTTTACCAGCACAGAGAACGGTGTTCTCAGTTAAGGTTGAAGTTGGTTAGCAACACTAAAAGGGCAGGAGAAGGCACTTCTGAGCACATAGAAGCCAAGCAACATCTGAAGGACGATTTCATTAGTACACTGAACCGTCAAGGCTGACTCTTCACTCCTTGAAGTCGGACTGCAAACACACCTCTTTAGCAGCAAGTCAGAGGCCACTGCAGCATGTGACATTGATGGAGAAGCTTCCAGTTTGGAAGAATTGGTTCTTAAAAAGTTGTCTCTGTTTCAAAAGGGAATTTCAGTGTGTCTTACTCATTGCTTGTGTTGCTCAGTTCATCAGGAAGTTTACCAGGCAAGTCCCAGGAAAACAGAATACTGATTCTTTGAGTAATGAACCCTTAGGATAAGAGAAGCCAGGATGGTAGGAAACAAAGAATTAAAGGTGACCTCTGGAAAATACCTCTGCATCAATACAAGACATTTGCCCAGTGGGATTATCTTTGTGAGGGCAGTGATGCCTGGGGTGGGGGAAAATATTTGCACTTGTCTCTGCCATTTTAGCCTGAATGGCTTAAAGAGAATCAGTGAGGGATTCTGCAGAGATGAAGGAGGAGTACGGAGTCTTTTAATTCCACTTTGACATTGCCAAATCCAGACCTTGCTGTGGGTAGAAAATACCCTAGTGACGACTTCCCCAGCCTTTGCAATAAAGCTTCAAGCTAAGACAACAGCACATATTCTTCTTTAAGAACACACATGCCATACCATGGTTACCAGCAGCAAAGAGCAAATAAACCCAAGGCTAAAATCAACTACTCTGTTGGCATTGATTTTAATATGGTAGAACTCCACCTCAAGGATGTACATTGACAATTAGTCAATTTTATTGCCAGGCTGTCCTGACAGGTCTGCACTGCATCGATGCTGTGCGTGGAACTCCGATCTAGCATTTTGCTTTAAACCTTCCTACTAACCAGTCACATTAAGTAGAAATTAGGGCGAGTAACACGAACACAGCCTCTCTCACACACACAGATGCAGCAAGTAGCTGGGAACACATGGACAAGCAGGTTCTTTAGCAGAAGACAAATGCTCCTCCTGATCAATGCACACAAAAGAAACCTGTAGTGTAAGTAATTCAGCTGTGCTTCCTGCTGTACGAACAGGCCTGCCTGGCATTCAGATGAGCAGCTGAAGTGTGCTAACCAGTGCTCCCACTCAGTGCAGCAGCTCCCTACACGAGTGACCTTCTCTTCCTCTTTCTTCACTTTTCCTTTCTCAACAAGTTTGTCAGGCACTGCAATTAAAAGTCTGTGAGCATTAGCAGAGTTAAAGTGAATGGATGTTTAAGCACTCTGGGGAAATATTTTTAAAAGTGTACTGAGATTTATTTACCATTTCACTAATTCAAATAAATCAAGTTAAGATTACAGACTAGACTGCCTACCGTCAGCTTTCTGGAAACCCTTCCATTCAAAAAAGGCAAATAAAAATGGTAAGTTCATTTGTCCTTTGCTTTTTGCCTGGGAGCAGAGCTGACATTGATGCTGTGGTGAAAGACATTAGTATTTAACTACTTGAAGAAATTCACATTACCACAGTGTCCTTTTAAATTGCTACACTTATGTCCGCCACATAAGTTGCTATTAGCAACGTAAGATACTCCAAATCCCTTATATTACTGTCCTGAACATAGCAATGCTTTATTGTACTAAATTCTTTGGAATTTTCTTCAATATTTGAAATGAAATTAAAGAGCTATCCCTGCAAAAGAACTATTTCTTCCAAAGTATATATATCACTCAGTGTAAAAAACACACTTTAAAAGCTAATGTAGCTGACAAGCAATCTCCCAGTTTTATATCGTGAAGTAAAACAAGTCCTTGTGAGAATACTGACTTGCCCCTTAAACTTCACTTTCCAGCTTTTAAGCTAAATAAAAGCACACTGCTAAAATCCTTAGATTGAAGTGATTTTGATTTCTCTGAAATCAATGTGAAAATTCCTGCATGCCCGACAACATCGTAATTGGGGTTTTTTTGCATACCACTTATCCCAAATTTGTATCACCATAAAGATCTAAACAAGAAGGGTTTGGATGCTATATACTTACAGATGAAGCAAGCACATTATCTAGGACAGATCAAACACTTTAAGATAAGCAGTCATTAAATATTTAAGTAACGCTTCTCTAAGAATGGGTGAGTCCACCTGATGTTTAAAACAAAATCATTTTAGTTTCTGATTTCCTAAATGGAAATCATGCCTAATTTTCACATTTGGTGGATGGAGTTTCCATTCAGTTAAACGTTGTACTACTGAAATCTCAAATTAAATACTTGTTCCTGAAACACAATACAGAATGACAACATGGCTCAAATAAAAGAAAAACCAGCAACGTGCCAGTAAATTCTCATTTACATAGCCTTTACACAAGAGCATTAATTCAACCACTTGAATGAAGAAGGTCCAACCAGCTAGTACTGCAGCACTAAAGAGGGAATAGATGACTAAGACAAGAAGCCTGGAGGGTCCTGCTTCCCTCTCATTCTGCTCAGCATGTGGCAGGAGCCTGGTTAGCTCACAGCATCTGAGATGGCAAAGAACACCTCTCAGCCTTGAAGGAAAAAACACAGCATTACCATGGTTGGAAGAGACCTCAAAGATCAAGTCCAACCCATTATCACAGACCTCAAGACTAGACCATGGCACCCAAACCTGCCTTGAACACCTCCAGGGATGGTAACTCCACCCCTCCCTGGGCAGCCCATTCCAGCAGTCAATGACTCTCTCAGTGAAGAACTTTCTCCTCACTTCCAGCCTAAACTTCCCCTGGCACAGCTTGAGACTGTGTCCTCTTGTTCTGCTGCTGCTTGCCTGAGAGAAGAAAGCAACCTCCTCCTGGTTACAACCACCCTTCAGGTAGCTGTAGACAGCAAGAAGGTCTCCCCTGAGCCTCCTCTTCTCCATGCTAAACAATCCCAGCTCCCTCAGCCTCTCTCCATAGGGCTGTGCTCGAGGCCTCTCACCAGCCTCATTGTCCTTCTCTGGACACGCTCAAGCTCCTCAATGTCCTTCTTAAACTGAGGTGCCCAGAACTGGACACAGTACTCAAGGTGTGGCCTAACCAGTGCAGAGTACAGGGGGAGAATGACATCTCTGCTCCTGCTGGCCACACTATTCCTGATTCAGGTCAGGATGCCATTGGCCTTCTTAGCCACCTGGGCACATTGCTGGTTCATGTTTAGGCGGGTGTCAATCAGCACCCTCAGATCCCTTTCTGTTTGGCTGCTCTCCAGTCACTCCGACCCCAGCCTGTAGCTCTGCATGGGGTTGTTGTGGCCAAAGTGCAGCACCTGGCACTTGGATTAGTTGATTCAGTGCAGAAGCATTTTGGTGTATGCCACATACATCCGTGTAGCCCTATTCATCTAACAGAAGATAAGCAGAAGCTTCAGAGGATGGAGTTCTTTCACTGACACCATTAAGAAATGCTTCTCCCTCTGCCAACCTATATAAAAAAAAAATGTAACTAGTCTCAAAACTTCCATTCATGAAGTTTCTAGTTTGTTGCCCTGCTCCGGCACAAAGGTAGAATCCCTTGTGCATGTTCCATTAGGCTCCAATATCAGTAATTTTTATAGCATTTTAGCCAGTGGGACACAGTTCTTTAATAAATAGTCATGGGAAAGGAAGAAGGCAACAGTGATTAGAGAAGGCAAAGTCAGCTCTGAACTGCAGGAAGATGTTCACATCACGTGCATCTAGCTAGGTGTGCTTATCAGTTTGGATCATATGTCTGCCCCATCAATGCCACTACACTTCACTGAAGAAACACAATGAAATATATCTTCAGCAAGGGCCTGTAGTACTGCCCAAGTGAGGCTTTCAGGACTGACTTTTAAAGTATAGAGTTAAGCAGGGTCCAAAACTCCTTTTACTCTTCCCCAAACACTCTTACCTAGACCACCTCCTTTTTTTTTTTTCTTTTTCTAAATTATACCTGACTTCAGTTCCTTTTTTTTCTAATTAACTTATTTTTCTGGCAGTACTGGGAAAAAAAAAAAATCTACCTTGATTACTAGATCTTCCTGTTTCAGTTCATCTTTTCTTCTCACACCAGAATAGGTCCTAGATTTCCATCTTGTTCTGTTTGCAAAAAACCTCTTTTTTTCTACTGGAAGGCAGGACCTAGATTTAGTTCAGTCATTACATTCATTTTTCTAATGCATTCCAGGTCTCTGGAGACAGGTGGTTCAGGATGGAGAGAGACAAATATAGCTGCTTCTCCATGGAGCATTCTGTTGCCTCAGGTTTCCATATCCAAATTAAGCAGTTAATGATTTATGTATACACTGAGCATTCGCATCTTTGTGCCACATTAGTCTTCAGATCACAAGTGGCTCTAAAGAGGCTTTAGTCAAACAAATGAATATTGGGTTGAATGATTCAGCTTACTTCATGTCAACAGTTCCAGCATGTTCACATTGATCATCACTAAACTGCACAAAGGCAAGCAGTCTCAGTTGTAAAGTTAAAGAAAAAACCTCAAAGCTACTACAGAAGCAGCAAGCCCTTGGTTCTTTTATATTCAAGTTTTACCACACTGTTACGCCCTTCTCCAGACATATTATCCAAAGTTGCAAGCATTCACTGTAGGAAGTGGGTTTATTAAAGGTTCACTGATGCCATTATGAAATTGCAGGACTGTCTCTTCCTTTCAACGTTACTTTCAACTTCCACAGTCACAAAAAATGCTGAACACATACTTTTTAAATCCCTAAGGAGAGGTCAGTTTTATTTGTGAATGTATGCACGTTTTGGTGCTTGTTTTTGGTTTAAGTGATTTCCTGGTACAGACATGCATAACTGAGAAGGTACTAACAAAGCAATACAAGGCAGGTGTCAATTCTTCACACTCACTAAACCTTCTGGTTGTACATATTGCTCTTTAAACCAAAGCTGACTCTGAACATTGTTGGGTTGGATTTTTGCTTTCTCAAATCTGGTACTCAACAATTCCTTTTACCACTGTAGCAATATGCACAGATCAGCAAGAAAATAACTTTGGATAAAACAGCATCTCACTGCATCAGTGTTTATAACAACCTATTTCAACCTTCAGTTACAGAGGTGGCTTGTTCCTCGTATCTCAAGTTTTGTTTTGCTAAGAACACCTCTCTAGAGTCCTGAACAAAATCAACAATCTCTGTCTAGCAAGTAATTACCTTCCCCCCCCGCCCCCGCCCCTTTCAGCACTGCCCTACATTATGCAGCCTGTTATTTCATCTTGGCACTTCCTACATGTCAGAAAACATGAATTATACTGTAACTTCTGCTTGCTTCACTGCATGGTACAAAAATAGCTCAAGTATAGAATATTTCTAGAATATTTCCATTATCTTTTATATTAAATATTGAAATACTCAAGTAATATTTTATTATATTATTATAACTATAGACTCAATAAATATATTTATTGGGGATATATTTTCCCAGTACTGGAATAAACATCAGTACCAACTAATCAGGGCACATTTACCTCAGCAAAGCCTTTTTGCACTTCTGTCACAAAACACAATATCCGATTATTATTATAGCAGCAATCATCCAAGCCTAAGTTTTGTTTCACTGTGACACCTTCACAATATTCTGCACTCCTAACACCCCCTTCCTTCCCCAGGCACATCCACAGTGGCATTTCTGTTAATCTGATGCATGGTATGAGTATGACTCACCCTCACCTTCAGCCTTTCAGCAATGAGCACAGATTCTGGAGCTAAGGTTGCGGTGCTGTGATGCTGACTGCAGAAGAAGAAGAAAATGGTTTTGCTTTCAACAGCTTAACAGTAAAGAGGAATAAGAACAGGGACACAAGAACCATGACACAAACCATAAGCCATCATGCATCTTCCTTCCAGACCTAATGCTCTGTTGGCTTGACCAGGAAGGCAGGTCCTCACCATTATGGCACTGCTCAAGAAGGCAAACTGTCAAGATAAAATTAAAAATCCCAACACCTGTTCTCGAACAATTCAAGTCTTTGCAAAGAAAAGTACAGCTCTTTTTAGACTTTTTTTTTTTCCCTCTTAGAGGAGAGGGTGCTACAAAGGTTTACAGTTTCTTAACTTAAAGCAATTAGGAGACCTTTATTTAGAGACAGTGACCTTCACTTTCCATAAACAATCTTTAGCAGTGGATTTTAGGAAACAGTTCTAATAGGATCCAGCTGGGGATGCAGTGCTAACATAGCAAAGCCAGACCTTCCGGTAACGAGGGTTGCGCTCACTCTGCAAAACGTAAAGCAAGATTGCCTCACATAGGGAGTTAAGAATACTTGTTAACTTGCAGTTATTGTCTTTACAATTAAAATCCAGAAGTAACTAGAATAATACCAATTTTCTGCAGTGGGAGGCATGGGGGTGGACTAGATGACCTTTAGGGGCCCCTTCCAACATAAAGCATTCTATGGATTCTGTGATTTCTTGAGGTTAAATTAGTTTTGCAGATGCAAAAGCATTACTGACTTGCTCAAGTAGAGCAATCGTATTTCAAGGAAGAGAACAGTTACCAAATTAATTTTTCCCCCCTTCTCTGTCTATACTCTGCTTTAGGTAAAGTCACATCACAAGTCCTTTAACAACAGCACTATTCAGCTGTATTCCCAGTCCCACATTGACAACAAGGCAATTCTCTGAATGCAGAGAAGATAAATGGAGTTAATGCCACTAAGCAAACACGACATTTTTGTTGTACTGTGATCACAGATGAGTCACTAAGTAAAATGATTAATCACAAATCAATGTTACCAGGCTCATTTAGAGATGATTCTCCCTTTGCAAAGCAGGTAGAAGCTCTAAATTTATAGGCTAATGCGTTTATTCTAGCTGTAGCAGTCTCGTTATTGGTCTTAAGCATCAGAGTCTGCAGGAAATTTGTGTGCAATTAAGCTAAAGTGATGACCTCCTTATACACATTTTGGCACTTTTTTATCTCATAGTCTGTTGTGCAAATATATAAATGAATTGAAGCATTACATAGAAATTACAGCTAATGTAATACTAAGAAAAACAGACATACACCAGAATTTTAATACATATGCCAATAAGGCATCTAGAGCATAAATTACACTCATTTTATCAGTCTGCAAATGGGTTTATCAGGCCGCAAATGGGTTTGTACTAAGATTTTAGACAGCTTCACTTTCGGTTGACTAATATTTGTAACTTCTACAAACAGTTTTATGATCTAAATTGTTTCAGGAGGAAGTGTATGTATTTGTTGGGAGACATGTTTATAAGTCATACACATACTGTGAATGTTTTCTATTTGACGAAGAAATTCGCCTTATTTAAATATGAAGGAGGAAAAAGAATCTCTCTCAAACTTCATAAAGGTTTGCTGGCACTATAATTTCATGAAATTAACTGCTCACATAGGCTCATGCACTTATCTTTAACTACCTACCTAATCTGTCAATATAACTTGTTTCTGGAGTGATCATCTCCAGCCTCCAAAAGGTAATCTTACAGAGCAAAAAACTGCACTAGTCCTAGACGTGATAAGCCCTGGACCCCTGTGCTACTGGACAGGGACTATTTAAAGAACATTAAATACATGACAATTTGTCCAACTGTACTATTCAATTACCCTTTCAGAAGGGAATCATTGGTGAGATATAATCCACTAATGACTGTATGGTGAAAGCCATAGCACCGTAATTCACTAGTTTGTAGACCCTCCTAACACAGAGCATGGTTTTGCTCTGCTCAGCAGTATTAGCCATCCTAGGAATCACACTGCCATCCAGAAAATGTGAGGTTTACACTGACACTGCAGTTAGATTCTCCACAATGTATCAGTGTTAATGAGGGGATGTGGCGGCAAGACCCTCAAGCTGGCATCAAGTAGAGCAGAGAGCAGTTGCCAAGTAGGAGAACCCAAGAGTTATAAAGGTCCAAATGAAAAACAGCCTATAGTAAGTAAATGTCAAGCAGCTCACACTGCTCATGGCAGAAGGTAGCAGCTAAGCGCACGTGCTCATGAAGTCCAGGATTTCATGACTAATAGGCCAATGTTAGTTGTCACAACACCGAACAAACAGCAGCCCTGTATGCTGTGAAGGTGAGCATCACTGGGTGGTACTATTTGCATGATGATGCTTCTGTACAAGAACTTAACACTGAGAAGATACTGCTTTTACCTATGGGAGAATGGCCAATGAAAGGACCACCCACACTGCCTCCAGAAAGCTGCCTCACACCACCCTTCCACCAGCCAGTACGTCTGAGGCCTGCCAACAGTGGCTTTCCAGCTGAATGAGAGCAAGAATGTCTCCAACTATAGTAACGTTGCAATTTTAAGCCAAAGACCTTACAAGCCATACATTGAGCAAAGATTTACCTAAAACAGTATTTCACTCGATGACTAGAACTTGTATTTCCTTTTGCACTTTGCTTTCATGACAGTTCCTGACAGAGATAGAAAAGGATGAGTCACTAGCACACTGCACAATCACATGAGTGCTCAAAGCCTTCCCAGTTCTGTACAGGACCATTAAAAGCTTGACTTCAAGAACATGAGATTCCAAGGAGAACTCTTCACATTCTCTGCAGTTATTACATGTATCTGCAGGCTTTTTCTGAAGTAATAATTGTCAGACAAGCAGAGAGAAGAAAAAAAATAGACAACTACAGAACAACTCCTGTTGACACGGTATTTCCCTTTACTCCAAAGAAAACTCCGAAGCCCACTTCAGAAATTATTACTCAAAAAAAAAAATAAAAGGTAGTCAAGCTACACCTTCTCTCCTCTGCCTCCCAGGGGTAGGCAGGTATCTACATTATGAGACTTCGCACATTAAAAGCTGACTGCTTGTTTTCTATCATCACCTAATATTTTAAACTGCAAAATTATCAGCCCACACTGAAGAAGGTTGAACATGAAGCCGACCAGGAAATTTAAAGCAGCAATACAGTTTGCATACACAAGCTAACACTAAAAAGAAATATACTTCCATCCTTCAATTGCAGTAACCAGTACAGGGCAGGAATTAACAGTCACCACACAGAAAAAGCAGATTTTCCCGAGTCACTGAAAGCATTCTTATTGTAGAGATAACTCTTAAGGAACACATTCCTCCTCCAAGAAGAGCATAAGAGAAGCAAAGTCCCCTGGTTTTGGCGGGGGGAAGGGAGTGTTGCCATTTTGGGTTTTTTTTGGATAGGACATAAGAGAATACAGGAAAAGCGTAGCAAAGTAGCGTGGGCAGCTGCCCGCCCGAAAGCGAGTACGGTGACTACAGTGCTCCCTCTAGTGGCAACATACCTATAGAGAGAGATATATACACATACATAACACACACTCACCTTCTGTTACAAGCACAGCGAGTTTGCCGTCAAACTAAATTTCACCTATAGCAATAAATCTTCCTTCTCTGAGAAACTTTGTAGCAATGCAGCAGGTACTTCAACTGAAGCAGCACTAGAAACTCTACGGCCAAAATGAATTATCACACCTCAGGAACACGGTCTGCATTATGAGGTTTTACACTGGTTATGCTGCCGCATGTGAAAGAGGACATGAAACGAGGTCTCAGATCAGAAATGTGGATTTGAATTTAAACCTTACCTCAGCACCAGAGAGAGCACTTACAATAGACAAATAATCTGGAGGACAGGGGAAAAAAACCCAACCAACCAACCAACCAACAAAACCCAAAACACTTAGGAGCACATACAGGATCTCAAACCATTTCTGTACTAGGAAATGTTTAGACCAAGCATACAGTTCTAGCCAGTAGTAAGAGAGTTACAAGGACAGCAAGGTCATAACCAACAGCATCCTTCCCCTTCAATTTAGTAAAGGAAGTTCATCCACTTGCCTTATCAGTGTAGAAACTTTGCTTAAGCTTGCACCCAGACAATGTTTGGCCATCAAATGAGACTTCTGCATTGCAGTGAAACTTGATACACTTGAGAGTGAATGAAGTAATGTTTAAGGCAGAGTAAGAGATCCATGCCATGCAGTGTTTAGTTGTGACATAACATTACCTGACAGATAGGCAGCTGCTTGCCAGGAAGTGTAACAACTCATCCAACAACTGTTACCTCAGTAATGAACTGCAGCAAGAGGACTTCTGGGAAAGTTCAGAAGTACAAAGCTGATCAGATGAGCTCACCAAAATCCTGTGATTCAAAAAGCACAAGTATCAACTTTCCAACAGCTTCTAGCTGCTATCCAGATGGAGGCAAGTACTTCTTACAAGAAGCCACCACAACAGGTCAAGGTTCTTTGCCTGTTTCAATTTGTTTTGCTACAAAACACTGCACTATCATTCACCTCTGGGTGAAAACAGACAAAAACACAAGCGGGTTGCCAAGGCAAAGCACTACAAGAGCAATAGCTTCTGCAGCCTCTCAGCTGCAGACTGCACAACTAAAGGTCTCCAGAAGTTCTGACAAGACTTGCTGTGATACGCATTGGTTCTGCCTTCATCTGTCCTCCATTCCTTGGCCTCTACAGAAACAGGCCAGGATGACAACAGTTGGCCATTTTTAACTTTTGTGAGCGAGTGATCACAATCAGCTTGATGATCCTTAGCTGGGATGAACAAGGCAGTTTAGGTCACTGAGATGCTGCAGGAGACTTTCTGAACACCCACATGCCAGCTATTTTCTCAACTTTGCAGGATTTTTTTTCTGATGATTTCCAAGGAGAAAAAGTTTTCATAATACTACACTTCAAACTTCAGTACTGCAGAGGGCAAACTCAGTTTAGAGACATCACAGAATACACACACTGGGAAGTGTCCTTACTGTAGCCTACTCAAACACTGTCATGGGTTGAGCTGAATCCGCTGTTGATGCTCAATACCATGCTGCCCATCATACCAGCTTCAAAATCAGAGTGCTGGCTACAGCATAGTACCATGGGGTTTGAAGTTCAGATTGTAACACAAGAGGCTTTCTGCTCTGGTTGCTGCTTCCGATTCCAGGGTGTTGGTCTTTTCTGCTGGGTAGGCTGTGGGTTTTGTGGTGGGGGAGATCGCTGGCTTCTGCTGCTGCTTCTGCATTTTGCTGCACTTCTCTGCAAAGAGACTGAGTTCATGGTGCATTGTATCATCTCTTTTCCAGCAAAGCTCTTTATGTCAACCCATAAGGGTTTTTTGTGCTACTTTCTCTCCCACCTGTGTGTGGGGAAATTGTTTTGTGAGTGGCCACATCCCGGCTAGTGCTGCACGTCTTGGTGTGCCTCATTGCAACTTTCGGTATTTGTCTGCTGTAACAAATCAGATCTGGATTTACAACAATGACACAGGTGCCTGCATGTAGTAGGTTGTTGTCACCTTATAAATCCTATCAGGGACTTATTACAGGACGGTTTGATGGCTATGGGCACTGAGGGTGACAGCAGAGTAAGATTCAGAATTATTGCTGGTAACAAAAGTCATCAGACTTCCTCTGCCCACAGCTACACCATATACAGCACATTTAAAAACATTCTCTGGCACAGAAAACAAAGCTAAGGACAGACAGCTTTCAGTACAGGCTCTTGGGTTACAGCATTCACAACAAACAACTGTTTTCTTATGAAAGAAGGCTGATCAGATTTTGTAGATAGCAAACCATACGAGTTGAGGCACAACACATTTGCTTTTGGTCACAAAAAAACAGTGAACACAACTCTTACATTGTACTTTCTGCCTGGAACATGCAAGCCCTACACATGAATGCTCCTGCTCTGAAGAAGATACCACAATTCCACCAGAATATCTTTGCTGTCATTGATTTTAATTTCAACCTGTACTTCAAAATGCACAGACCTACTTTCAAATACAATGAAAACTTTAAGTCAACAGCATCAGTCACTAGCATCTCAGCTTTCAGCCTTCACAACTTCAGAAAAATCTCTATAAACATTGTGTAGATACAGAATGTACAGAGGACAGTTTTCTATACAAAAGTGCATTTTAGCAAGACAGTTAGCAGAGAATCTGGGGTGGGAGGGATTTTAAAAAAATATTCCAATTTAAACAGTACCATATACTCTAATCTACATGCCTATCTCCCTCCCCCCTCAAAAAACAAACAAACAAGCAAAAACAAAACAAACAAAACCCACCACAAAATCCCACTTTCCCCTTCCTTTGGTTATGAATTATATTCAAGGCTTCACCATTACAATTATTATTCTTTTGACATGAAGAATTTATTTTTATATCTTGGAAATGTTTTTCAATTAGCCCCATGAGAGAAAATGTAAGCATAATTAATCAGTTGGAAGTCAAAACAGACAAGTTTTGAATATTACTGGGATTTGCCCTGGGCAGATTAATAAACTAACTCTGTAATGCTTAAACGGGGAATTGCACTTTGACTTGTCTCTTCTTTACTTGAGAACCACAGGATCAGTTAGGTAAGGAACATGAAACCAACTAATCTAACATTTCTCAGGAAAATCTGGTTTATAAGAATGAGCTTCAAAAGCCCCTGAAACAGTCAGGTTTATTAATATTTATAGACCAATGCATCAACTGATTCCAAAGCTGAAAGAGTGTTAGGAGAAACGAAACAGCTGCAGGCCATTCAATGTAGATGAACAGCAAATATTGCTACTGTTACGTGTTTCTATATCATATATTCGCTCTGATGTAAATGCACGTGCATGCGTTCAAGCAGGGTGGTTGGTTTGGTTTTTACCCCAGAGAATGAGCTTCACAGGTTTCAAACCACAACATAAGAACTCAAAGTTAAGCCAAGGGAAGTCTTGCAAATACTTTTCTTGCTGTTCTTAGTAAGTACCCCATATTGAGCACAGTATAACCATCTTTTAACTATTTCCCAGATAAAGAAAATTACGTATTATCTTACCAGACAAAAGATGGCGTTAGATACACGCAAAAATCAGACAGGTTTGTCAGGCAGCTAGCTTGCTTTCTTGTATTTAAAATCATTTTAGAAAAGAATGTTCTCTATTGTTTACAGTCCTATTGCAACCAGACTTTCAGTGCTCCTTCTAAGCCTTTTTAGAGAAAAAGTTACCATGGAAGCGAACCGTTAATATTACAGAGTGTAAAGTGATCACATTCATGTTACAGTGGGTACAAAGCACCTAGATACCCAGCTTCAATCTGCCAAGCCATACAACTATCAGCTTTTCCCTGATTGTCTCCATCTTGCTATGAATAAAACACAGATTTGATTCTTTTTTGAAAAAGCACTAATAAGAATGCATGATTTTAGGACTCTATTGCTATTCTTTTATCTATCTGTAGATAACTTCTGTAAAACATGGTAGCCAGAACAGTCAACACTCAAATAAGCAAGACCATCTTTAACCAAAATTTTAACTGTCTGACCAATGCCATGGGTATCCAATATAAATTCATAAAACTATTTACGTTGGAAAAGACCTTTAAGATCACTGAGTCCAACCATTAACCCAGCACTGCCAAGTCCAGCACTAAATCATGTCCACCTTAAATACATCCAGGGATGGTGATTCCAACATAAGCATGCAGTATATTGCAAGGAAAGACAAGAATCTGACAAAAATATCTCCTCCATGGACTGACTAGAAAACCAACGAAGAAAGACGGTAAAAGGTGGAGGAAAAAAATCCCAGACATGTAGAACTTCAACTCCACAGCTACTTCAGGTCTGATCCTGTGAGATGCCAAGTACTTGGCAAAGACAACATTCAGATAAGCAACATGTTATTCTGTGTTCTTACCAGAATAGTCAGAATTTCATATTCTTAAGTATCCTGGAACTGTAAGATTACAGAACTACGAATTATTACCACAAAATCCCTGGAAATCCATTCTTATCTATTGTTTAAATGCCACACAAGCGACTGAAGTACCCAGCTGGTATCGTTTCACCCTGGACCTTTTCATCCAATGCAACAGATAAGCAACTGGACCCATCTAATCACCTGCACTAATTTATAATTACATGCTCACACTAAGATCTCTGGAGGCCAGGAGGCAGATTATCTAAAAGAACTGCACCTCATCAAAATGGTAGTTCTCTCTCAGCAGTGCCTGAGGGATCAGAAACTCTGAACCGCTGCTGAAACAGAATGAAGTTAACACTTTCATGCTTCACGCTTTCATGATGAGATATTACACCTTTCTTACAATTCACTTCATAATCTATATTCTCTTAAAATTATTAGGTGTACATTTTTCTTTAGGAAAAAAACCCAAACACAACATTTCAAAGTTACTAAAGAAAAAGAAGTTTGTAATGAACTGTGACAGTGTAAACACAGTGAAACACTTCGTGATGAATTTACCCATCACAGCCATGGGTAAGTTGCACGAGTTCAAAAACTGCACCCTGAAATTAGTTGAATTGAAATCAATTAATTTCTACCCGCATCCAAGATTTTGAAAACAAGCTCCAGATTTAAGTCAATCTAAATTCTTAATGACTTGTGTACTGTTAAGAAAATTTTGGTATGGTTACTACAGGAGGAAGAGAATTATCAACCTGCTACATTACAAGCAAACACTGACTAGTAACAGTCACTTCTGATTAGTGGTCAAATAACTGGCCATATGGGATAGCTAAGGTTTGAGTTTAAAATGACATCACAAGGGTTTTAATCGGTCGGTGGCCAAGTCTGGGTACTCACTGCCACCCAGCAGCAGTAAGACTAAGTTCACACATACTAGTTTGACTATGAACCTCATTTATTATTAAAGCCCTTTCAGGGGACATTGTTCAGATATTTTACTGGTCAGGTTATTTTGAAGCTAAGAGGATTGACACTTCTGAAAGAAAAAATACTTCAGCTGTCAGGGTTAACGAGTTTGTGTAGGGCATGCAAAATGAAACTGAGCAGTCCTGCATAAAGCTCATCATGCAAAGCTGCAGGCCCGGGCTATACCCTGCAATAACAGCCACCTGTGGTCACACTAAACCACCAAACTCCCTAATTCACAAAGCCAAAATGAAACTAATGAAGTATCAAGGTAATGAAAAATTACTTCCTAAACTCAGAACTAGAAAATGCTTTAATAGTGTTTTAAGGTTCCTATTGAAATTCAGAAGTATCCTTTATATCTCAGTTGGAGGGGGAGGGAGTTCTGTTAGAAACAGTTCCAAGATAAAGGCAAAAGTTACCTTTTAGACTGTCAGAATTAGGAAATATTAAAACTACTTTTTCCCTCACCACTTGAAAGTCACAATTTTACCTCATTTTCTTAGCAAGAGAAATTTCAAAAGCAAATAAACATAAAAATGAGAATTCTGGAAACACATAATGGTGCAACAACCCACACAGAAGACGCATCCTCAGCTAAACATATAATTATAAAGCACAGCTGCATTCACCAAGTTCTCCTGCCAACAACATGAATCTATTTAAATATGCCTCTGGGCAAAAAAGCCACCAAAGTTGTGTGCCACTTGTCTGTACTTCCATTTCCAGTAGTATTTTTAACTATTTTAAAGAGTATCCTAACAACTGAATTGCAGATTACTGTATTTCCAATGCATAAAGATGCTTACATTTGTATCTTTTCATAGCAATAGTAGGGATGTACTGGTAAACTGTTAGTAGCAATCATACTATAAGATATTGAGCACCAAAATAACTCCCTGAAGAACATGCTTGCGAGTAGTTTTCCCTAATTTTTAACTGCTTCCTAAAAAGTTACATTAGGCATTATTTGTTTTACAGATTTCCAGCTTCTTGTTTCGTGAGTTAAACCATAACTTCTAGAAAAGGATTTCTCACAGTACTTTCATTTTGTATGATGCAAGAGAAAGACTGATGAAAGTCCTATGGAACTAAAGATTCTTTTCCTCATGCTAAAGAATCTTTCTAATAATAGAAAAGGAAGATAGAACAAGCCAATATTAACTCTAAGTTGGAAAACACAATTTAAAAAAAAAGCTGAAGCACAGTAATGCATGCTTAGTGTCATCCAAAAGCACCCCTAGACTTACGTCTTGCAAGTAAGGTAGAATGTTAGCCAACTTCTAAAGTCCTTAAAACCATATCTGTTCAGCAGCTTTTCAGAAGATAGTTAAGTTTCTGAAATTTTTGATGCAAAATTAGTCTCAAAAAGCTGAAGTTACTCAACACTTAGACCTTCACACCAAAATTACATTTGAGAAAAGATCTGATTTATACTGTTAACACTAATTGAAATTTGGTCAAGAAATATATGTAAACAATAAGCGTAACACATTTAAGGCTTAGAAAGAACACTGATAAAAATCACCCCTGTCACATTAGAACATCCACATCTCCTTCATGGTCCTCCTCAGTCACTTTTAAAGAGAGCACTTCTTCATTAAGAAATAATCCACTCAGTCTTTCCTTACGAGCCTGCCTTTGTTCTTTCAGCTGTCTTTTGCGTAAGGCCTTTTGCTGTAGTTTCCGTTGCTTGGAACGTTTCTGTCAAAATACAAGACACAAAAAATGAGATTTCGTTCTGCAGATTAGAACTCACCTTTACAACTGACAACTACAAATTAACCTCTGTCTGCTCCGAGAAATAACTAAAGTGGATTCTCAGAGGTGTTGTGAACATTCATCCGAAATCTTATCTAACATTAGAACATTCGAGTTATGAAGCATGGTATCACCCTGTGATGTTGCATAGCTGAGTTTTTGATCAGAAGACTCCTTCTTGCAAGGGAAATGTTACCCTCTTACAATTACAACCCGAGATGCTGAAGAACAAGCAGGAACTACTCCTCTCCTCCATATCTGAAACTGAAATTAAGGAGATAGGACAAATGCCATGGGACCACTGTAATCGCAACATGCTTCAGGAGGCACTCTTCACCAAGTAACCTCATCAGGCATGTTGGATGAATAAACTTAAGAAGATTCAAAAAGCCTGATGAACCTTCTGGACCTTTACTATCCAGAAATTATACTTAGATTAGCTTGATCAATCTTTTTTTTTAATTTTTTTTTTTGGTAAAACTACTGTGCTCATTCAAAGAATTAAGTTAGCAGCACTCTCCTCGCTCACCTTATTCTAAACAGAAGTAATGAGAGGATCTATATAAAACCATCAGCCTTTCACTTAGAAGTGATGGGAGGAGCACAATTTGAATTCCATGTCAGAGGAAACAGTCAGCACTGGTTAGGCTAGACAAATTCAGCAGATTCTCAGTTACTAACTCCACCCCTTCAGTAACACCCCAGTCAAGATCACATAAGCAGCCCTAACAAGTTAGCTTCATAAACATGTACATAATTAGAAACTTTACTTTTGAATCGCGGATTCTTTCTGCAGCACTTGTGGACAAATTACTATCGCTGTGTGCTCGACTCATGTTGGCACTTGAGTTTGAAGCGGAGTTAGCAACACTGGAGCCACTGCTGCTTGCTGAGCTGACCATGCTGGCACTGCTGCTGCTGGCGCTGGCACCACTCACACCACTGGTACTTGCACAACTGTAGCTACTCCTCTTCCAGGTTTCTCTTGCTGACCGCTGACGAGGTCCGTGTTCCTTGATATAGTTTCTCACCTGTAGAATAAAGGCAGCAGAATTACTAAACCCTGGAAAATGGCACGCTGAGATACATCTTTTCACAGAAAAAAACACCACATGTCTATTAACAACAATCAAAGTTACTGGATCAGTTCAGCTAGTCTTTTAAAACATATTGCTGTGGCAAAGTTTATATTCAGTGAGTAAATGAAAACCCTCGTATAGTTGATGGACATGATATGGAATATATTTTGTCGTAAGCAGTACTGGGCACACCATGTAAGTCATGAGATACAAGTCAGCTTAGGCTTAGCACACACTAAGACTGTATCACCTCGGTCTTTCATATAAAAGTTTAATACATCCAATATAATTTTGAACTCTGTGTTCCCTTGTTGACAATATTGTGCTTTAGTGGATCTCCCTATATCTAATGATTGTATATAAAAATTCATCACAACTCTTATTAAAGAGATTTTGCAAGACATCAGATGTTGAAACCCCAAAGTGAAATGTAGAAACCTTAACTCACCTGTTTCAGTTTTTCATCTGTGAGACAGTTCAATTCAATAATGAATTCACTATCTGTAGGTGAGATCTGTGCAGTAGGATCAATTATTTTAATAATATCAAGCTGCTCTCGAAGCCCCATCTCTGTACTGACTTTGCGACTCAAATATTCAATATATTCAACCTAGGATCCAAAGAAAGACAGGTCAGTTTAGAGTATTATTGATTCTAAATATATCTATCCTAAGAATAGAATGTGCTCAAATATCATATTTCCTATGATTCTAGCACCACTGAACATTCTCAGAAACTGAAGGTGCAAACCTGAGTACACAATTAACTGCCTACTACAGATGTGAAAGACAGGAATATTTCATTTCAGGAATCAGTACTGCATAGGTCTACATTACAGCAACCACTATGTCTTTTAAGACATGGTGCTAACTCGAAGTTCTTCTATATATTACATTTCTCCCATAAGAAAACAGTCAGTTTCACCTGTTCATCGTTTGTCATTGCACTCCATGGAAGTTCATCAAGATTCCTGTGCTTGTTTTTCTTTTTCGGAAGCAGACAGGGAGAACTTGGAATACTAGGTATAACATCAGAAAGTACATCACTCCCACTCGCAATGTCGCTGCCAGGCAACTTGTAATATGCAAGAAAAAGAACAGAGCCTTAGAATATAGCAGACAGATTTTAAATCATTCTAACACTATTAACAATTCAAAACATTCCATCAAACTAGCAAAGCAGTTCTCGTCTGTGTACTCCAACAACTTCTTAGTAAGTAGTCATAGCCCTGCAGTACTCCTCTGAACCTTCCGAGACAGCAATTGCAGCAAACTCCCCTCACGCCATACTCTATATTCTCTCAATGCTCTTTTTAAAAACTTGCATTTAAGAAAACAGTAGAATGCAGATGTGGCATTTCAAATACTTCCCTCCTCCACCTGTGCAAACTGTCCATTAGAACTCAAACCTGAATCTAAAGCTCCCATTTTAAAGCACAAGTCTAGTTTAAGGAAAACCATTTCAAAGTAGGTTTGCAATTTACACCACACCCCATAATCACACAAGACAGTTCAATTAAAATCACTGTCATTTTCCTGGAAGCAACAGCAGAACTTTAGCTAGGTTCATTTATACAGCTGACATGTAATTTGTGAATGCACCTCCAGTTAAAGCATGACAGCTGGATTACTCATGCACAGATTCTGCCAGATAATGGCATAAAGAGCTACAAAAAAGTCTCTCTGAAAACGTACAAGTCCAATCAAACATGCCTCCCAAGAAACACTTGTTTTACAAAACAAAGAATAACTGAAACACAGCTAGTTACTAACCAAGCATGAGGTCAGCTAACTAAGACACGGGAAACTGCCTCTCTTGAAAACAGCCACTGAGTTTTATCAGGCAATTAAAATTTCACAACTCAGTGAAGCTCTGAATCGTTGGGATCCAGTCTGAGTGATTTCTACAGAAACGCACTAATGATGTCTGTGATACAACTTACAAAGAGACAAGCACTTAGACTAAATAAGTAAGAAATGCAGAGCTGATCTCAGACCATCTTATCTTAAATTCATTTGCATCGTCTGGACCAAGATTTGTGTTTTCATGGAACTGATGTTTTCAGTCCTTATCCTGCACTTAGAAGACTGCATGTGTTTTGACTAAGCTTTATGGCAAAAGTTAGAAGCATTCCTCAGCATATTCTGAAGCACCATGTTTCCTATTTCAAAGTTATTTACATGTTCACAGTTGATTTAAGTCTGTAACATTAAGAAAAAAAAAATTAAATCAAAAAAGTTCACAATCTATAAAACCATTTGTATATTGCAACCAAAAAACTGCTGAACACAGACAACTACCACAAATCAGAGATACCTGTCCAGGACTGCATCCAATAGAGTAGAAAAAAGGAGGACCTGATTCACCTTTGCACTTTTCCCATCCTGGTGAGACAAAGTGAGCTCTGTACTCTTAGTGGCACAAAAAAAAAAAAAAAAAACCAACAAAAAAACCCCAGAAATAGGACATGGGAAGAATTTCTACACTCCATCCAGGTGCCATATCCATTCCAAAGGAAGATTTAATTCAACCAGAACACTGGAAGCAGACATCTGTAAACAGATTTCATTAGCAGGGCAGATCCTCAGTACAAAGGATGTAAAGTCGTGGCTGCAAGACAAATGTTGTTCACTAAAACCAAATTACCATAATATGTAAGCATCCCTTTGAAAAGCTGACCTTCAGCCTTTCCTCCAGATTAAGAATGCCGGAATAAAATGGAACAAAACCTTTTCTTTATCGCTGAAGGTTCAGATACAAGTTAGAGTAGTTAGACAGAAACAAAGGCTGAGGAATTTTTGAACTGAAGATAAACCCAGTACTTCACAGTCTATACAAAAATAGAGTAGAACTAATTTACCTGCCATTCAAACTCACTGTCAGACCAGTCCCAGTATGTGCTGATAGATGAAGAGACATCGCTGCAGACACTACCCTCGGGGAACAAATCAAAGGAGGTGAACTCCTGGTCATCCAATAGAGAGTAACAGTCATCTTGATCACCAACTGAAACCGATGAGAACAGCTCCTCACTACACTCTGAGCTGGCCACGCTCGTTCCACAAGAAGTCAAGTTCCACCTGCAAAACAGGACAAAACAAATAGAAAGCAACAAACATTGGCGTCACGTGTCCCAAAAAATCTTCTAAGCCTCATAAAACTGCCTTGCTTGTCAGCAATACTGTAGAATGATTCTATTGAAATAAGTTAAAATAACATAAATTGAAGTGTATTTTAAAATATTTTAAGTCCATAAACAAAACTAAAGGGAATTCACCATTAAAAATGGCAAAGTAAAAATCCATACACAGTTAGCATAATTACATATTTAATATATTAACAATTTCCACCCCAGAGCCATGAAGACTCATGAAGACATGAAGATTACAAGGTCCTGCAACGACAGGACAAGGCAATGGGTTTAAATTGGCAGAGGGGAGATTTAGACTGGATGTTAGGAGGAAGTTCTTTACAGTGAGGGTGGTGAGGCACTGGAACAGGTTGCCCAGGGAGGTCGTGGATGCTCCCTCCCTGGCGGTGTTCAAGGCCAGATTGGATGAGGCCTTGAGTAACCTGTACTAGTGGGAGGTGTCTCTGCCTATGGCAGGGGGTTGGAACTAGATGATCCTTGAGGTCCCTTCCAACCTTACCATTCTATGATTCTATAAGACTGTTGTGTGTAAATTGTCTTTTTGGAGGCAAGTGGTGGGGGTTGTTTTTTAACTACCTAGAACTAACATTTCAATTTCCCATTTTGAAATATCTAAAATTCCATGTAAATTGAAATAAGCAAAGGACAAGAAGGAATTAAAAAATAAATTCTAGGTTGGTAATCTCACTCAATATCAAGGCTTAATAAGGAAACACATTATGAATATATCCAAGACTCTATTATTCATCACTCTCAACTATAAATGCCAAAAATATTGGACATGAAGTTGGAATGAGACAGTGCAAGATGGGAAAATGGTCTGTGTGAAAATCCTACCATGCCAAAGTGACATACTTTCTTCCCCTTCTAATTTCATTTTAAAACCTAGTTAATGCTGTTGCTAAAGGGAAGCAATCGAGGACTTCACAGAAAAAATTTTTTTACTGTAATAAGAGTAAGCCAGAATTTAAAAGGCTTGTGAAATCTCTGTCTGGATTTATTTTACATATTGGTGAAAAGTAGGTCGAGACAACTATGAGTCAGCATAGCACTGCAACGTGGCCAAAACAATTTGAAAAGGACTTCTAAAATTCACCACACAAACCCACACGATCAGCTCCTGACCCATCAGCCTATCCACTTCAGGCAGGCTAACGAGAAAAACATTCCTCTGTCCAGGTGCCAAAGTTGAGCAATGCCATCACCCAGAACAGCTGGTCCTCATTGGCATTACATTTAACCTGCGTACCAGGTTGGTTAAATATGTTTGTGATGGACTCACTCCCACATCTACTTGGCCAGCAGTGATTTTATCCAATGTTAAAGACACTTCAAAAACTATTTTTTTTTTTTTTAGCAGATCTTGCCCTCTCCTCTGCACCCCTTGTACACTTACAATGCTTTACTAGTACAGAAAAGGAGAGTTGTGACACAGCATGCTTTTGAATATTACTAGTTTTGGTATTCGTGAAAGAGTGATGAAGCCAAGATAAGAGCAGATAAAGTTTCCAGCCCATCAAAACACAGGATGAGTCACAGGGTCTCTATCGCCAACCAACTCCACACAGATGCTCCAAACACGCAGTATTACTGCAGGCACAGGCAGTCAGCCCTCGCTTTCTCAGATCTCCTCATACCTGATGGACTTACCAGGGTAAACTGCATTAACGAGAAGTGTGAAGCATGTTACAATTACTTCTGTTTAAAAAGTAGAAAGTCTTATGTGAGCACCACAGATTGAGCTGTGCATCTGCAACGGATTCATCAGTGCAAGACAGGATGTGTCCTGGCTCAATGAAGTGAAATACCCACTGGAGATGCTTGGGTTAGAAATCGGCACTTGTAAAATGCGCAAGCCTGACTAACACACTTGGGAAATGAAAGGCAATACAAAGAGAAACATACAGAATTAATTAAATGCAAGTGTGGTGAATACCACACATTTACCTTACAGATACGCTACTGATCTTGCTGTTCATATCACAAGTCAATCTTAAGATAGAACAACTAGATTGTGAAAATGTATAATATTTGACCAAAGCTCTTTGTGTTAAATCACTTAAGAATCTACAGTTAAGAGCTTACCCTTGTGAATTACCACTTTAAAATGGAATTTCCATTATTTCATAAAAATGTAAATGATTTAACTTATTATTCACTGTTCATTATGGTGTAGCAGAAACAGTAACAACCAGTAAAAGTATCTTGCAGCCCTGGAACAGGATCTAAAATTACCTTGCACATATGTTCATGACCAAAATCTCACTAACTGTTCTTATGAAAAAAAAGCTATTGCTATATTTAAGTTCACAGCTATGCATAAATAGTAGCAGAATTAGGTTGTCAGGTAAGTAGGACTATGCTTTTGATTTTCTAACTACAAAGCTCAACTGGAACTTTTTTGCAGAGCTGCATTTGCATTTTCAGAGTAGACCTTTCAGACAAATTACAGACAGAATAATTTGGCCTTAATTAGTAGCATGGGATAGAAACGTTTCTGCAGGAATCAGTGTAATCACCAAGCCGCCTGACTCACTCTGAGCCTTTTCTGGTTGGCTTCTGGTCACACAAGGCCCGATTTTGACTATTATAAATGCACAGCTCTCTAGATGCCCGCCCTACAGCGCTCAAAAGTGTGTTTTAAGGAATTCGCAACGGATTAAGCACATTCTAACAAATGACCAACCTCACACTAAGAACTATAATACTATCAGCCAACACCAGACTAAGCTCAGAGTCCCCAAGGCAAGCAGAACCCAAGGAAGGGCGTGAGAGGGGGACGAACCTGAGCACAGCCATACCCAGCTCCTATCAGGCCGAGGAGTGGGGGAAGGAAGCATGGCCGTCGTGCGCCACCAGCTGAGACCCCGCCGCTGCCTCAGGGGCAGCCCTACGGGTCGCCGGCCAGGGGAGGTAGCCTCTGGCCGCCTCAGCCCCGCGCCGCTCGCCCCAGACCCTCATCATGACAGAGCCGCCGCGGCCCAGTCGACTCGGTTGGTCGAGTGGGCAACTGCCGTAAGACATCGCGGAGTCGCGGGCGGACCTGTTGGAGTGGAAGCGGTGCAGCGGATCGGTGCGGTGGCAGGACGAGAGCTGGCAGCCGAAGTCGCTGACGTCCAGGCAGCCTTCCTCGCTCAGGCTCAAGCTGCCGCCCCGCGGCGGGTGCTGGTGCGAGAGCAGCGGGCACGGCTCCTCGGGGGCCAGGAACTTCTCGTACGGTTCCTCGGTCATGGTGGCGAGGACAAGAACGGCTCTGGTGCAGCCCGCCGACGGCAGCGGGAAAGAGGCGGCGAAGGGCCTCACGCACGCACCGACCAAGCCACAGACGCCGCCATGAGCGGCCGGTCCCGGGATGCGCTTTAGGCTCGCGGCCGGCGCGACAAGCTCCTTCCGGCGCCGACCCTTCGCTCCGGCCCGGTACAGCGCCCCCTGCCGCGGCGGAGGGCGGCCCATGTGTGCCCGCCCCCGGTGTGGGGCGGCGCATCAGCGCTAGGATGGCGGCGGCTTCGGGAAAGACTGGTGCGGTGGTCTACGGGCATGGTGAGAGCGGCGGCGGCGGCGGCTTCCTGGGGCCGCGGGTGCCAGCTGAGGTGGAGGCCATGGCCCGGGGAGTGCAGGAGTTGGACAAGGAGACTTTCCGGCGGCTTCTTAAAGGTAGGACCTGAGCGTGGCCTGCTCTCGGTGTACAGCCGTGTCCCGGGGCTCCCTGCCCTGCTCGTCGCTCCCTCACCACAGAGAAAAGGGAAGGGTTTCCTAAGCAGATCCGAAAGGCAGGCTGTTTCCTCGACTCAGATGTAGATCTTCTTGGGACGGCTGGAGGGTCTGCCGCCCTCTGCTGTGCGCGAACAGGGTTGCGGCTCTCCCGAGACCTTCCCGTTACTTCTCCCCGCCGGAAACTAAAGCTGAGGGTTCCGTACGGTGTCAGGTTTCGCTTCAGTGCTATTCTGAAATTCTGTAAAATCCGTGAGAATGAGGCACGGACTTTTGCGGCTGTGGATAGTCCCTAACCCACAATGACCACTGTTAAAAATCATTTTTCTCTCGTTTCTCCATCCTTGAGTCAATGGGCAAGTCACTGTCAGACTGTAGGGCACGTGGAAGTCAGAGACCCCAGGGCTATTTTCACAACATGCGGAAGAATGAAGGAATGTCGGAGTGCAGCTCTCTTACTGAGGTGGGGCTCTGCCTGTTTGATTTTTGCTGCTCCCTGTGGCAAGGCAAGACAAGTTAGATTTTCTCAATGCACCTTTGACCACGAAGATCAGTTACGTTGTTGTATGCAGAGTAACCACAGAATAATCAAAGAGAAGAGCTGATGAGCAGAGCAAACGTACAGCTTGTTTGTGGGACAGCTGAGAGGAGACCAACTGCTGCACAGCATGGTCCTGCAGTCCTTACATGCACATTTTCTCATCTGACTTTCTTTCAGGCGTTTTCTTCTCGATTGGTGTCACTAAGGACACAAAGCACCTGGTAGCTGGTTTGTCTCTAAAACTACTGCTGCGGAGCGTCAGAAATGGAACAATGTATACAGAGTTTCCTTGCAATAACTAAAAGTAATAAAGCAGCATAGAGGCAGCGGCATTTGGGACAAATTAAATACAGATATTGTACCATAATTGCTGTCTAGTGCAGCGGCAGCGAAGATCAAAAAGTTTTATCAGTGCCAGAAAGCCTGACGGTCTCCCGAGCCCCAACGAGTATCTCAGTACAGTATTTACCGGGTTTAATGGGGTGTCGGCTACTGCTGTTACTTTAGGTGTGCAATAAATGCTTCCTCCTGTAGGGGGAGCAAACGGCCCTTCCCAACCACTTGAAGCCAGCGCACGTAACCTTCCCGCTGACCGCCCCCTTGCCCCTGTGTCCCAGAGCGGACGGAGACAGCCTCCAGGTGATGCAGGTCTGGCAGGAATCTCCAGCTGGCTTGTGTTCTTGCTGATCTGTGCTTAACGGCTTGCAGGAGAATTTTTTTTTTTCCTTTGAAGGTTTAGTAGTTTTTCAAGACATGATCAGTTTCAACAGAGTATCATAGAATCATAGAATGGTAAGGTTGGAAGGGACCTCAAGGATCATCTAGTTCCAACCCCCTGCCATAGGCAGGGACACCTCCCACTAGTACAGGTTACTCAAGGCTTCATCCAATCTGGCCTTGAACACATCCAGGGAGGGAGCATCCACAACCTCCCTGGGCAACCTGTTCCAGTGCCTCACCACCCTTACTGTAAAGAACTTCCTCCTAACATCTAGTCTAAATCTCCCCTCTGCCAGTTTAAGCCCATTGCCCCTTGTCCTGTCATTGCAGGACCTTGTAAATAATCCTTCCCCAGCCTTCCTGTAGGCCCCCTTCAGATACTGGAAGGCTACTATCAGGTCCCCTCGAAGCCTTCTCTTCTCCAGGCTGAAGAGCATCTTAATTGCTCTGGCACTTGCACCAAGTTAGTTTTTTGAGACTTGCTTTTACTTTACCGCTAAATAATAATATTAAAAATATGCCTGCTCAGTTAACAATGTTAAAATTGCGTTATCTCAAGGTCATTCAGCCAGTGTTATTGCAGGCTGGGCTAAACTGCAAGTCTAAGTTTGAGGTTGCAGGCATCTTCTCCTAGCACCAAATGACTTAGCAGCGAGATTTTTTTGTTGGGTTTTGTTGTTTTGTTGGGGTTTTTTTTCTCCCTCAGATTTAATGTTGGAAGTGTTGGTACTGCTGATATTTCAGAGTTGCCTGAATTATACTGAGTTTAAAAAAAAGTCTTGTATTCTAGGGTATTACACACAGGTTATGAAAGATGATCTGGATTTTTAGCCAGCCGTTAGGATTGGACAACAGAAAGAAGACTTATATTGGCATCAAAGCTGTCTAGTTAAAAACTATAAGCAACCTTTTCTTTGAAGAAATAGATCAAAGGTGTATTTAAGTAGGTAAGTAGACAGCAACGTGTTCCCTGCTCTGTGCGTGATCTAGTAGACAGGCCTCAGTGCTGATCTGTACTTGGCCTTTTCAGCAGAGTCATCTCAAAGTCAGTCCCATTGCATAAAGAAGAGCCTTTACCAGGCAGCATGGAAAGGTTGGCACCAGCACCTTGCCCATCTTGGCCATTTTGTATGAAATCTGCCATACAGGTAGTGCCAGACAGATTAATTCAGCCACAGGAGTGATCCAGGACTTGCCACTGAATTTGCTGTGCATTTTAAAATGTAAAAAGCAAAGAGAATTTATCCAGAATTAGTAGGCAGTGGAAGTCACCTCATACTAAAAGGAAGGCAGGAACACTTGACAGTTTGATTACAATTTTTTTTTTTTTTTAATTCCAAATATTAGTATCAAGCTAATCTCTTATTATTGGCTTTCAATAACACTTGGTGGACACTTCCATATTTTATTCACAACACTTATGTGGCTCATTATAAATGACTAATCTAATGCCCGAGTCCTGCAATGGGATTGTGTCAATAATCTCTTCTTTATCCACAGTGGAGCTTCCTGTGGCTCCAGCAGTCCATTCAGGCTGATCAGAGTGCATGACAGAGGCCAACATGACAGCAGAATTTTATATAAGCCAGTATGTGTATGAAAAAAGGAAGAATAACTGAATGATGAAGATTGAGATTAAACCCATGCTAGTTTTTAGTGTTTAATATTGCCACATGGGTTAACAGAAATTTCCTTTAAAGATTATATGATTAGTGGTTGTGCAAACTACAAGACTTGGAGGTTTAGTTTAGTCTCTTCGCTCATTTATTTCTTAGTCTCTGCTGATATTGCATGAGAAATTAATTAAAACATTGGAGAACAGTATTGAATTGTTTGCTCTCTGAATCCTCTCTTATCCTGTGTCTCAGAAGTGTCATTAAGCTGTAAGCAGGCTTCTGATGCGAACGAGTTTATTGATAGAAGCTCAAGCTGCATTTGTACTCATAAGCGATGAATTACTTTCTTTTTTTGCATGATCCCAGTGGAACAAATTTTAAGCATCTTCAGTTTTACAATGCAAAAGCACAATCATCTAAAGTTCTGTTGGTAAAGTATCGTGAGACTGACCTGTGGTGGTGGGTGATGTGTTTATAGAAACCTGAAGTGATAGTTTCACATCAGGAGAAATATCACTAGATTAACTCAAGTAAATTCATAGACATGTTTAATGTTAATGATCAGAGTCTCCAGATCTTCCTGGTTTTAAAGGGATCCTGCTTTGCTTTCTTATTCACAGTCACTGTTAATGCATTGGAAGGAAAAGACTGCAAAGAATCTGTCAAGCTGATTGCAGAAAGCTCTAATCTCTCAGAAGAGCAACTTGCTTTCCTCATTTCTGGCATGTATACCCTTCTCCGAGAAGCGCTGAGACTCCCCTTATCAACTTTCAAACAAGAAGTAAGTTTTGGGAGTACTTAAGAGTACTGATAAGTGCATCACACATGATTTACCACCTGAACCCTATTTGCCAGGGTTGGGACACACACATAAAAGCGTTGCTTTGTGGTGAGAGGGTGGAAAACACTGTTCAGAATACAGAGATTATTATTTTACTGGTTGGGTTGATTTGCAGTGAGCTTTTTGGAAGAGTATTTAAACTTTGGGAGAGAAATTCCTTTGTCTTTTTCTGCTTCAGCATCTTTTTTTTTACTGAGCATGTTGGTTTTCACTCTTAAACCCCTCCAAAGAAACTTTTGCAAAGTGTTATTTCCTGGCATCAACTCTCCCTCCTTCCCTGTGAGTTCATATATCCTGCTCCTTTTGTCCCCACTAGGAATTTCTTGTATTCGTTCACATGCCTTTCTTCATGCTGGAAGAAGGAAGAAAGGTCTTATATCCCAAACAGCATAGTGGAAACTGGGAGAAAGCAGTATTTCTGCTTATGCTGTGATGCTCTGTGTGAATATGTATACATCTGCCACATTCCCAACCTGCATCCATTCTTTGTGGATCTTTTTGCCCCTTTTTCGTGTTACTTTATCTTACATTTTCTCCCTTCTCATTTTATTTTTATGTGAGTGAACCACTTCTGGACTTTCAGCACTGCTGCCTTGTTCAAAATACTGTTTTCATGTTTACCTAGGAAACATAATGAAGTGTGGTTCTGGTGTTCAGAGCTTATCTTTTGCCACTTCCTGCCTGTTGTCACAGTTACTGCAAAACATGTTTGAGAATAAGGACATGTAATTACACTGAAAGAAGCATGTTATAGATAGCTACATAAAAGAAACTGCAGGGATCTCATTTGCAGAAATAAAGGCTTCCAAGAGATTTAGGTCTTTAAAATTAGGTTCTCACAACTTGACTGACCACTTCCAAAAATTCTTCTCAATGCGTAACCTGTCATTTCAAAACTGCTGGCGCTCCAGACGAAAAACCTTTGAGGAAAGATACCAAGCAAGTAACTGCTACTAATTTCTTAGGTAAGAAGTGATCTTGCAATGCTACACATTCTGTAAAATTTCACCTTGTCTTTCTAGGTTTTTAAGGAAGACCTAAAGGAGCTCAGGTATGCCTGTTTATGCCTGGTTTTAATTTTTTTTTTCATAACATTTATGTAACTGCTTCCCCAAATCAACTTTTTGCACAACAAAGTTGGTATAAAATTTACCTGTAAACAACGTGCCTGTTGCCTAATGTCATGTGAAGCCACGGGGAAAAAACAGGTGTTGTGTAAGACTTGATGTAGCACCGAGTGTGAGCAGTAAATTTCACATGTTGAGGAGATTGGTCCAATTTAATCTGTAATGAAGGTTATGCAAATGCAAGTGACCTCTCTGCCATCCCCACCTTGCCCTGCAGTAGTTTGTAACATGTTTGGTAAGACAGTGGTAACGTTTCAGAAGGTGAGAAATTGCCCTACTTTTTTGCGCCTTTGAAAGGCCGGTGGTATAATGCTCGTTAAATCCTACCATCTTGTTCAGCTGTGAGCTCTCCTGCCCATTAGCCAAGAAAGCATGTTTGTCACAACCTTAGTCAAAATCTGTATCAGTCTGTTCAGAGCATCTCTGAACAGAAATTCACATCCTAAAGAGTAGACATCAGATGCTGATAACTTTTATTGTTTTTTCCTTATTTCTGTAGCCAGTAACAATGTGAGTAGCAGCAGCTGATGTTTTCTTCTATAGAGAAGCCTCTGCACTAAGACTTAATTATTTAAAAATACTAACTTCCTGTAACTCTTAGCACTCTGATTGATGTCTGGGAGAAATAGGTATGTTTCTGAGTCTATTTTCTTCATCTTTTTTTGTCCATTAACCCACACACTTGGCTTTTTCCTCAGACTCTGTTCTGCAGAATCATAAGCATAATTTAGTTTATGAGCATAATTTAGTTTAGGAGCAACTTCAGGCAAATTAAAGGCGCAGATTTAGACATGTAATCAGTGAAAGGTGTAATTTGGGCCATGATGAAAAGTGCCTTGCTAGCTGATACAATTTAATCTGTAGCTCAGTGCTGGAGTTTGGCCTGCCTTTTGTCTTGTGAGCTGCTTCCTCTGCTGTCATGGTGTTCACACCCAGGTTAAAGTAGGCCAGTAAGAAACTGATGAATTGCTTTTGACCCAGTGGGAGCTGGTGGGTTTTTTTGAGGTGCACACAGAATATGTTCAGTGTGATTAAGGAATAATGAAGACCACTAACAGCTCCATGCCAAGTTCTCTAGGGATGGATGAATGTTCCTCTGCTGAGCAGTGGAGAAAGTTGGTGTACAGGAGTGCCAGGAGTCTCTGGCTGGGCTGGCTGCGTATGCTGGCTCTTTCCAGACATACAGGCTCCCAGGCCCCTTGGCCTTGTCATTTGACCACTCTGTAGTGTCTTACACTTTCGTAGCCGGGTTTTCAGTCTGGAAGAGCTTTTTATAGCTTGTATCTTGATAAATATTTTTATCTTGCTCTGGTTAACATGACTGATACAGCAGCAATAGTTCAGGTAAATGCATCTGTGTTGCTTGCAGATGTGTATGTTTTATATGCTACTTGCTGCTATCCTCCCACGATTCTCACATTATTGGGTCTCTTCCTCACTTCTATCTCTGACAGTCTTATTTCCTGTGGGTAGCTCCCTTCACCTTGTGGCTAAAGTTTTAGAAGACTAGATGCCTTATTCTACTCTCAAGTTATAATACTTAGTAAACTTGGTAGCACCTTTAGCATCTTTGGTTCCTATGGGAAATGTAATTTCCTGTCTTCCCCAATGCACTTGGGTTTGGAGATGGAACACCTGCTCATTTTTAAGGCACCTACTAATTACATTCACTCAGTCTTCTGCAGTGACTCCTGTGGGTCATCCTGTGACCATGTGCCTGAAGAACACGTGTAGTTGGTTGAACAGCAGTGTCTTGGCATTTTTGGCACCCAGTGTTTGGGCATGTATTTTGGATTTTAGATAGAAAAATAGCTGTACTGGTTTGAGGATAATTGGAATATTTTACTGAGAGAAATTAAAACCTGAGCTGTGAGAAGACAATAACAGTGACTTGTATTGCTCTTCTGCTGAGAGAAGCCACTCGCTTCTCACACACTTCTCAGTTCTCACTTGTTCTCCTTCTCTGTCCAAGCGGTTGCATCTGCCTTAACTCTTTAATCCAATCTAACATTTTTTCCTCTAACCTCTTGTCATGATTTTGACATCTCACTTCAGATCTCTACAGATTTATTGTGTGAGACAGAGAGACTGATCTGGTTATTTCTCAGGGGAGGGAAAGAGGGAGAAAGGGGGAGGAGATTTGGGTTGGGAGCCTCCTGGCCAATCTGACTGTTTTGGGAGAGATTTTGTGTTTCTGTATTACTTTTAACTTGTATATAACTGTAAATATTTGTGTATGTTGTGCATATATATGCTTGTAAATTGTGCTAAGCTGTAAATAGAGCTTTCTTAACTTCCAGCTGTTTTCTGTAGTGATGCTGAAGATTCCTGGTGATGCATCTGCTCTTGGCTTCTAGTTGTAGTAGAGAGAGAGGATAGGAAACATGCCCACTTCTGATTAATTAGATCAGTACTGCTGGTTTCACAGGGTTTCAAGTCTGTATCCCCAATTTTTGACCTCACTGGCTGAGCCAGTGAGAAAAATTCACTCTAAATTGTGGGTACTATTTTCTGCCTCCACTCACAGGTTGTTTTGTAACTTTATAGCTCAGGCCAATAACATGGAATCGAGACATCCTCGTACCTTCTTCCTTACCCTTTGAGTCCTTTCTTCAGAATCTTCCTTTGAAAACTGACTGCCATCTGTAGCTCAGGCCTGAGCAGTGCCATGTTCGGTGCCTGATCTGCTCAGTATGTGACTGGCCTCATGTAAGCTGCTTGAGCCAGGAACAGAATTTTCAGCATAATCATTAACTGCACATCAAAAATAATGCAAGCCCAAAGGTAGTGCTAATGGTTCTGGTTTAGTAGCATTTTCTTTTAAAGTCGAGCGAGTATTGTAGTAGGCATAATAATGATATTACAATCACCTGCTTCCAGCTATTCTTTTAACCCCAATTCTCCCATTAAGAAGTCAAGCTCTAATAACTGCTGTATCATCTTCCCACTGTGTGAGTTGATGAGTTGTTTTCTTTCTCTCATCATTACACACTGTACACCCTTTAGGACACATAACTTCCTTGTTTGCTTTGATTTTTTTTCTTTGATATACCGCTGGGTATCTCAAGCCATCGGTGAGTAATGTCTCTGGGCACTGATTCATATTGAGTGCTGGATTTAACTGTAGCAGCAGAAGTAGTTGCTTCTCCCTCTTGTCCAACATGCCTCTCAGTAGGAGATCACCATTCCTGTGGCAAAGGCAGCTGAATGGATAGGGTTTGCTCTGCAGTCCTCACAGCATATGACCTGATAAACTGAACTGAAAATCAACAGCAGCTTGTTTGTAAGGCATCTGCAGTGCTGGAGGAAAGGCAAAGTAGTAGAGAGGCATAGGGTGGATGGAGTGAATCAGCTAGTTCTTATGGTCTCCATCAAAGCTGTGCTTGTCCTCCCCACATGAGATATGCTCCTTTTTGTAAGTTATCTTTGCTACAAGTGCTTCTGTTTTAACTTTTGAGGTAGCAATCCATTCAGTCTTCATTTCATTAGATTTCAGATGAAAGCAAAAATAATCATGTAGGTTTGGAGTATTTGAAAGCATGCATTGCTGGTCTGCCATCTGCACTTGTCAGAATCACCATTAAAACTTACCTAAGTTAAGCAAATGCAGAGTTCTTTTGACACCCACTCTTGCCATACTAGGTAGAACAGGAAGATGTAATGGAGTTTTTAGGGTTCTTGATATAAAAACATTGCCTGTCCTTCTGAGAGCCTAGGCTGAATCAATACTGAAGTGTTTACGTAAGAGCTGATGGCAGTTTTTAGCAGTGGAAGATGGAAAATGTTGGCACATTTTTTGTGTTCTTTTTGTAGCTAAGGTTATATATTTGTGGTTACAAAAAACTTAACTGTTTTGTATTGCTCTTGTCTTTAAGGATACCAGAAGACTTTATTGTGGACTTTTCCAGTGTAGTCTTTGGGAACAGGTCAGTATCTTCATGTGTCATATATTGTGCAACCAGGAGAGTTGCCCAGGCCTGTTGAAGGAACAGTGAAATTCTGTCAATTAATGAGAACAAGACTTGTCCCATTGTTTGGATTCCACATAACATCATGTCCATCGTGCATTGGCTACATATAAGTAGTTTTTATGCCAGTTTTCAGTTTTTCACCACTCCTCCCTTTTCTGTAATGTTGCATAGAGTCTGTAAGGTGCATCAATATATACCTACTATATACCTACCAATGAAACATGCATTTTTGTCATCATTATTGCAAGCTAGAGCAAAAGCGAAAGACTTCATCTCCTGAGGGGCAAGCTACATATGCCTTCTACATGCTGTGGTAGGCTTCAGTGTGGTTCATTGAAGGTTCCTCAGGTAGCTTTTCATCAAATCTCAACGTACAGTTGAATTGGGAGTTCACACTGGGTGACCTGATGACACATGAGATATCAAGTACTCTGCTAGCTGCAGTTCTTTTTCTAACGAGTATACCTCAGTAGCTTCAGAGGAAGTACTAGATTAAGAACTTTTTGCACAGCCCATCTCTTTTGTCCATTCTAGGGATTCCTTTTTTCTGTATAGTTCTCTACTCAATCTTATTTAGCTTTTTTCTACATCTAGAAATTGCTGGAACTTTTTAGACATGCCAAACTTTCCTTCTTGAAACTTGAGGTCACTCAGCACATAGCATCACTAACCCAGTGCTACTCCAGGTATTCCGCTTGGAATCCTGATAATCATAGTTATGGTGTTTCAGTTACCCTCACAAGGGTCTGAATGCTGCTACCAAAGTTAAAAATATTTTTCATTTCTTTGGTTAAAATCTTGGCTTTAAGCTAAAGATTCTTGGAGTAAAAATAAATTTAGCCTTCTCATCTTTTCATTGCTCTTCTGTTTGAATTATAGGTGTTAAGAATGCAAAATTCATGGTTGCAAAGTGGAAATATTGTTTGCAATGGCGAAAGAAGATAAATTTAGCTGTCATTTGAAGCATGCATGATTGTCTGTTTTCTACTGTGAAATCACGATGCTGGAAAATTTAGCTTTTTCTCATTTTGAAAGCTGTGATTATCCAGTGTAATCTTGCTCTGTGTTTTGAGATCAGAGAAGAACACCTCAGATTTGATTTCTAGACAGATCTGCTTTTATAATCTTAAATGTAACACTGAATCATACATATGCTTATTGAGTTGTAAATATATCTGATTGTGATGGTAAGAGAAGTATTAGCATATGATCAGAAATTCAGTATGGGCTAGAGAACCCAGAAAAATCCACTTTTCCTCCTGTCTTATCCTATTTTTGCAGTTTTGTTCATTAAACAACAGCTCTGAAGTACTGGAAATTTGACAGTTGAATTTCTGTGTCCCCACAATTCCATCAAGCTATGTAGACTGAAAGGAAAGAATCTTGTTACATTGACACCATCAGATAATTGCATGAAATTTAAATTATTTTTTTGAGGGAAAGGATGTCAAACTTACCCCTCTCTGAATGTAACATACCTACCTTCTTCTTTTTTTTTGGTTTTTTTTAGTGTAGTGCCTACCAGGAGGGTGCATTCTGTGTGCCGTTTGTCAGCATTTCATACACAACAATTTATTCAGTGGCCTGCTAGGCACGTCTTGTTACGTACAGAGGGAATCATCCAGAATTTGTCTTTTAGTTTTGATATTGTTAGGTCAGCTGCTGCTTCAAATTCTCTTTCATTTTTTGAGTGCTCTTCCATTCCATCCTTTGGCAGACGATGTTCTTATCACCAGGTGTATCATCCTTTCCACAGACAGTGTGCACAGTCTCTAGCTCATCCAGGGTGCTTTGCTTGTTCTAACTTCTGCCTTCTCTACTATGTCTCACAATACATTGCAGCTGTTGGCACAGAGTGCTTACAAAATGTAATCATAGTCCATAGGTTTTGGATATAAGATCCATTGATTGTTTTCTGCTCCATTTTGGTAGTCCTTGTAGAAATGACTGGCTTGAGTAATGAGCTGTATAATTTCTGTATGTATGTTGGCTACTACATGCATTCTGTCATCCTTACAGGATTCTTGCAGTTCCAACTGCAGTCTGGCCCAAACCGGGAAAGTGCTGACAGAAGTTTTAACTAAGCTATAAAAGCCACAGAGTCTTTCTGAGGGAATGGCACTAAAGTGCAGTCTTGACCAAACCTAAAGCTTTGTGGTTTGGCCACAGAAACAACCTGGCTTAACAACAATCAGCAGCCTCACCCCTGTTTGGCCATTGCTGACCTTTCCCACTGCTGCTAACTAGAACATCTTCCTGTTTTTCCTTTCCTCTTCCAAAATGTTGGTGCTGCACTGAATGGGACTGTCTTCCATTGATGGCAGTTAGCATGTCTTAAGGAAGCAGTAGCGGCATGGCTATTTTTAGGCATTCCCCAAATTAAGCAGTATTCTGGCAGCAGCTCACCACTGAGGCAAAGGCCTGTTCTTACGTTTAATCCTGCTAATGACCATTCTAGACTCCAGCTCCACATGGTTGCACCCAGCTGTGGTGACCTACTTCCTGTCCAGTAGTCGACAGAGAGTAAGAACCAGCTGATCTATTATGCTCATTCCTCTACTCTACTCTTAGAAATGTGTGTCACTTCTGATACCACCCAACTCCTCCCCACCCCCCCAAAAAAAAAAAAAAAAAGATACACTCTTCCTTACATTCCCTTTGTTAAATGCAAGAATATTGGAGGATCTCATCCTGTCAGTCCTGTGTACCTTATCAAATCATTAATCTTTCTGGGCAGTTTCTAAAGGCACCAGCTTACTTGCACACCAGGATCTGAGTAGGGATGTTAGACTATCATTCCTACAGTCCTTGATTTGTTCAGAGAGGATTTTTTTCTGATGTAAAGTCTGTAATTAGATTATGTCTAGCACCATGGATAAAGGATGTAACGTTTCTTATCCTGCCCTTAGCAGGAGTACTGGAGTAGCTTTGAAATGTACTGTAAATAACTCCCAGAGACACGGAGTGCTTAGCAAAATAAAAACAAAATAAAAAATGTGGTAAGTAACATGAAGTCCAGATTAGCTCCTGAATGGACCAGCCAAGTGACCTCATTCTGAAGATATTTCTGCATGTATTTCTAAAAGTGGTTGGTTGTTATGTTTTTTTGTAGTAGATTTGGCTTGTTTACTTACCCAGAACTTAAAATGCTGTTAAAATTTTAAAGATTGTCAACCATATGAAGTTTAATTGCTGTCAACTCTATTTCCTTGCAGAAATAAGCTGAGGCTTGATCAGCCTGATTCTTCCTGCTCTATGAGTAATAAGTCCTTGGCTTCTTACACATTAGACTAGACAAAAATCTGTGCCTGGCGATGAATGTTATGCAAGGAACTTAAGTATTTCTAAATTACACTGGATTAGCAAGAACTACTGTGTGATTTTTGGTTTTTAAAGTGTGCTTCAAAGTACACTCTGATATTAATTATATTTTTAAACATTGTTTCTTCCAAGTACTAGATGCTTTCTGCTGAAGGAGCACAGTGACCTTACTCCAGTGACTTTTTTGCTTAAGTCATCTGTCTCATCCCTGCTTGCTTCTTCACACAGCTCCAACAGGAATGTAAAGATATATTTGCAGATGGCTTTCAGTCCCTCACAGTTACATATAATTGAAATAATAAACATGCCAGCCATAGTGATGACTTTACTGAACTTTACAGTGACATCAGTTCACTGGAATTATACAGAATCACTTGAGTTTTGGTGGGTTTGGTTTTTTTTTTTTTGTTTACCATGGACCATAGTTAAGCACAGGAAAAGTGGGCAATCTGAGCATAACTGTCTCAAGTACATAAAACCTCCACTCATTCAGACCTCTGTAAATGATGGTAGATGTAAAAGAGAAACGTGTTTTGGACAGATTTGTTCTGAGAAATCTTGTTTTCTCTTTAAAGTGTTGTCTCTTATGAATTTGCACTTCAGTCTCCCACTTCTGATTTACTCTGTAGGCGGCCTGACTCCAAAGACATGGCTCTGATGCAAAAAAGCAGACTGCCAAGTGTCCAGGAGTTCAAGTGGAGAGTGGACGTAGCTATATCCACAAGGTATAAAAAAGAATCCTGCATGACCCTAGAAGTTATCTTGCCCAAGATTAAACTGCTATCTTGCAGTGCTTAAAAAAGATATGGATGTTAAAATGTATCTTGCCTTTAGGAATTGTTGTGTAGCATGAAACAGTAAGATACAGAAGAGACTTTCTAAACAAGAGAAGTCAGTTTACATACAGGCTACTGCTGTTGACATGGACCTGCCAGCAGGCTGCTGCCTTTATCTACTGCTGATACTATCTCAGCTCTTTATTTGTTAGGATTTCTAAAACCTCTGTCTAGAAACATTTTACTCAAAGTTTGGGTCTCTCTTTCAATATTTTAAAACTTAATGGAGTTGATGCATCTCCACAGGCCCTCAGAGATGATGGAATAAATTACATGGATTGAGTTTCACACAGCCAGCCAAGCTCTCAGTTTCACTAATGCAGGGGAGGGAAATCATCTATGCAACCTCTCAAGTAGACTATCATTTGTATGTTGCACATGTTAAATAAAATGACTTACCATCACCTGTACAGCGTGCTGTGGGTTCTGCAAAGAGAGGCTTCAGAACAGCACCTTTACACTGCCACAGTCAGGGGTTTCATCACTGAGCTCCCTCCTGATTTATTTCACAAAACAAAGCAGAGGCCTTTGTGGCCATCCTGTCTGTGCCTGCAGTGAATAGCTTCTTGCCATATCCCACACATAAGCAACACGCAGGTATTGCTGTGCAGAAAAAAAATCTGTACCTGTAAGAGAGCAAAATGTACAGATAAAACATCCTCAGGCACAATGCTTTCAAGCTGCAGGCAAATCCTGTGATTTATTTTCCAAACAACACAGGGGCAGTACGTTATGCTTTTCTGTTTCCTTCCTCTTATTTTCCTTTCCAGTCAACCACCCGCCCTGGGATTTTCTTGTTTATCATCCAGCAACAGCCTCTGCAAAGAGGTATGGCTTCTGGCTGTAATGCCTGTCAGTACCTGAGCAGGCTTTGGCAACATCAGTTGATGGAAGCTCTACAAGAATGACTCATTTTCCCTATTTGGGTCATATAACCCACAAGTTTAAGCTGAAGGCTGGAAGAGCTCTATTCCCCAAAAGAGATGGCAGTTGAAAGTATGAAGAGATGGAAAGGATAATGCAACATGGTGAATGGGATAAGAAAACTGTGCATTATTACTAGCAGTACTTGGTCAACTCCCATTCCTGATTTAGTTCCACTAAACTGCATATTATGTAAAATTAAAATGCTCCTACACTTGTAGTTACTAACCTATTTTAAAAGCGTTTAGTCTCAATCCTGAGGTAAATTGGACAGGACACTTATGTTCACGAGTTTCCAGCCAGGTACAAGACTCTCTGATTGAAATTACTCAGTATTCTCTGCAAAGCTTACATGAACATCTGTACAATGTACTTGTCACACCACTGATGTCTGTTATTATAATACTAACAATGTAAATAATTTCAGTTCACTGGCCCGTGCACTTCAACCATCCATTCTAATGATGATGAAGCTTTCAGATGGGACAGCTCATCGCTTTGAAGTAAGTCTGATTGCCATAATAATAAAAAAGAAGCCACTTGAAGTTCATTTTAGAAAGCTGAATTACTATTTAAAACACTAAATCTTTCTGTAAACCGCATGTTACCATTGGTTGGTTTGCTTTGGAACCCATCGTGTTTGGTGTAGCCACATACAATACACAACAAAACCCCCAACCAAAATCATCTCATACCTTATTCCTACACACATTTTGCTGAAGCCTCATTCGTTAGAAAAATATGAATTACTGAAAAGCACAGTTGCATAATATATGGGGTTGTTGTCACCTTTAACCTTCAGACCTAATGGTGGCTTTTAAGAGCAGAGAAATTCCTTGGGGTAGTTTATATAATGTACGATACACTTCTAAACCTACATTTGTTAGAGACTGGTCTCATTTCCTTCTGTGGTAGACTTCTTGTTCAGTACAGTTCTAGCAGAAAGAAAGGAAAAAAGAAAATAAGAGAAAGAGAGAGACAGACAGACTCTTGGCTTTTTACCTCAGAATTAGTCAGTGGCAGCATTTATGACACTGTACATGAAGGCATGCCAGAAGATGGCATAAACTCTTCCATGTTTTTAACCTTTGAAAAGGAATGCTGTTTGTTCTATAAATAACATGACTGGCTGTGCATACAGGAATTCAGTGCACAGCAGGCATTGTTACATTGAACTCTAGAGGTTTTGGCTTCAGTTCATGTGCTAGCAGTAGTCTAGAGGAAGCACCAGTGCACTGTGGAGTGGAAGAGATGGTCTGATTTTACAGCTGCAGTGCTTCACAAGGCAGCAGCAATTGAGGGAGGCAGAACCCCTCTCTGCTACATTGCAAAGTGCTGAGGGTGTCACTTCACAGGAAATTGAATTCACTCTTCTGTTGACAGTCCAGCTCAGAGCATCCCATACACACTGATGTGTGCCGTGATGCCATGGACTTAAGATTAACCCTTTTCAGTGGGGTAAGTTTCACTTGTGAGAATAAAAACTAATATATATTTTTTGCTGATTATATTTGGGGCTTTATTTCCTGGCATTTAATGTTGATCTTGCTCTTGGTGGCATTGTTCCTGGTTGTTTTGGTTTGGGTTTAGGTTTTTTGTTGTAAGTCTGTGGAAGACCCTTTGCTGTTCTGCACCAGAGATGTGTTGCTGTGCCTGTTCAGCACATGCACAAGTGCATATATCTGGTAGGAAACAATGTGCTTCTCTTAAAATCATCTGGCTGTTGCTTAGATCTCTGTGACAAAGATCTGGCTGTAAACATGATTTCTGTATCTGATGAATGGTCTTCCTGCAGTTCTTTGGGATTAATCTGTGGTTTGGTTCAAGGCACCACATGCAAGCATAGTCTTTAGCTCTTCAGCTTCCTTTCATTCAGATACATTCAGAATGTCCTGATAATTTGCAGGGCTTATGTAAGGTGGTAAGTCCAGAGGATAATTCTGCTACAAATGGTTTAAAGTTATGTGTGCCACAGGGAGAAGTTGCACTCTTCAGTCTCTTGGGTTTGGCTCAGTTTGCTATTTTAATCTCAGTGTGACTTCTGACAATGGAGGTTTTATAAAAAGCAATGGGAATTGCAGCATTTTGAGTCTTGTGTATATGTCAGAAGTGAGAAGGACATGATGCCTTTTTATGTATTTGTGATGCATATGGAAAATGCAAATCAGGTGTTGGTATAATTGATATCTGTGCTACAGTAGGCAGAAGGATGACGAGGGACTCTTGTCAAAAGAACTGTGTGTCTTCACTCTAGTCAAAGAAATAGAGTAAATTAGGCAGTGCCCTGCAGAGCAGCCTGGGACTAGCTAGTCTGCACACACATTTGTGCATGGCACTGTCAGTCTGTGTCACTCAGTCTGTGCCTGTGCTCAGATGTGGTTGTGCCCTAACAGATAACAGACTTCTATCCATTTGACTTCTCGGACTTGAAGTTCCAAAGCACAGTCCATTAGTCTCCTGCAGTCAAAAATGTTTTGTATATTTAGTAAACATCTTTTGCCTTCCATGTATAGACAATGCCCAGTCATTTTTCCTCTTGAGGTTGCTGCCAACTGTCATGCTGGAAGCTCAATTCCTTTCTCCAGCAAGTTTAGACAAGCAGAATATCTGGAATTTGTTTCTTGAGAATTCTGTAGGCTCCATGACCTTCCAGATGTCTTCATCTTTCCTTCCAATTTATGACTCCATCACAGCAGCCATCAGTTTACATTCTGGAGGACTTCCTTTCTCACATCAGGCAGTACAGGACATGTACAGTGTAAATGTTAAGGGTTTTCCCACTCTCTTTTTTCACCCAGGTGATGTAGTTGAATTAACTGAATTTTACAAACCTCAAATCTTTTAAGTTCTTTGAAGAAAAAAAAAAAAGGGGGAAAAATAAAAAGTATTTTAAGAGAGATTTGGCTCACGTTGTGGAATGTTCCCTATCTATAGGCATGCCCTAGTCAAAGTTGCTAAGATGTTTCAGGTGTCCTAACTGGAATATTCTGTTTCAGGTACCAGTTGCAAAGTTTCAAGAACTGAGATACAATGTTGCCCTCATACTGAAGGAAATGAATGATTTGGAGAAAAGGAGCATACTGAAGATCCAGGACTGAACGCTTTCAATTTTGGGGTTTATAGAACGACCTGAAACCCTTGGTGTGTTTTGTGAATGGCAAAGGAGGGGACCATCACCACTCTGCCTGTCTGTACTGCAGCACAGAGTTTATGGATTGTCTGTATATATTTTTTCAAGTGTTAAAAGCACAAGTTCTTTTCCTAAGACTTAAGAATAAACAAGAATATCTGAAAAAAACATATAATTCAGTTTGTGAGTGTTTTTGCATGATTCATCAAAACATTTTTTTTTTTTTAAATAATGTAAGAGTCATTTATTTCTGATTATGAGTCATCACTAATTATTTCTGAAAGCCTGCTACTGGAAGCTTTGTCAATGTGTACCATAAGAAAGCTGTGCATCATCTCAGAAAATAAAACTTAAAAAACACGCCTGTGCTCTAGTATGACAAATGTGAACTTGAGTTTTGCTTAAGTAAAACTGCTGTCTGGCATTTCACTGAGTGACAGGTGTTGAGCTACAGAAAGGCAAATTTTGAAGAAAATTGGAAGTCTGTGGATTAAGAAAGAAATATTGACTAAACCTCTAGAAGTGAGTCCATGGAATTACAGAAGGGAAAGGTGCAGTCTAAGTTTTTATGTGAATAGCAGTAATCTTACAGCTGCTTATCTAGAAATGCATTTCCTACATGTTAAATGTGAATGGAATCATCTGACATCACTGGGCAGACACCTCTGGCACTGTGATGACAGCAAACAGCAGGAGGCAGTAACCCTGCAGACAATTACAGTTCTTGACTTACTAATAGTGCAAGTCAGACTTCAGGATGAAAGCCAAAGGTGGGAGGATACCCAAGCTCCTGGGTCAAGAAAAGAGCTAAGCATAGGCTGAAGTTCCCTGAACTGGTTAGGCACTTGGACTAGGGGATCGTTGTAGGTTCCTTCCAACTGAAATACTCTATTCTAAGTTAGTCCTTTGCCCCATGAGTAAACCTCAGAAGGACTCCTTTAACTTGAAGCATGTTTAAAGTCTCATTTAAATGACATAGGACTATAAGTATGTCCCAAAGAGTTTTGCCAAGAAGGCATGCATTCCTCAGCATCCCGCCAGCAGCAAAGGTATGGAGGCTGTGATGAATAGCCCAAAGACAGTACAGGCCATGGGCCAGAACTGTAGGATTTACCTGGCTGTTAAAGGTAGTTCAGAAAGCAGGTCCCACCCTCATTGTTAAGCATTGGCTTATTCTAGTTGCTTTCATGGTTTCTACCTCAGCAGCAACAACCATACTTCTCTCTCACTTTTTGATTGTAGAAGTTGCCTTTATCTTTCCCACGCCCCACAGAAACTACTGAAATTAAAATTGTGGATTCAGGAAGCCTTTTACACTCCCACGGATGTTTGTGTAGGAAAGGATGACTTGGCTCTTCAGTTTAAGAATCACAACAGGCACGAAAAGACTTCATTGTCATACTTTTTAAGGGAAGATTTGACAGCTGTCCATGCCAGTCTAAAAAACAGCTGAATAACTGTAGCTTTTATAACCTGTGCAAGGATGTCCTGTAGTTTCAAACAAACCCTTCAGCCATGATTTCAGACTGTTCAAAAGCTGCATGTTCCCTTTGCTTTGTAGGCTACTTATCAATAACTTTCAGGTTTGATCCATACTCCATTCAGGTCACACCAAAGCATATAAAGAGGAATTGGCTCCTATAATTTCAAGTGGACCACAGATTGCATTAAAGTGATGTTTTCTTTCTGGTTTGCTCAGCTTCCTTCTGGAATTACATTATCATAAGCTATGAAAAAAACCAAACCAAACAAACAAATATTCTTATGTTCTTTACTATTACCTTTCCCTTCTGAATGTTAAGGTTTATGTGCTTTGAAACTGGGGAAGTAGCTGAGACGGTAAGTGAAGTCTTCTCAGACAGACAGAAGGTTGCATGGGTGTAAAATGACCTCTTGCTAAAGGCATTCGCAAAATATTTTTATTACTGGTCGGAGTAGAAGAATTCGTAAGTAGCTTTACCTTCTAGACAGGGTATACTCATTCAGTTGTTCTGTAACGGCAGTCATCCATGTTCTTCAGAAATGGACAGGCTTTCTGACTTCCTTGTCCTCTCTGCAAGCCATGATGGACCTCTTAGTCTCAGGTTTGTCTTGCCTTACATGAAGCAGAAGTTTACTGTAACTGAAGGTCTACCGTGCACACTGAAAGGTACTTAAGCACATGACACTGTCATTCCTCTGCACTTCAGAATTCATTTGGGCTTTCCTCCTGACCAATTAGCTTCCCAGAAAAACAGCAGCTGTCACACAAATGGCTGGTGAGAGTGGATAGTGGATAGGTCCTCAGTTTTGATAAAATACAAGCCTTCCAGTTACTGTTGAGTTTCTCAGAATTTCATGTTGAAATATGTGCTTAATATTTTTTCAACTCTGAAATGTCTTCTCACTTAACAATTAAAACATTATGGAGTTTTAATTCCACTGGGTTTCTGACTTTCCATTTCATTCTAATACAGAACAAAAGTAAGGCAGGAATCTGGGTATGTTTCAAGAGGCAGGTGTTTACCCAACAGTGCTGGTTTGAGGCTAATTGGAATATTTTAATGGAAAAAATTATATTATAGGCTGTGAAGGGAAACAATGGCGATGTCTACTTCACTCATAGGCTTGCTGAGCTGTATAAGAAAAGAATACAAACCAAAGATCAGACACTCAGGCACAGACACTCTCAGGCTGCCTAGCTTCTTGCCTTCTCCTCTCTGCCGAGTAACCTCACTAACCACTTTCCCTCTTAACCTCCCTGGCCAATCCTCCAAACTCATCTTGCAAGTAAGGCAAACCTTGGGGTAAGGTATAGGGGTGGGGAGAAGGTGGAAGGGTGGTTGGAAGCCGCTCCTGGGAATTCTGATTTCTGGGAGGGGTGTTGTGTTTCTGTAACTATTCCTGTATATTGTGTATATTTCTGCTTGTACATTGTGCTAAGCTGTAAATAGAGCTTGAGTCCTTAACTTCCAGCCAGCTGAGTCTAGTCTGGGTGATTTTACAAAGTATCGAGGGGCAGGGAACTCCCAAACCATCATACCAACTCACTCTAGGTCTGTCTATGCTTCACGGATGCCCTATGAATGCCATTGAATGGGATGCTCACTTTGTCAGTCCCGATGTCCTGTCAAGCTGATCACCAGTCAGTCATCAGTTAAGAAGGTAGGAGGTTGCATAGGAAGGACACTTACTTCTTACTACACACTGTTCACACACCAATAGGTACCAGAGACCTTTCACTGTTTCTATTGTGAGTTTTCCCTGACAAACCCACCCCAGTGATCCAGCTGACTTCTCTTTGATGGTGCTATATATTGATTGCATTTATTTAAGCTGGATCATGTAGTTGTGAACGTCTCAATTCTAGCATTTTTGTCACCATGGCATATACCAAACATTTCTCCATTATGCCCTTTCTTTCATTTCCTTTCTAGTATATGCAATGTTTTGCCTTTTCTTTCAAGATCAATGTGTCAGAACATGATTAAAATAGAACTTGAACTTGATTGTCTTTCAGTGTAAATTATATGTGTATAATAGCAGAGATGCCTAGTGGATGCAGGAGTTTTCACAGTAGTCAGAATGGAAAAGGAGAGTTAAAGATGGTTGCCAGAAGTCATTCAGAGATTGAGTAGCGAAATAGCACAGAAGAACTTGAACATCTTCACTTCCTGTTCTTTAGCCCTAAGTTAGCACAGCTCCCTGACATAATGGTTGGCCCTCCCTTGTGGTTTTGTTTTTAAATTGGCTCAACTGCATGGGCCATCAGTCCAAACCCTGCTTTGCCTATGGACTATCAGTGTGCGCAAAGCACTTCAAAATAAAAAGCCATCTGCGGCTGTATTTGTGCTGTGACTTTTCACATCTCTACTGCCACCAGAGGGGACCTTGCTTAGCATGACTACCAAGTTGGAATTTTACGTTTGATTTAGTTGTATCTGAGAAGGGTTTGTTGTTCATTTTTGTGGTCCCAAAGTGTAATGAAAATTATAGGTCCAGAAGAAGGCTGAAGAGTGTTGTCATGCTCTGGTATCACCTGTTATGCCAGCCATTAGCTGCTGGAAGAAGATCAGTATTGTGCTCATCGTCATTAAAAGGAAGAAATTAAACCTCCCTTTGTAGAAAAATAATGCAAGTGAGATGTGCTTTTGCAGAATGAGTCACCTCCTGTTTTATCTTCTCCTGTTTAAGTGAAGGATAAATCCATTCTTGATCTCATGAACGATGCAGGTAGGTAGGTAGGGGGTTGCATTTTTCTTTTTGCCTTTTTTTTTTTTCTTCTTCCTAATCAAGTACACTTCATGACCCACTGCTGCTCCAGATCCATGAATATATGTATGAATGTATGAAAACATGCTTTCAGGATGAGTTATATAAAACCACCCCAGCATATCTAGATTATGTACATTTGATTTGCACAGCTGTTTTTGCTAAAACAGTCTTTGCAGAACCAGACCTGATGTCAGAATCAAATATTTTGTAGTTGTTTGACTTTCAGTGAAGAGTAAATTAGTATCTTGGTTTTAAAATACTTTGCCGTTAGCTATGGTATGGCTGGCTGTACCTGTCACAACCCACAGAGTATTAACATTTACCAAACACCTCACACCACCAGGAACTAGCAGAGGCAGAGCCAGCTGTTTTTTTCCCTAATAAGTCACAGAGTTGTTGCCCACAGGCCACCCATGACAAGGCATTAACTGTTTTCTGGCTTTGGATAAAGATCTCACACTACAGTTCACAATCACAGCTGCCTTTTTCTCCTGAAATGGTTCAGCCAGGTCCTTGTCCGCATGAAAGAAGTACATTTCACAGTGTTTTTGTGAGACTCTCCCAGTCCCAAGTGATCAGACCATCAGTTAGCCCTGTGGATAACTGATGTCTCGTACACTCTAGACAGAAGCTGTGGAAGCTCCTTTCAGAGAACAAACACCCATCACATTTTCTATGACAATCTATTTCTACTCCCTATTTTGAATTAATGTGCTTCTAAAAAGCCTCTCTTTATACCATGACTTATCTCTTTAAGTGTCTGCTATGTAACCATGTAAATACTGGTGGCGTACTCCGATAGAGAGATTGTCATTGCATTGCTACTGGTAACCAGTGGTTATGTCACTTTCCCTCGCCTGAATAGGCTTTGACTCATAGTGGTTTTCAGGACAATGGTTATAAAATAACACAGTGAGGGGTTGCTGAGACTATAGTTTTGCAATAGAGACAAATGTCGAACTGAAGGCTACAGGAAGGCTTCTTCCCCCTCCCCCTTATTTTCCTGATGGGGTTTTGTTCTTTTGTGCTATGAGCTTTTCTTGCATGGAATTTTGGGAAACAAGAAATACGTATTAGCAAGCTTGAGTCCTGGAAAAACTCCTCTATTTCTGAGCACAAACTCCAACTCTTTCTAATTGCTCTGCAGCATTGCTCAAGGGACATTTTAACTGTTTCAGCTGCCCAGCCCTCCTTTTATGCCAGGTTGTGTTGTACTTTGGATTAGTGCCTGACTTTAAGTGATGGCAGAAAGAGTTACTGAAACCAGCAGTTATTCAATTAACCTTCTTCTTTTTCTAATTAAAGGGAAAAAACCCAGTTAGAGAATGAACTTTGTTAATAATATATCTTTTTAAACTATAGACTTAAAAGCCCTAGAGACAGCAGCCAAATTTCTGGCAGGTACAAAACATCTCTTTGATTTCCATGATGGTAAGAAGTGAAAGATGTGATGTTTCCAGGTGTAACCTGACTTCCTGTGTAAGCTTAAGGATTGCCTACACATGGAGGCAAACACCACAAATCAAGCCCTCATTATTAAAGTACATGTTACTATAAGTTAAGATTTAGATTCCAAACTGCTTGAATTATTTTTCAAGTTAAATCTAAGTTTGTCTGAACTTTATCAAGTATCTGCTCAGAACAAACAAAACAACTTTTTAAAAAAGTCTTTAAAGATCACATTACCTCTCCTTTCTTCCGCCCTGTCCTGTTCATCCAGACCCCTTAGGCAAGGCTTGTCCCTCAGAACATGCTTTTGCTGCACCAGTCTAAGCTGCGGGGGCACACACATCTGCTTGTTTCTTTCGTGTGCCAAACCCAAGAGTGACCAGCTTCTCACAATGGTGAGAGACAGCACAGCTGTGAAGAGCGGGTCAAATGGGACTTTTAAGCACTGCGTAACCAGGTTGGTTGGTGGGAAAAGGCTCCCAGCTGGTTGCCTTCATCTGGGAGCACTAACGCAAACCATGCCCGCGGAGAAGCACAGCCCGGCGCGGGCTGCCGAAGATGAGAAGGGCGCGTACTGTCTGATTTCAGTTGTGCAGAAGACATACCGGTGTGGACAGCAACAACAGGCAGCGCCGAGACTGAGCTGCTTCTCACCTGACGAGACTCTCACACCAGCCCGGCCCAGTGTGGCCTGCCCGCTACTGACAGGACACCCCCCGGCATTCCTTCCTCGGGCGGGGCGAGGCGAGACTCCCCCTCTAGCCGGGACAGCACTGGCTTGCACCCAGCGCCACAGGACCACATCTAGAGTTCCGAAGGGCAACGGCTCGGCCGCCCCGAGACCAGGATCCCTGCCGGGCCGGGGGCCGCTGCCACCGCATTACAAAACCGCCTGGTTTTGTAACAACCTGCGGGCGCTACCCAATGAGAGCCGCCGCCCGGCATCACGTGCCCGTCTCTACATAAGCGGCGGCGGCGGTGCAAGGCGCTCCCGGCGCGGGGCGGCAGCAGCGGCAGTAGGAGTAGCAGCAGCAGCATGGGCTGGTGGGGCCGTGCTGCGCCCGCGCCGCCGCCGCGCCCCGGCGCCCCGCGCCTCCCGCATTGCTAGAGGAGCCGCTGCTGCCATGGGCTCCCACCTGCCGCCGCAGCAGCGCCCGGAGTCCCAGCTGGTGCTGCAGCTGGCGGCCGGAGCTCTGCAGGCGCAGAACTTGGAGCTATCGGGTGGCGGCCTGGGGCCCGAGTGGCAGGTGCTGCTCCGGCGGGCCGACGCGCTCGCCTACGGCGGGCGGCTGCACGAAGCCTTGCCGCTCTACCAGCTGGCGTCCCGTCACCAACAGCTGCGGGCGGAGCAGCTAGAGAAGCTGGTGGAGTGCCTGGCGCAGAGCGTCCGGATCAAAGAGGGGCTGCCCGCCGCCGGGAGCGGCCCCCCGCAGCTCCGCGAGTGGGACGTCTTCAGGTGCCGCAAGTGCCAGGGCTTCCTCTTCGAGCCCGTTTCTTTGCCTTGCGGACACACGTTCTGCAAAAAGTGCCTGGAGAGGGACCGGGCGGCAGAGTCCCGTTGCGTCCTGTGCAGGGAGGAGGGCAGCGCGACGGCTGGGCAGCTCCTGCGGGTCAATGTCATCCTCAGCAACTTGCTGGCCAAGTGGTTCCCCTGCCAAGTGAAGGCTTCACAGCTCCGGCACGAAGGGAATCTCTTGTACAAAGAGAAGAAGCTACAAGCCGCCTTGCAGAAGTACAACGAAGCGGTCAGTCTAGGTAACTGCTTCCCTTCCCCGACGGCCGCCCCCCGGCGCGCTCCCCGACGGCTGTCAGTCTCTGAGCAGCGAGTGGGGACTACGATTTTTTACTAGCCGGGGCGTGCCGCGGGCAGTCCGGCGCGTTTCATCTTGCTGAGCACAGGACTCGTCCGGGGGGCCGCAATCCCGCCTGTCGCCGGCTCCCTTGTGTGGGCGGCCGCCGCCTGAGCCGTGTCCCCGGTGGGTGGCCAAGGAGTCCGCCTGGGAGCCCCGAGGAGGGCCAGGGGCTCTTCGGGTCGCAGTGAAACTGGGTCAGGAGAGCAGCGGTTGCGTAAGCCGGAGCCTGCGGTCCGGCCGGGCTCCCCCCTGGCCGCCGCCGTTGTGTAACCGGCGGAGCCCGGAGGGAGCGGTCCTTCTCACCCCGGGGGATCCTGGCGCTCCCGGGAAGAGCTCCCGGCTGGCGGGCCCGATGGGTGCGGAGTTGTCCCTAGCATGCTCCGCAAGGCGCCGGCGAGAGGGAAGGCGGCGGTGGGGGCGCGCGTGCGGGCTCCGGGCCGGCTACTCTTGCCCTGCCGCTGTGAACGCCCACATCAAAAACTTGGGCTGCAGGCGGTGCTTTTTTTTGAGAAAAAGCAACCGAGGCTGCGAGCAGTAAGCAAAAAGGAAATGCGAGAGGTGTTAGCAGGAGTCTGGGTAAACGCAAGCGTATCCCAAACACGAGCTGCAGCCTCGACTTGGGCACATCATCTTCTGATGCTACAGCGCACGGTGTGCAACGACTGCGCTTCCCCTACCCAACTGGAGCCTTACCCGCCCCTCGGAGTTGTCATTTGTTTCCCTGTGCAGAGTTATGGCAGATTCTTGCGAGAAAGTTTGATGCTGAAAATTTTGAAACTGCTCCCTTCAGTACGGCAGCGTTCCTCCTGCCACCTTGAATGTCTCCTGTATGAAACGTGCAGGAGACATCAAGCACATCAACCATCTGATCCTCAGCCGGGGCTGGGAGCTTCTTATGTGAGCATCTCAGCATTTATTTATGCAATGTTCCCTGCAGTTACATAATACAGAGCTGGGGTTTTGTCCGCAAGATTCCCAGCGAGGTTTCCAGATTTCGTTTAGTACGTAGTTAATAAAGTAGCTGTTTTGTGGCTTTGTACAACTTGGAAGCAGCAGTGTATGTGTGTGGGTTTTATATTTTCTTAAGTAAATAAAATGCGATATAAAGCTTATGTAACTAACTTAATTTACTTCCATCAACCAGTTTTTCTGTTTTCTGTAGCTCCAAATGACCACTTGCTGTACAGCAACCGGTCCCAGATTAACTCTACTCTCAAAGCTTGTGAAGATGCATTGCATGATGCAGAAACAGCATGCAGACTGCAGCCGTACTGGTTGAAAGTAAGTTCTGACTCAAGATGTGCTTTGCTTAAAACCCCAACACCATTTGGGTGTTACTGTTAGAATGGTCAGACATGAATTTGGGGGACACTTCAAATGCTCTAACTTCTTGGACTTCTCTAACTTGACAGACATTTAACCATGATATTCTTGAGCTCTCTGGAGTGAAGGAACAGAGTGATACTCCTTGAGGATGAGTTAAGTCTGTTGTCTTTGAGCTGCATGAATCTCAAGTTCATGAACTGTCTCTAAAAAACATGCTGTGCTTATATTATTCAGTAAGGCTGTAATGACTATTTTAGGAGATTAATGTAGGAGAAATAAGGTGAGGTGGCCTCAGGTTTGAGCTTGCTTGAGTTGGAGAATATCCTAGTTCTGCCTGTAAGAGTTTTCAGTGTGTTTACAGACCCAGCCACTGGTAGTGTTTAGCTATAAGACTGTTACAGCAATTCTCCCTGTCTAACCTTTTCTTCTCCAGAAAGATCTTTTGTAATTTCATCTTGATTTTATTGCATGTTCTCATGAACAGCTGCAGCTATGGATGTGTTTTATTGCAGGGTCACCTAAGGAAAGGGCAAGCATTAGCTAATCTGGGAAAAACAGAAGAAGCTTTAAGAGAGTTTCTATTCTGCCTTGCTCTAGATACTGGGAACAAGACAGCCAAGTGTGAGGCACAGAAGGTGAGTTCCCTAAATCATCTGTAACTGTGTTACTGTTTTCAGTGGCCTTTTGTGAAAGAGGATAAGAATTTTTCTTCTCTTTCCCTCTCACTTATTACAAAGAGCTCGATGGGGCACAGATCCAAACGCATTTAAATCTGAGTTATGTGTATTGCTTACTTGAAGAGGTAGCAAGAAAGCACACTCAGCAGGCACTGTGGAAATAGTTACTCATGGTGTTAGCATCAGCAAATCTGAAGTAAAACCAAATTGTTAATAATTGCTGCCTCCAGGCTGTTGTGACTCCCTATAGTCACATTTCTAATCTGGTTCCTAACCTGGCAATGGATTGGTAATGAGTGCAGAGGAGGGAGATTTGCTATTGACTATTGTGTCGGGACACAGGCAGAACACAACACGCAGCACCCATTAAACTCCACTTGGGAGCAGCAACTCTCTTCCAGTCGTGCTGTGCCGAGTGTCAGTGTGTGAAGCAGGCATGACAGGAAGAAATCAACAACCGAAGAGCTGCTTTAAAATAGTTTCTAAAGTTTGCTAATAAGCAACACTAAATAAGCAATAAAATGCATTTTCTCCATAGAAGCCCAATATGCAGTTTGTGGATTCCTAAGTGGCTCTTGTGAGGACTGCCCTGTTTTGCACGCTCCTCAGGTTGCCTGTGAATCAGTGGTAGATGTTTGACCTTTTTTCTGTTGTTGTTGTCATTACTAAAAGGCTCAGCATTGCAGTCATAGCTTATGGTAATAAAAATGTAATAGTTCAGTTTTCATTGTACTGAATTTTTGTTGTATGGCCAATGCATTCTTACTTTGCCCCATTGTGGATGGGATGAGAACTTTAGGGTTTCTGTGTGCTTGTAATACATGAGGCTTTCTAAAAGCACAGCTAAGTCCTTACAGTTAAAGCACTGTTCATGAAGGCAGCAGAATAACCTGGGTGGCTTTTAGCTCATTTTGTGTATGGCTGAGAGATTAATCTCTTGTGATTTATTTTCTTTTTTTAATTTTTTTTCCCTTTGGTTGCTTTTTTCCCCAGAGGGTTCTATACAGTCTTTCACTGTCACTGAGTCATGATTTGTTCTTGTAGTCCTGCTGGGAGACTTCTTGTGTGCTAGAGCAAAAAGAGCAGGAACAAACAGATATGCTTCTAAATTCTGACTCTAAATAGCCATAGTTACTCAAGATAACTAATTTCTGAGCAGTGGGGTCTAAGAAAAGCTAGGCTGCTTATGACTGGGAGAATTACACGTGCACTCAACAGACACAGAGTTCATCCGTGATGTAATATTCTACTGGGTCATTTCCAAGGCTGTTTGCATAACACTGACGTACTATGTTTTACTGAATTCTTTGGGTGCAGTTGTGATGTTTTGCTTGTATTAACTGTCTGTCCATGATAGCTTTGACATCGCGTGATCCTATGCAGTCCTTTTTGGCTTTAGAAAGAAACCTTAGCTGTCACAGGCGTCAGCAGGATCACCTCAGCAGTATGTAGGAGTGAGTTTTTGAAGTGTGAATCTTCCATTCAGCTCCTTTTCTTTCCTTAATCATCTGATAAGTTATGCCATACAAGTGGCTACAAGCTGCGACTTGAAACAGGCTCACTTATTTTCTGGTAGCAAACAAAGAAGTAGCTTTCTTCTCCAGCCTACGTTTTTTGTATTCTCACACGAGTGAATTAAAAATAGCTGCAGTTCACAATATCAGACGCTTACGGAACTGAACTTGGATTAAGCCTGTGAGATGAGTGCTTTCTGTACTAGTAAACTCCAGTGAAAGCTGCTGATCTGCAGCAAAAAAAACATATTTAAGGAAGACCTTAGTAATTTCTGGTGAGCTCTGAACTGCGGGATAAAGAGGGCAAAGGCATGTGTGTGTCACATCACAGAGAATGGTTAATCACTTTATGGGCTTATTTAACTCTGAAAATGTGTCTCTTGCTATCTCTTTGGCCTATATTGCATTAGCTCTTGCACTTTTTGTTCTTAGCATAGTCTAAAAGACTCTGAAAATGGTTTTAACAAAATCTAGGATGCTTCTTTCAGCTATTCCCTTACTTTTTCATTTAGAGGTTGCAAGGAAGGAACTAAGCAGTGAAGTATTCTGTTTTATATCACAGCTTCTACTTAGTTTGTTTTCACTCATCCCGGGAAATGCTCAGGAACACTTAGCCGATATCCTGCAGCTGTTGTCACATCACTCTAGATTAAAGGGGAATCTTCTAAATTCAGTGGGATCTGGAGGCACCGGCCATAACCTACAAAGGTTGCTCAAGGTAAAGATCAAGTCTGATGTGTGGTTCTTAATTTGTTGTGTGTTTTATGTTCATATGGAGAAGCTGTTTCTTGTTTTCACATCTGGCAGATAGGAGGACACATTTCCTCAGGTTTTTACTGCATTTCAGAAGATACAAAATGGTGTTGACTTAGTGAAGTCTCTTTCTGACTTCTTTTTAAATCAGAACAACTGAGGACTTGTATTTAATTTTATGGCCGAATTGAGTAGGTTCTATTCCTGTAACTGTCTTTTAGCTCTTGCAAGTTGTAGGAAAGGGCCTCTGAAGATTGGACTGAGACAACCTCAAAAGCTATGAAATGCTAGAAGATACAGGGTTTCAGCTCAAATTGTTGTCAGTGATGTCATCCTGCATTTGGATTCTGTGTACTGCTTTAAGGTTACTGTAGAGCCACATAAGATATATTAGCTACACCTTAAGCTCGGTTTACGTTCATGAGTTTCTGAGGACCACCTTTGCTTTGCTGAAACCTGAACTTTGAGGATAGGTTTTGCATGTACTCCATACATAGGAGAAAACTTTCCTAGCCCTTACAATTAAAAATGGTAGCTTTTGAGCAGCCTTGTTGAGAATAATAAGAACAATCAGTGACTTTGCCTTCTGGAAAGGCTGTTAGGATATTCTGGCAAGAAATGTCCTTTGTGGAGTCATTGGAAAGACGTCTGAGGAGTTGCTGTGACAAGCTGATAGGTGATCTGCTGTGTGATGGCTGCTCACAAGTTGTTCTGTAGCCATAAGGTGATAAAGATTGATTGTTCTATCATTTGTAGATGAAAACTCTGTAAAAGAAGTGCTCTACACTTCCTCTGCTGTAAAGTTTGTTTATACCACTTTCTTAAACTCTCCCTGTTCTGGCTGATTTGCTGGTTTGTAACATCATTATGATATAAACAAGATGCATCGTTCCATAGATTGAGTGATAGTCTATAACCTGTGATCTAGCCACATTTCTGTTTCATGACCAAGCTATAGAGGCAGACATAAGGACTGAAAATATTCAATGCCACAGTGGACCTGTTGGCCATTTTTTTCCCCTTACATTAAAATCAGGCTCTGACATGCCAGTTCTCAAACTGTTGCTTCTTATCCTACAAAGTCCATCCCGGTGAACTGTAATATTAAAGATGTGACAGGTTTGAAGGATTTTTTTTCTTTCTTACAAAGTTTATGGGAGGTTGGTCTAATCTCAGTCCTCTCTTCATGCAGGTAAATGTGGAGCAGAAAAAGGGTTTTCCTATTCAAGAGGAATCAAATGTAACTACTTCGGATAGTTTGAGGAAATCTGTACAAATTACAGATTGCAGAAAGGACTGCTCAGAGGAGGAGAACAAACTCCCTTCTGTGCCAGACTCTACCTTTCTCATTACCGAGAAGTGCAGCCTCCTGAAAAGGAAGTGCTGCCCAGAGGAGATGCGAAATGCTGAGGTGCCCTGCAAACTGATGAAGAAAGGTATGTCTGTACATACACAGGCTAAGCTACATGGCATGTGATCCATGGAAACTTTGCTTTCATAAAGCTCTGAGGAAGAGAGTCCAGATTGTACTTTGGCTTTTGTATTTTTTGTCTGTAGTTTAATCAGACCATGATGGGTTTAAATTGGCAGAGGGGAGATTTAGACTAGATGTTAGGAGGAAGTTCTTTACAGTGAGGGTGGTGAGGCACTGGAACAGGTTGCCCAGGGAGGTTGTGGCTGCTCCCTCCCTGGAGGTGTTCAAGGCCAGGTTGGACGAGGCCTTGAGTGGCCTGTACTAGTGGGAGGTGTCCCTGCCTATGGCAGAGGGTTGGAACTAGATGATCCTTGAGGTCCCTTCCAACCTTACCATTCTATGATGTGCTAAAAAACATTAGCTTACAAAGGGAGCTAAGAAGGTTGGGTCAAATGCTTGTTTATCAGCAGAGCGCTGATTTTTTTAATGAACATCAGTGTCCATAGTCTTAGCGCTTTCTGGAATAATCAAAAAAGTTTACAAGCACAATTTGTATTTATTTGTTTATGATATCCAGACTTGTTTTCACGCTGTGGGATGTGTTGTCAATGGTATGACAGAAGAATTTGTCTCACTTCAGACTTCCAGCACTAAGAGAGATGTTTTGACAATAATTGTTAATGCAAGACACCAAAATTAAGGGGAGATATGCTGATTTGTGCCAAGGCTGAATCTGATGCTTTGCAGAGCAATTACTGTAGTCATGCTTAATGGTTCAGTAACTTGCAAGTACATATAGTGCACATTTAAATATCAGATATTGCTTAGAGATCTATGAAATAACATTGTGTTCATGTAGTTCTGTTGAATTACATTGTATTGTTTTTGTTACTGCTAGATACAGTTGATACTAAGGGAAGTAGTACTGGACAACAAATTCCATTTCAGTTTGTGGATCCGTCAGATTTGGACTGCTCCCTATGTATGAGGTATCCATTATTTTCTCACGGATGTCTTTAGCTTTTACCCTGCATCTCTTTCAATTTTATGGCCTAGAGGTTTTTTTTAGCTTAGCTTTAGTACTTATTTTTCCCTCTGCCTTGAAATTAGTTTTTATTTTCATTGCTACTCCAGTGATGCATTTCTAGACCAAATATTAGTTGTGAATACTGTAGATGAATGGGTGTTTTTTGATATCTCTAGGCTAATGATTGCTTGGGAAAGGGCGCATAAAGTCAAGTGAAGGTTAAGTGTCGAAGTGTCTGAAAGAGGATTTCCTTTCACTATTTACCCACTGATACACGTAGTGCACAAATTGTGACTTGTCCTTTGGCATTTAGAGCCGTGTATCATGTTGTAGAATGCACAAAATGCCTTAAGAGACCACAGCCAGTGAAGTTTGTATGTAAAATGCTTTGCTGCAATAGCAGCAGCAGGAAGATCTTGCAAGCAAACAAGAACATGTTTTTCCTCTATTGCTCAAGAGATGTGTTTCTCTAGTTTACTAAGGCCATTACTGCATTTGCTCAATGATCTCTTTTTCCAGTTAAACATCTCTTATTCTTGGGGGAAGGAATGACTTCATAAAACCAGTCAGAATTGTCAACTACTTGCTTTGTAAAAAAGATTTTGACTTAGGCAAACACATATGAGGTTTTGTCCCTGACTTAGAAGGGAATGTTGGAAACATGTTTCACAGAGGACTTCAGCTGTGCAATGGGTGTTGCTAAGGTTTGTCTTTTTACTTATACAGATGTATCCATAATGTCTGTCTGGGTTAGTTTTGCAATATACTTGAAATTCTTAAATAGCGTTTAGCCTCTTCATAGATCTATTTCTGAAGGCATCTGCTTTGGGAAACCTGGGTTTGCTTGTATTTGTATGCAGAGACAAGGCCTTTGGTTTATTTCAGATAAACTGAAACCTTTGGGGGAACAACTGTTGCATTTTGATTTGTTTCTGCTTGGAATAAATCAGATATGCCCTCTCTCCCCCTCACTGGCTACAGCTGAAATGTGCTTCAAAAGTTTACACAGCTGTCAAAACACTTGATACTGCTAAGAGCAAAACTTTTTCTCTAACAGAAAGCCACACAATCTATCTTAGCTGACTTTAATGAGTCTGCATGTTTGATTGTTACATGCAGAAAGCATTCTCAGATGTTTTTAATTAGCCCTGCTTCCTCACCCTCTCTGTTAAATCAGAAACAGTCAGACTACAATACATTTGTAAAGGAATTAGCTGAAGGTTTGCTGATGCCCTTACAGTGTTGAGGATGGTGATGCTGATTTCATAATTGCAAGCACAGAAGCTTTGTGTCTAGAAGTATGTTAGCTTTATAATATCACTACAACAAAGAAGGCTAAGGGAAGCTGTCACAGGATCTTTTTCTCGCTATTAATGCAGCTTGATTATAATTATTTCCTGACATCTTCAGAAGTGTTTTAGGGATTTGGATCCTGAGATACTTTGGACTAATTACCTAGTAACCTACTGACCTGTTCACAATTAACTGCAGGAGCTGTTATTAACCTATTTGTCTGGAGCAGCCAGAATGTTATTGATCTACATTTCCTCCAGCAGCAAGCAGAAAATAGAAGTAATAGTCAAAGCAGCATGCTGGTGAGAAATGGAGGAGCACTACTCAGCAGGAGGGAATATTTAGTTTCTGCTGTTACAAAAGCTTGAAATGATGTCATGAGATATGTTGGTGTATAGTGTTTCTTTCTGCAAGTCATGAGGCTTGGTTCAGGTCCCTTTAGAGTCGCTAGGAAAAAGCTGCTGCTGGCTTTTTGTGGAAGGAGAATCATGCATTTTAACAGGAATGTCTTGTCCTTTATGCTGACATTTCAAATCGATCAAATCTCTACTAAATAATTAAATACACAAGCCAGTGCTTACTGAGTCACATTGTAAAATTCAGTATTTTCCATAGTTTAAAGCAATAAATTAGCCTTGCTGCAGTGAGGTTTCTGTTTGTGAAACAATTTTGGGAGGACTTTCAATTACACAGTAAAGTTGCAGTAAGATATTTGTGTGGTATTTTAGATATTTCTTTGTACTTCCCTAGCTTAAATGTCAATGTTTGTAGTCACTAATGACATTTAATAAACTGGCCATGGCAATCACGTTAAGAGTCAATTGCATTCATGGATACACTCATCTTGTTAAAGATGCTAATAAATATAGGTTAACATGTTTGTTATTTTCACATGTATAAGAGAACTTAGTCTACTGTTTAATAAACTGTAATTAAGTAAACTTAATTCACATAAATTATGATTAGGCTAATATATGAGACTTTAAAATTAATAGTCAGCATGCTATAAAATATAGTATATGCCAAACAGTTTGATTTCTAGTTTTTAATGTCTTCTATTGGGGAAAAAACCAAACAAAACCAAATCAAACAAAAAAAAAAGCAACAAAGAGCAGCAGCAAAGTCTGGCAGGAAACATTGCTTTGCAATGTTGTGTAATCATACACATAAACAATAAAAAAAAAATCTTTACATGAAAACAAGTGTCAGAGAGGTACTTGAAAATGAGTAGATTAGATACCGTGATACTTTGAAGACTTGGTCTTTATATATTTTTCAAGATTAAACAAACCTAATGTCACTCATTTTCTAGAAAAGCACTCCTTTGGAGGTTAAAACCAGTCTATTCCAGCAAAGCTGCTTTCCAAGTCTACATTAGAGTTTATTGCAATCACTTATGTGGGCCATTACGGCAAACAGATATTTTGTGCTTAGCTCTACACATGAGTAATCACATGACTTCCACAGTAGTAGTTGTGCAAGTATTGCTCAACTTCATTAGGAAAAAGTCAGATGGCCTAAATTCTGCTTCTCCTTATTGTTCACATAGAGGAAAATTAAATTCTGACTTGTTGGAAGTTAATGACAATATTCCTTCATGTTCACTGGAATCAGAGTTTATGGGGTAGCTTTTCACATTAGGTGTAAAGTCTGTAAGCTGAACAAACAGAAAAGTTGGTTGAAAAAATGGGAAGTTGTTCCTTGAACAACTTTGTCCCTGGAGTAGTCAATAGTTAGTTTAGTGAATGAACACAGCCTTTCTTTGGTAGCATCTTTTACTTTGGTACACGATATTGTTGTCTTTTTGTTTTTGGATTTTCCAATCCAGGCTCTTCTATGAACCTGTCACTACACCTTGTGGGCACACTTTCTGCCTCAAGTGTCTTGAGAGATGCCTGGATCACAACCCAAAGTGTCCCCTGTGCAAGGAAGGACTCTCTGAGGTAACAACGCTCAGATTTCTTCAGCATAAATACAAAGGCAGAGGATAAGATGGAACTGCACTGTCAGAAACCTTTGATATTTCCCAACTCAAATACTGCATACCTTAAGAGTGAGATTTTCAAACTGCTACGCCAAACATGGATAGTCTCCTCTGAGCAAACCTTAGGGCCAGACCTGTACTTAAAGAATGTGGAGGTGATGTTATTTCCCTGATTTCCCAAGGTGATGCCCATAACAGAGAAAACAGTTCATGAACAACTGTTCCATGGCAATGCAGCCTCAAAAGACTGCTTTGATTTGCTGTACACATAAGACAATGGAACAAACAGATGAGTAGCTTATGCATAGACACCAGAGACTTTCAGAGGGGCACAGAAGAAAGCTAAGGGCTGTACTTTTAGCAGAGTTTGTTGTGGCACAACAATGGTATCTTAGAGTGAAAGAGGGAAGAATACACACAAGGAAGAATTTTTTTACAGTCAGGCCGGTGAAACACAGGCACACGTTGCCCAGAGAGGTGATGGAAACCTATTCCTGTAAAAATTCAAGGCTGGGTTGTACATGGGCTCTGATCAACCTGATCTAGTTGCAGATGTCTCTGTTTACTGCAGGGAGTGGGGGAGTGGCCTAGATGACTGTCGAAGGTCCCTGCCCACCCAAACCATTCTATGAAATGCTCGATGTTCTCTAACTGCTTTGTGTGTGTCTTTACTGCAGTGCTTGGCTATGAGGAAATACTGTAAAACAGTACTTATGGAGGAGCTAATAGCTAGATATCTTCCAGAGGAACTCACTGAGAGAAGAAAGATTTATGAAGAGGAAATAGCAGAGCTTTCCAAGTATGTAATCCATTTATGTAAAATCCTGTCCTTAATAGTACTGCTGTTAGCTGATGAATAGCTCCTGCTGCTGTGGAACAGAGCTAAGATGCTGACAGAGGAAATTTTTTCTCAGCATCATGTGATTTCCAAGAGAACAAGGTCCAGGTGAAATTGTGCTTTGAATTAGCATAAAAATGGGACACTGCTAACAAACAGGAGGAATCAAGAAGGCTGCTTTATAACAACCTTTATAGATTTAACAAGGCTAAGTGCAGGGTTCTACATTTTGGCCACAATAACCCCAAGCAGCACTACAGGCTGGGGACAGAGTGGCTGGAGAGCAGCCAGGCAGAAAGGGACCTGGGGATACTGGTAGATAGTAGCTGAACATGAGCCAGCAGTGTGCCCAGGTGGCCAGGAGAGCCAATGGCATCCTGGCCTGGATCAGGAACAGTGTGGCCAGGAGGGCAAGGGAGGTTATTCTGCCCCTGTACTCAGCACTGGTCAGGCCACACCTTGAGTCCTGTGTCAAATTCTGGACTTCTCCATTCAAGAGAGATATTGAGGTACTGGAACATGTCCAGAGAAGGGTGGTGAAGCTGGTGAGGGGCCTGGAGCACAGCCCTGTGAGGAGAGGCTGAGAGAGCTGGGGGTGTGCAGGCTGGAGAAGAGGAGGCTCAGCGGTGACCTCGTTCCTCTCTGCAACTACCTGAAGGGAGGCTGTAGCCAGGTGGGGGTTGGTCTTTTTTCCCAGGCACCCAGCAACCGCATGAGGGGGCACAGTCTCAAGTTGTGCCAGGGGAGGTATAGGCTGGATGTTAGGAGGAAGTTCTTGACAGAGAGAGTGATTGGCATTGGAGTGGGCTGCCCAGGGAGGTGGTGGAGTCACTGTCCTTGGAGGTGCTCAAGAAAAGAGTGGATGAGGCACTTAGTGCCATGGTCTAGTTGATTGGCTAGGGCTGGGTTATAGGTTAGACTGGATGATCTTGGAAGTCTTCCAGTCTGGTTGATTCTATGGTAAACAAAGTATAAAGCAATGTTGTTGCTTTCAGTGGCCCTCTGTGAAAGGCAGAGTGAGACAATAGGTGGAAGCAGTCTCAGAGGCTGAGGGGTTGGAATGTACTCAGTAGGGAAGAAATGAGATTAAAGAAAATGAAGTAAATAGAAGTACTGATAGAGATGCATTAATGTTCTCATTAGCAAAGCCAGGAAGCATAACTAAAAGTAGTTCTGTGCTAGTAAGTGGTATATCACTTTCCATAATAAGAGGAAAAATAATTTTAGCTTTTACTTACCCCTTTGGGATTCTAAAGATGTTGTCATTTCTATTTCAAGATTACATCATTTCCATTTTATATGATAATATCTTTAAAGAACATGTTATTGCATAAAATGTATTTCATATTTTGTCAGCAGTTTTGTAAAATGCTTTATCTCATTTGTCCTTTCTTTCTTAAAGCCTAAATAAGAATGTTCCTATATTTGTCTGCACAATGGCTTATCCTACAGTCCCATGCCCTCTGCACATCTTTGAGCCATGTTATCGTCTGATGATTCGAAGATGCATGGAGACTGGCACCAAACAATTTGGGATGTGCATCAGTGACCCTTTAAAGGGGTGAGTGAGCAGCATGCTTGGACCATGCTTGGACTGGACCACAGTCTCAAGCTGTGCCAGGGGAAGTTTAGGCTGGAGGTAAGGAGAAAGTTCTTCACTGAGAGAGTCATTGGCTACTGGAGTGAGCTGCCCAGGGAGGTGGTGGAGTCACCATCCCTGGAGGTGTTCAAGGCAGGTTTGGATGTGGCACTTGGTGCAATGGTCTAGTCTTGAGGTCTGTGGTAATGGGTTGGACTTGATGATCTTTGAGGTCTTCCAACCCTTGTGATACTGTGATATACCCCACTTAGTCTGGAGCAAGTCTCTTGTGAGAAGTTCATGGCTGTAGTATCTGTGATGGGCTTCCTGCACAGACAATTTCTTCCTAATCTTGTCAGTTAAAGACATGAAGAAGACTGAAGCTTCTCTTGAGCATCAAGATTCTGACTCATACAACTGCCCCTTTTTCTTGAAGCACATGCAGCTTGTGCATGTTGTACAAAGATGAGTTGCAGACCTCTTGTAATACGTGGAGGGGAAGTGTATTTTCTGCATTTTTGTTTTTGACATTTGTTGAGTGTGTTGGCACAAGAATCCAAGTGGCAGTCAGGTGTGTTGGTGAGGTTAGGTGTTTTTTTTTTGGGTTGTTATTATTAAAATAATAGGTAAGCTTTTGGGATATACTTATTCTAGCTGTTCTGAGTAGAGGAAGCCACAGAGGTTCAACAAGACCTTCATGTGGACTGGCTAAGCATTTACATTAAGCCCTTTGTAGTCACTTATGTCTGTCTCTGTATTTAGTTTTCCTCCCTTTTTTTAATGGTGCATACTTAGAGGGTACATATGCACCGTTAAAAAAGTATGATGTACACAAAATACACACCTACAAAGTAAAAATCTGCTGAAATTGTGGAGAAATATTTTTTTTCCTCTGTAGACCTCTTAATCCTTCTGTAATTTTAGTGTTCTGAATTGCACTTGTCCTGTTAAAATTGAGCATATTAGGATCCTGGAGAAAAAGTTTGCTTCTGAGCTGTTCAGCTTTCAGTTTTGTAAGATGATCTCTGTATTCCAAAACATGCAGTTAGCATTAATCAGATTAGACAGCCTGAATCTTCCTGATAGTTGTGAAAACAATTGTGGCATAATTTGAACTACAGCAGGTCAGTACTCTGAACAATAGAAATGAGCTGACACTGGTAAATACCTTTGTGGAAAGGACTGGTGGTATGGCGGTTCTGTGGCACTAAGGGTGGAGAGAATATGACTTGTTTACTTGCTTTTGTTCTCATTTCAATAGGTTTGCAGATTATGGCTGCATTCTGGAGATAAGAAACGTTGAATTCTTTGCTGATGGTCGTTCTGTTGTAGACAGCATAGGCAAGAGGAGGTTTAAGGTGATACAGCACAGCCAGCGAGATGGCTACAACACAGCAGATATTGAGTACATTGAGGATCAAAAGGTAAATTTAGAAATACTTCATTTAAACCACTGCATGTGAAATCCTAAGCACATGTTTTCAGTGAGTTAGTTTTTATTATTTCTAGTTAAACAAATATGTGGCATCTATTAAGTGCTTATGATTGAAGATGGGAAATGTAATGGCCACTACAGACATGGGCATGCACACACTGCCCATGCACTGAAGAGTGTTTTTCCTAGAATACTTTAGTGAAAACTAAAAATAAGTGAATGTAGGATGAGATCTTACTGCTCTTTTATAAAGGATAACTGCAAGAAAACAAAGCGTTTGGTAGATGGGGGTGACGGAAGTAGGAGCAGAGTTGCAGACAGCAAGTTACCTGTCAGGATTTATCCCCGAACTCTCTTGGCATGCTTTGCCTTCTCCTTTAACCCCAGGAAATCCTGAAAATTGATGTTATACCTTCCCCAGCATGCAGACTGAGCTGACAGAAACATTTCCCCTCTCTGTACTCATTTCAGGTGCAAGGCCAGGAGTATGCTGCATTACTTGTTCTCCATGATTCTGTCTATGATCAGGCATATATGTGGTTTAACTCCCTCAAGCAAGCACTCAAAAGTCGAATTCTCAGTCATTTTGGTCCAATGCCAGCTAAGGATCCTGACCCACAGGTACGCAGAATCAGTGCCTTAGGTAATTTTGAGAGACAGAAATAGAAGGGATATCCAATAAGGTGGGAGTCATTGTGTCTTAAGATGAAAATATGAATGCTCTTCATTTTATCCTGCACATAACTGAGTATCTAAGTTATGTTGCCATGCACTGGTGGTAGCACAGTTGAACAAAAAGGCTTGTATTTAATGTTGGTAACTTCCTGAGACTACTTAACTGGCAGCATTAATCCCTAGAGACAATGCCTCTTTGCCTACTCTACTTTCCCTGGTTAAATGAGAGAAAATAGACAAGAGGAAACTTGGTACTCCTGCTCAAGGACTGCAAATGGTAGGGATCCTAAAATAATAATACAACAACAGAAGCTAAATATGTAATAGTGTCACAAAATATGAAGGCAGAAATTCCAAAGAAAACTTGGTCAATAGTAACATGGGAACAAAATACAGTTTTAAAAGAATCTAGAAGTTCTAACCTATAAACCATTGCTAGAAATAGAAATGCATCTTGCTTCTGCCTCCCACATCCTATTTTTATGAAATATGCAACTTGGTTGTAATTGGTTTCCAGCCAACCTGTAATCACAGACCATAGGGCTGGAAATGAAATTACTTCCTTGCTAGATTGCTACTGAAGTTCTGCTTTCAATGTTAAACCTTCAAAACTGAGACCTTACTTTCTGTTTGTATCCTAAAGCCTAATCTTTTTTTCTGCTTACTGCAGGCAAACCCTAATGGTCCAGCCTGGTGCTGGTGGGTCCTAGCTGTCCTTCCACTTGAGAACAGAGCTCAGCTCCCCTTCCTTGCTATGAAATCCCTCAAAGACCGCTTGAATGGCATTAGACGTGTCCTTACATTCATGTCTCGTACAAGATCACGGTGATGGTGAGAAGGAGAGCTGTGAAGTCTCCCACAGTACTTGACTGTAGACTGTCTCTTGTAACTTCATCAAACTGCAATAATGTCTTACAGATCTGAGTGTCAGGATGTTTCAAGCCTGAATTTCAAAGAAAATGAGTTATAAAGAGCAAGGGATGTTTATGGATACTTCGGTAGTTTCCATCTGGACCTCTGAGATGATTATTCAATCACTGCACTGCTAAATTAACAACAAATGTGATAGAACAAAAAGTGATCTTGTTTGCCATAAACCTTTTAAAGATTAAGGGGTTTTTTAATTTTTTTAATTTTTTTTTTTTAGTGGATAAAGGATAAACTGTGCAGTTTAATGTGAAGCAGAAATAATAATGTTAATGCATTATTTCAGTGAACTGCAAAGTCTTTTATTCCAAATGGTTCAGGTTTTCTATAGCATTGTGTAAAATAATGTTCACAACTTCTGTTTGATAATTTATTTTTGCACTATGAAGTTTTTTTTTGTTTCAAAATGTGTTATTTATGTGTTCATTCTCTAAAGAAAAGTGAGCTACCCTATTTATTTATAGTGTTTTTACCCTATATTTATGACTGGGGACGAAATGATTCTAGCAGTGTGCAACCAACTGCTTTGATAATTTTTCAGACATCTGTGTTCAAATAATTTGAATGTTTTTCTACTTATCCCCAGTTCTACTGTAGCCTAAGAAGGACTTTTTTCCCCCCTGAAACAGCCTGCCATGAACTCTTTGAACACACAGATTGTCAGCTGCTGGAGCTTGATCCTATGCTTGCAACTAGATTCCTGATATCCCAAAACAGTTGAGCACATGCTTTATCTTAGGCATGAGTGGGAATTGGGATCTATCCCCTGATCTCTCACAACAGAGAATAACTTGAGGTTTAATTTATGTCTGATCTCCTCTGTGCACGAATGGATAATGGTTATAAAGAACTGCAAAGAAAGAGCTACAATATATGAGAAGTGGGTTCTCCTAAAGCAAACTGGAAGTACTGGTATCATTTCATTNTTTCCCCATCAACTCTTGCTGTTTAGATCAGTTTCATTTCTCTTAATGTTTAGTGGGATTTGGCTTTGGAGTGTGTGTATGGGAGGGAAGGGTGGGAAGTTATTTCGAATACAGGACTTAGAGGGCAGTTTATGTCACATGAAGGAATATGATGTAATAAATGCTATTTATTTCACCCCAATCTTCAGGTTTCTGTTAGCTTCAACTTTCTACCCAGCCACTGCATTTCTCTTAAGAGATTGGGTAGTGTTGCTAATAATAGTCAACTCCCAAGGAAAGCAAGTGAATTTTAGTGTGATTGCTTCTAGTTATAAAGCTGGTCAAAATAGGGCAGAAATAAGAATAAGGAAGTATCTTTGGTTTGGTGTTTTTGTTGCTTAAATCAACAGCTCGTGGACTCTCTTGCTGCTTTTATTGTTTTCAGCGTACTACTTTCTGGGACTTGCCTCTATCTGACTTTGACTACCACTGATTTCAATGTGAGCACAACTGGGCCTTTTATTATAAGCTACTGTTTTCCCTTTTTTAGTGGCAAAAAAACCCTCAGATTGAACTAAATGTGATGGAAATGCTACAAAACTGTTTTTCCCAGGACATCAGTCTTTGCCATTCCATGCCCTTATGAAAAAATGCAGTAGAGTTTACTGTTAGTTTTCATGTTGTTTTTCTATCACCTCATCAGAAATACTGACTAGCCAAAATTAATTTCCATAAAGCAACCTTTGTTTCCCCTCTTGTTAAATTCTTTAGAACTTTTCCATAAGGGTACCAAAGAAATGAGTGGAAGAAATGTTTCAGCATTGTGATGCAAATGGAGAACTTATGCTGTGTTTGCATTCAGCTACTCCAGGAGCACTACAGCTTGTTTCCATACTGCTAGATTGCTGCACTTCTTCCATAGGTGGCACTTCACATTCTTCTCTGTAAACAATGTCTAGAAGTACATCTTCTGAACAATAACAGTTGTACAGTGGCTGACACCTGCTATGGCATTTGTCTTCATAAATGAGTAATGAAGTGATTCCTACTTGTTTGGAAGCGAAGCTGCATTAAATGCAATTCTTCCTTTAAACCATGATGTATTATGGTATAACATAAGGGACATAACATATTGCTCCTAAAGAAAAAAAAATCTATCATTTTGTCACTCTGTGAGAAAAGGAACTTAAATTATCTCTTTGAAACTTGTTTTCTCACTGTCGTTGTTCTTTTATCCTGCATGCAATCTCTTCTAAATTCAAAAAATTCAAAATTGGCACAAAAAGATTCTATTTTGTTTTTAACTAAATATTATCTTTTTTATTAGCCTTGAGTAAAGCTGTTGGAATCGCCTAAGTGCAAACCTCTGTACATGCCCAGTGTGTGTGTTTCAACTTGGAAACACTGGGCCTACTGCATGTCATGCAGACAGTTAGTTATGCATAATCAAATCAACTGACAACACCAAGAAAGTTTATCTCTGCATGTACAGTAGCATTCTGTCTGGACTGCTTTATGCCATACCTGTCCAATTAACAGATGAAGTCTGCAAATTGTATCAGAAGAAAAAAAAGTATTGAGAAATAGATTTGCTGAAGAACACAAATCTGTCCAGGAAAAACTGGTCAAAGAGCAGCCTTAGACTTCAGTGAGTTGACACTAAAGTTTCATTAATGAAGTTTAAAAACCAAAGCCATCTAGTTTATGTCATAATACTGAGGATTTCCTTTTTTCAGTTGTAGTAATCAGTAGAGAGATGTAAATGCAACTTTTATTACAGGTATGAATAAAGGGATGAATGAACAGACTTTTAACTTCAAATATAAACCTGACATTTATCTGGTAAAATATGAATTGAAGGAGTATTTTTAAGAATCTCATTCTTATAGACATGAAACCCAGCCTCATAACCAGTCTTGCTCATACGTTAAAAAAAGTCATGATTCAAACTTGCATTTCCTGTGTGGCTTGAAGTATTGATTTATCTATGTTGTAAGGGCAGAAGTAATACATAGGCTTCTTGCTAGTTCTCCAAAGAAAGTAGTTTACTCTAGATCACTCAGGATTACTAATTTATTTTTTTCTAATTTCACTTTAAAAAGTGAATAAAGGGCGAAGAAAATACTGAGAGCAAGTCTTCTGTAGTGAGGTAAAGAAGGGAACCAAGAATATCTCAAATTGTAACTAATGCCAGTCTCCTAGGCAATATCACCCAAACATCTACCAGAGACTACTTAAAAGTTTTAGACTTGTATTTTTAAGGTTTTGTTAATTTGAAATCTCTTCACTGCAAGTGAAGTATTTAACAAAACATGTTATATGTTAAATAACAAAGACTGCCTGCATCACCTTTCCAAATTCCCATGCATGTAACCATAGAATGGTAAGGTTGGAAGGGACTTCAAGGATCATCTAGTTCCAACCCTCTGCCATAGGCAGGGACACCTCCCACTAGTACAGGTCACTTAAGGCCTCGTCCAACCTGGCCTTGAACACCTCCAGGGAGGAAGCAGCCGCAACCTCCCTGGGCAACCTGTTCCAGTGCCTCACCACCCTCACTGGAAAGAACTTCCTCCTGACATCCTGTTTCAATCTCCCCTCTGCCAGTTTAAACCCACTGCCCCTCATCCTGTAGTTACAAGACCTTGTAAATAGTCCCTCCCCAGCCCTCCTGTAGGCCCCCTACAGATACTTGAAGGCTACTCTAAGGTCTCCTTGAAGCCTTCTCTTCTACCATTATATGGTTTCTAATTAAAACCAGCATTTTCCCCATAGATGGATTTCTGACACTCAAAATAACTTTGTCTTAAATGTTCCTTTGTCTAGCACTAATGGGGATATGTTTCCATGAAAATACATCTTACCTTGGCTAGTGTGACTTGGTTGAAAGTAAACCTGAGACAAGACTGGATTAACCAGAAAAGATGGTGAAACATGACAGTGAACTTGGACAGTTGTGGGAAGTAGTTCAGTAGTTTTAATAATGATAAAATGATATGATAGGCTATTACCATGGTAAGTCTAATTGGCATTCTGGTGGTGTTGTGGGAGTTTTGTTTTTCTTAAGTCCTGCTATCTTCCATTACCTTGTAGCAATAAGAGATACAAGCTGTTGTACTGAATGGCTGACCTATTGCTTGGCTTACTTCTGTCCTGTATGACTACTTGCCAACAGAAGCCTGAATCATGGGTTTCTTAATCCAAATATTAATCGTAAAAGTAGGTTTGGGTGTTGCAAGTCTGGTTTAGGTTGTGCTGTAGAGACAGAGCTTTATGGATGCAAATTTCGGTTTAGATGGTCTTTTCCTAGACTCACAGAATCCCAGGTTGGAAGAGACCTCAAGGATCATCTGGTCCAGCCTTTCTTGGGAAAAGCATGGTCTAGACAACATGGCCCAGCACCATTTCCAGCTGAATTTCAAAAAGGTTCAATGTTGGAGTCCACCACTTCCTTGGGAGACTGTGAAAATTTTTTTTCCTTGTAATTATTTCTACTTGGTGCTGAAAGTTTTACTGGTGTTTAAATTAACAATAGTTTTATTTAAATGCACTGTTTGGGAATGGAGAACATGTTCACAAATTATTAAAAAAGCCACATAAATTAGCTACAGTGTTTTTCTTAATGGCTCTATACATGCTTAGGGTAGTGGCCCCCCATTCCTCCAGGTGAATTCAACAGCTGCTTATTTCTCATGCAATTTGTCAGCTTCACGGTCTAACTCGTAACTGGTGCAGCACATAGTTTAGGATCTAAGGTTTATTCCAAAGCCCAGCAAACCACTGGAAGTCTTACAGCTACAGGATAATGGTAGTTTCAGCATAGTCACTGTTTTGAAACATTTTGCTAAATAAATATTGTCTGGGTACAAGAAGTGATCTGTTTAGACAGGATTAAAATGGTGAATAATAAAAACCTCAAGTATTGCATTGACTTTTACTCATCCAGGTATCATGTGAAGTGCTTACTAATGTTGGAGTTTCATAAGGTCTAAAGTAACTGTCACATAGAAGTGCCTGTATTCTGTTATTGCCATTCTTGAGCTTTTTAATAGTCATAGCCATATATTTTATAAATATATACATATGCACCTTTAAATCGTTGCAGTCGATTTGCAGAATAAAGGTTTACAGAGCAGAAGTGTAGCAAAAACAATGTAATAGCTTCTACAATTCCCTGGTGAGGAAAAGGGAGAAGTACAAAAATTGAGGAACAAAAGACTATCTGTGTAAGATGTCTTAATTTGGTACCATATACTTGTCCAATTTAATTCCATCAAGCTATGTGGTTACAAGAGTGCCAGAAATATATCAAGCCATTTTAAATAAAGTTTTGTGGACTTGTATATTCCATTTGTTTGTAAAACATCCTTTTGTGCACTGTAATGAACTTGAAATGAAACTGAAGTTATACTCTCATATCACTGAACAGACTTCTGTTCAGCTACCTCTACAAAAGGTTGAAGTAACTTGCTTGTGGGGTTGTTTTTTTTTTTTTCCAGATTTGTTCACAATGTCATATAAAAAAATATTTTTAAAAAGTCATAGTCCAAAGAACCTGTATGTGTTTGTAGATGTACTTCTGACTATGTTGTACCACCAGTCTGTGTGGAGAGTTGTTTGCTAATTAAAATTTTTGTGTTCTTTATTCTTTGGCTTGCATAACAAAGAACTACAGCGGTGAACAAGTGCTACATCTGAATTGCTTGTTTAGGTATTTTAGATAAAGAAACAAGAACAACTCCTAGATCCTGCAGTCATGCAGCAACATTTGCTCTGAGGGAACCAAAGCACAGAAATGAAGTTGTCTAAACATCATCTTCTGTAAGGGATATCAAGTGCTTCCCATTATTCTTACTTTACTACAGCAAGGAGTAAAGGGGAACTGAAGAGAGCCTGGCTTGCAGCACTCCAGTCCACTTCCCTGGACTTTGGTGCCAACCTTGCTTTTCAGATTTCTGTGATTTAAAACTATAACCAGGATACCTTTTTGTTTACAGCCTCAGGAAGGAATGAATCCTGGCCACATTTCACTGCTTCACAGATGCAGGTTAAAGGACTTTTTTCAGTGAATACCCTGTAACAAGTTCTGTAGGGTTTTTTGAAGTCCTTAACATTATAGAGAAAGCTAAAGAATAGTTTTATACGTGAACTCTAACATTGAGAGGAGTGGCATCATATCCTAGTCTGCTGAAAAATATGCAAGAGTTGCTAATGCTGTTTAGAAGTTACATATGTATTGACTGCTCCTTTTGCCTTGTCATTCACGCAAGATCTGGCATACTTGTGACTTGCTGCCTAAGTCCCAAGCACCTCTGGTGTCAGAGATTGGCTTGCTGGTCTCTTATGTAAGCTTGTTCAGGCCCTGTATTTATTTTAGAATCCAGGACACAGGCTAAGACTGTATATGGTAAGCCAACAACTAATTATGTCAAGACTGCTGTTTTCTCTAACAAAATACATTTGTGTCTGAGGAGAGGAAGTGTTTTAGTTGAAGGACTGTACAATCAGGAAACGGTACAGAGTCAAAACTGAATCTTTGCTTGGGAACACGTTGATTTAAACTATTCCTTTTAAGTCTGGCTTTCAGTTTTGAAAGCTTTAAGAGTGGTTATTAAAAAAAAAAGGGGGGGGGGGGAAGTGTTTAGATGTGGTATAAAGCAGAAAAAAATTAACCCAAATATAGGATAGCAATTTTCTCCCCAACCACTTGCTCACTGTGTTCTCATTTTGTAACAGATTTATTCAAATGATATTTGAAATATTCTAAAGTCATCTACACTTACATAATGCTTCCTATTAAAATTACCCAGAACTGCTAATGATCTCTATCATGTAAAGTGTTTCAAGGGAAACAACTTATTCCAGCAAGTGTTTGCTTCCCTGTATAGATCCCTGACGCAAGAACCTGCACTTGACCTCGTTGAGACTTGAACCATGTGCCATACCAAGCAAAGGGGAGGCCATGTCACAGGATGGCTCCTGGCTGCTACCTACCACAGCTTTGAAAAGTTTATCATAAAGCTCTATTTAATTTTTTCTGTGAATGAGATGCCTGGAACATGTGGTGTGGTTCTCTGCATGACTGAGTGAAAGGTATGTCAACATTTTTGTCTTCAAAAGAAGTAGCTGACTTCTTCATTTAACAGTTATTTAGCCTCTGCTCTAGCAGTTATGGATTGACTGGTCTTTGTAATACTCACAATCATTAACAATGTAAGGAATGCCATCTAGCATCTTCTTGGCCAAATATACAGATGAAGGAAGACTAGAAGCTGCATTTTGAAACTGTAGCAGGGGTGGGCTTAAGAGATTTTTATTATATTTTAATTTTATTATTATTTTATTATATTCTAATTTTCAAACCGATTTTTATCAGCAGTCACTAACACTAGTTCTCCGTAAACTACACTAGAGAAGAACAGATTAAGTCTTATTAGCAAACAGTCATGTTGGCAGGCCGCCTTTACTAGAAAGGTTATGAACTAACCAGACAACCTTTGGCATGTTGATCTCAAAAATTAATACACAGAGGCTAGCTGAAAAACAGCACTGACACAGAGCAAGATTTACTGTGAAGACTAGCCTTCAGCTGCCACAACCTGAAGAGTTTATATCTGATGATAGGATGGCTTTCAGGCTGTTAAAGCAGAAAAATTACTGGCTGAAAGAATCTATATAATAAAAGCCCACACATGCTGTCAATACCAGTTTTATGCCACTGTAACATCTTTTGTTTCTGTAGATCTGCTCCTGATTTATAATGCCATAAATGAAAGGAGAATTAAGCTATTTATGTAAGGGACTTTATTTATATAACTGACTTATGCTGTGCTATGTGATGGAAAAGTAAACCAAGCACATGCTTTTTTTTCCTGGTTCCTATGAGCTGCAGAAAGAGTTCATAAAAGCAATGCTAGTAATAAATTGTTTTCTTCCTGTGGCATATTAGAAATTCATTTTCATTCACATGGAGATTTCACCATGAGCAAAATACCTGGTAATAGGTCAGACAGCGTGGAAGGATTTTAGCAAGTCTGCAGTCGGAAAATGTGAGTGCTGAACATCGCCATTTATGCTGTAAGTTAGTTCAACAAAGCAATTGTTTTTCAGGCTCATCCTTGGATGAGTCAATGATTTGTACTGTGACTATTAGCACTGAATGTACCATCTAAAGTTCGTTTTGAAAGATTACTGAAGCATTCATGATTTAAAAGTGGTTTCTACAAGTATTTTTTTCTTTTTATCAATGAGAAGCCCATGCACTATCAAGGCTAAAGAGCATAGGTAAGGTTTTTCAGCATAGTGGAATTAGTTTTTTTTCACATGCTTTTACATTGTGTTTTATCTCTTAGTGGATGATGAGTATATAATGTTTAGGAAATCAGGGTCAGTAGAGTAAATGTTGGTGTAGCAATTTGGCAGACACACCTTTCATAACTCATAAAGTCACTACTGGAAAGGCACAACTGGGTCACAGAAGTGCATTTTGGGATGCTGCTTTCCAGTTATGCAACCAGGGTAACTAAAGGTTAGAGCAGGCACTTGAATAAGGAGCTTTTTGCCAGGAAGAGTAGAAGAGAAAAACAGTGTTTTAAAATCTGCCTTCTGAGCAGCAGCCGCCTAACGTGTCTAGTTAGGAGTCATCAAACCAAAATAGAACCGGATGCGTCAGAACTTTGAAGAATGGCAGTTCAACATCCCAAAAGAAAAATACATCTGCTTGTATTCCAAAAGCAGCTCCTACTGGTTCTCTCATTCCAATAGATGATACTAGAGCCATTTGCAGCATGCTGCTCAGCTTTTGCTCCTGGCCCATCATAACTGGCTTTACCACTCAGCTGTCTTTTCTATACTTCTCCATCATCCAGCAACATCTTCAACTTCTGAGAAATTCCAGTTTGCCTCCCTTGTCTTTCCTGCTTCTATGTATCTGTTACTGGGTTACTTCTAAATATGCTTATTGCAGAATTCTTACCTAACTTCTGACAGAGGAAAGAGAAAGGAAGTTGTGTTTCCATACCGTAAAGATTTTCCAAGGTGTGGAGGGCTTGGATCATTAGCCTAAGGGCACAAACTAATCGGCAAACAACTCCCATCAAGTTTGAGGATATTAGTTGCAAAAACCTAACACTATTGCAAAAAGTCTAAGTCAAATGGTGCTTTTTCAATCATAATTACATCTCCTGTTGCAGCTGCACACCAGATAAATATATTAATCAAAATGACCTCATTTTAGGCATGCGTAGCAGTGTGTTATATAACCATGTTAAGTATGCTATTTTATTTCCCTCCCGCCAAGGAGAAATGGTGTTTGTCTTACAAGAGTTCCAAATAAGTCTGGTTATAAAAGAACAGGAGGGAGAGAGGAAAGTGAGAGAATTAATAAGCAAAATGACTCATTCCCTGAGTGCAGAGGTGATGTTACACTCCACTTAAATCTCTGTTGCTCTGCAGGAAGCTAATGTTGTCACCAGCAGTCTCAGTATTCCTAACATGCCCAACATTTCTCAGGATGGAAAAAACAGATGTTACAAGGATGGAAACGACATCTTTTCAGCCCTCATCTTTAAAAAAGCTGTTTGTGAAGGCTGCCTCCATAAACAAAGAGTCTGCAGAATCCTCTGGCGCTCTTTTTGTTGTTCAGGTCTTTGAGTGAAAAAGTGGCATTCAATTAATTATTCTCTAGTACTACTAATGATGTTTTAAACAAGCCCAGAAGCACTCTTAAAAGTAGAATACATCCCCCACACACACACGTAACAAAGCTGAGACTCATCTAGATCTGTACTGCACTACAGAGAAAAGGACCAAGAGGCGTACATTTTTGCAATATAAGATCACTCAGCCAGAGAACTCTGATAAGTGCTGAAAATGTGAAAAACAAATGGCAGGGTATGCATTTCCCATTTGCTCAATACACACACATAAAAGAAACACTGTGTAGGCTTCACTGCAGCATACCAGTGCGTCCAAAACTCAAAGGTTAGTTACATAAATGATAAGGCGTGGGCTTAAATGCTTCATTCAGCTTGTTAATTACTTGCTTTGTGGCCTGAGCCAATGTTCTGAAACAGGTTCATCCAATATTGTGTTGCTTCCTCTGAATTTTCATTTAGTGTATTAAGCTGAAGTGCTGGGAAGAGTCTGTTTTCTTTTCAAGCAATTTACAGAACAAAGTTACTCAGACTAATCCACAGATGCTCTTTAAACATCCTGGCTATTTCAGAAAATGACATTTAATTCTTGGAGCACTCCCTTTAAATAAGGGAACTGCTGGCTGCATAAACATGTATGTATTACTTGCGTGTGTTTTGAGGGTTCCTTCTTTGTGTTCTTTTTAATCTACACATCCAGCGTGGGGAAATGAATGGCAATGTGCTAGAAAGCTCTCAAAATAAAGTACTTAATGTGTCTAGTAGACGCTGTTTTAATAGTAGCTGGAAATTATTTCCACCTTCAAGTCAACTGGGATACCTAGTTGATGAGGTTCTTTAATGCCATGGCTATGAACTAGCCTTCACTATTGACCAGCTAAAGACAGGTACTCCACCTATTTCATGACAAATACAGGAACTGGAAGTTCGTTATTCCTTACCTCTGAAAAGAAACTCTCTTGCATTTGGAGCAAACTATATTTTTACCAAAAGATATCCCATCAAGATTATACCTGGGAACCTGAAGATCAATTTCAAACAACAGAATTAATTTTAAAACTAAGACTGCATAACTTGCTATGTCCTCATGGCTGTACACTTGCAGGCATCTTGATTTCTAACTTGGCCATGGACTAAGAAACCTACTAAGACCCTGAATTTAACAGCTACAATCAAGTGGAAGCAAAGTGAATGTAAATATTTCTGAAGTTTTTGACTAGCAGCATTTAAAAATACTGTAATGAATATCCTTCAAACCTCAACTTTCTATTTCTACATGAAGGCTCCATCTTTTTCCTCTATGATAAAGACACCACTTTGAGACTTCTGAGTCACAAATGCAGATTAGCATTTGGATTTGAATCACAAGTGAAAAAATGGAGGTTGACTGAAACAGAAATCTCCTCCAGTCCATTATATGGACCCACTGCAAAATATAGACTGCAGCTGCAAATCTGTGCTGAAGCTATCTGCCAGTACAAGCCGCTGTGTGAAAGGTGGTGAGATTGTTACATTGCCACTCTACATACAACCTTTCTGCATTGTTCTCCAGATTTTTCAGAAGTGTTACTTCTGAGGTTGCTCTTTCCCTTTGGTTCTGCAGCTCATATTATTTTCCCTACTTGCACTAGCTTGCTTTACTTTCCACATTTCATTATTTCCTGCCCGTGGGCCATATCATATCAATTCATCAATATTTCATCAGAATGACTCCCTCCTGGAATCACCATGGATTGCTACTTAAAAATTGATACTGCAGTATGGCTCCACATTTCTATCCTTACACACCTGTTCCTCTTGAGTTACAATCGCTCTGTGTATTAATACTTCCCTTTTCACGCTGCTTGGAAGATCAGAGTATTGTTAACTGTACTTAAACTGTCAAACGAAGACAATTTCTAAGTTAGAGCCTGTAGAAAAATGCCTTTTCTTTTAGCGAGTGGGACTCGACCACGCTATCTAGCTGATTTCAGTACACAGATCACTTTTGGCTTCAGGCTAAACATTGTTTCTTCAAATTGAAGATGAAAACTGCAATTAAATATAGGCCACAGATGTTCAGAATGCAGAGGACAAAAATATAGGTTTCATAACTTGACAGTTATGCAACCAGTTGCTTTTCACATATTAAAACGAACATTTAATTTTATGCTCTTATTTACCCTTAATCTAAGCACAAATAAACCTGTCAAGGATCTTTAAAATCCTGAGACTTAAAGGAAGATGTTTCTGATCTATTTTAATCATTGATAATATTTTCCTCAGGACTTTCATTGTTCTCTAAGTTAACTCCAGATGCCCAGATACTCAGACACCCAGTTCTGCACTGCATTAATGAGACACCTGAATAACTCTGAGGATACCAGCCTTCATTTCATTGCAGAGCTGCTGAAGGCAGGACTATTTTAAAATAAGGTCATTATATATAAATATTATTTATCTTACCTACTGAATCTCATTCAAAGTGTCTACCCTGATAGTTCAGGTCCTCTCTGGGACTGTGTGACACCCTGCAGCAGTGAAACTCTCCTCTAATACAGCACAGGCACACACACAAAACAGAGAAAAAATTTACAGCATCTGAATCTGAACTATGGAATTTAATCCCTTAGCAGATCAAAATGATCAGGGGACTAAGCACTTTCTGTACTTATATAAAAATCCTTTTCTTCAACTTAGCTTCCCTCCAGTAAATCACACATATTAATGCTCTCACACGAAAATAAAGAGGGAAACCAAACAAGTTGTTCTGTTTGCTGACTTAAAATGGAGACAGAATGCAAAATTGAGTGAATGTTCTTCTCACAACTATTTATACTTTTAGCCTGGTTTTCTACGGAAGCTTCGCTTACAATATGATACTGCCTGTCCATCATCTCTGGCAACTTTTGAACCAGGTGGCTAATTCTGAACCTTTTTTTGGTTTGTTTTTTTTTCAATTTCTAGCACCTACTTTCAAACTTGAAAACCCCCCCCCATCAGCCAGTCACCCAACACGCACACACACAGAGAGGTGCTGAGCAACCTGGTAGCTCTGGACTAGCTGCAACATGGAGTGGATGGCACAAGGAATGGGGGAACAGCTGCAGTGGGAAACATAGAAAAGAAAGTACACAAGTCTGCATGAAAGCAAATCTCTTCAGTTTCAGCATTCACAAAAGTAGGTTCTTAAATATTCAGGAGACACCTCAATACTTTGGCAATATGAGCACAGTTCACAGAATGAGAAATACAAGCTGAAAGGCAATTTGTTTTAAAACTGAGGCTACAAAGCACTATCTTAGTTTTTTTTAAAAAGTAACAATCAAAAGCAGAATAGGAGGACAACAGACTAGCCCAGCATCAATAAGCCAAAATATGCCCTTTTGGGGGGAGATGAACAAGGCCATGTAGATATCTCAGTTTGTATTTTACATCACAGTATGAACATGCAGACCTGGTATGCTTTTATTTTTAAGCTAAGTAAGTTTAACTCAGACACTAAGCAGAGCTTCACAATACCATTTTGCAGCCATTTTTTAGAAACAGAATTGCACTTGGGAGAATGCAGACAAGAGAAGCTAAGAGCCTAAGATTTCTTAGAACAAAACCCCTGTAAACATCTAGAAGAGCTCTTGACCCTTTTGCAATGCCTAAGGAACTGGGAAACTGCACAAACAAGACACTCAATAAAGCTGAATTACAGCTGCTGGTATAAAAACCTAATGTGTGTATCTGCTCATCCTGGGTCTCCACAGGCATGCAAAGGCAGCATCAGCTGTTCCCAACCCCTGAAGAAAATCTTTATTAATCTCTTCTAAGAATCTGACACAAGTCAGTTGAGTTTGTCAGGTTCAGCCAAGCTGCATGAGTCAAGTCACACAAGTCAAGAACAGAGTTTTACTGGTAACTCAGAGAGAGACAGAGAGATGGTTGTTTTAAACCCCCTATAATAGCCAGTCTGGATCTGGCAGGGCAGTTCCTCTCCACAGCACAAAGCAAGCTTCTCACAGTTTCTAAATGAAGCACAAAGTCCTTAATGCAGTTACTAAATGAGAAGTGGCATCTCAGTGGGCTGCCTCAGTGGATTAATTTTAAATGCATAATTCAATATAGACCCACATAAACCTTTATGAATAGAAATAGAGGTTATATAAGCATGTTCTTACAGCATATACTGCAAATTTAAAGGCCAGTTTGAGTATAAATCAACTCTATCTTTTATTAATATTTTCACCTTCCCATTGGTTCCTTTCTCTAGCAAGTATATTAATCAGATTACTTTCCTCACTCATACAGTGAGATGTCTAAAATAAAAACAGCATTTCATTGCCAGAAAACAACTTCTTTCCTCTGTTCTTTAAGAAAAGTTTCCTGGGCTTGTTCTGTGAAGTCAGGTTGCACCAGTGACAGTTCAGTAAAGGCACTGATTGCGAAACCATCATTTCACATCCGTCAAAGTTAGATATCCACAGGTCCTGCAGGGGCCTGCATGTCTCACAAAGGCTTGTCTCACAAGAGCAGAAAAGATGTTCTGTTCTAGTGGGAGGTGTCCCTACCCATGGCAGGGGCTTGGAACTAGATGATCTTCGAGGTCCCTTCCAACCTAAACCATTCTATGATTCTATGCTGGACAAGCATCTACAAAAAGACGGTGCTAGGAGGCAAATTTGTAGCCCTTTTATGTTCCCGGAAACACCCTTGGGCAAGTTTAACAAAGGTATCAGTAATGAGTGAAGGGAAATTTCTCCTAAAAACAAGACAAAAGCTCTATGTCTACTCCCTGCCTTCTTTGAAGCCAATACACACACACTCCTCAGGGAAACCAGAATGGAAACCAGCTTCCTATTTTCAGCTCTTCTAAAGCCTCTGGCTTTGGATACACCAGCTACTTCGCTACTTCTGCTACAAGAAATGATCACAGGTTCATCAGCTTAGTCTTCATTTTGGCGCTTTATCATGCAGTGATCAATTCAAAGACTTCAGAAAGCCAAAACTATTTTTCATGTGGTATATAAACCTCTTCCCACAGATCAATTTTTTTTTCCAAAGCACTGCACAACAACAGAGTGGGGAAAAAATAAAATTAGTTTGACAATCTCAAAAATATAGTCATCTTTTTAGCAAGGGATTAATACTGCTTTCAAGCAAGGTCAATCCCTATCCCCCACAGTTTTGCAAACCTGATTATCAGCTTCACCAGTTAAAAAATGTGTCCAAAGTGTTGCTACTATTTATTACTAAACATAATCAAATTAATTAAAGTCAGAATGTCAGGCTTGTGCTATTATATGATTACATGTTGATAGTAGCAGCTATTTTGCTATTAGGGTGGATGTTAACAGATCGAGTCCAGAATGAACACAGTTTATAAGAGGTAGAAAACTGCATAGGCTTAAAAACAGAAACAATCCTCCAAATATCCCCAAACTATGAGGGAGCTCAGATCCTGAGCTGGACCAGAGTAGTGCATCTGAATAACAGAGCCAAACCCTTAACTCATATAAATGCTGAACTCTAGAGAAGCTTATGAGAAGCTCAAAATGCGCCTTTCTATCTTGGGTCCACCATCGATGCAAACCTAAAAGAACAAGATGGTGTGAATGACAGTGTGCCGTGTTTCACAGGGAGATGCTTGCTCTGCTTTCTCTCAGAGCCAGGTGGATGTTGGTTCTGACTTGAAAGCCATTATGCCACAGGCATTGCGTTATATCAGCAATGCTGTACAACAGGTGACACATGGTGGCACCCAGAGTGGTGCCAACTCACATCTTCACAGCTTTGAACATGAATTGACTCAGCTGTGGTTGGCCTGTGAGATAGAATCATAGAATCATTTAGGTTGGAAAAGACCTCTAAGATCATCAAGCCCAACAATAAACCTAACACTACCAAGTCTACCACTAAACCATGTTCCTCATCACCACATCTGTACATCTTTTAAATACCTCCAGAGATCATGACTTAACCACTTTCCCTGGTAGGCTGTTCCAATGCTTGACAAGCCTTCCAGTGAAGAAATTTTTCCTAACATCCAACCTAACCCTTCTCTTATATAACCTGAAGCCACTTCCTTTTGTCTTGCCACTTGCTGCTTGGGAGACAACATCAACATCCACCTTGCTACAACCTCCTTTCAGGTAGCTGTAGAGACCAATGAGGTCTCCCTTGAGACTCCTTTTCTCCAGGCTAAACAATCCCAGTTCCCTCAAATGCTTCTCATAAAACTTGCTCTCTAGACCCTTCACCAGCTGTGTTGCTCTTCTTTGATGGCTCTGTTCAGTGATCTTACCTTTCAGCTCAGTCTCTCCTAAGCAGCAGCATTTCCTGGAGTTAGCAGCATGCTTTCACAGACAGTGTGTGTTCCAGCTGTGATAATGCTGATGTTTGTAGTTAGTACCACGGACTGATGTGCTGACCAAGGTCACTGCTGAATCTTGTCTGTCACCCTGGGGGAGTGCAGTATTAAAGGCTGCACCTGCAGGGAGAAGCAGACAGTTCAAGTGACCCTAAGCTAACCAACAAGGGATTCCATTCCATATATGCCATACTCAGTACAAAGCTGAGGGATCGGAGGGCCAAGACCCTTCTTCAGTGACTGGCATCTGAGGAGGACTCTGCATTCTGCCCTCAGTTCTGATCTGTGAATTCCTGAATCCAGTTCCCATCTGAATCTGAGTCCATTCTGGGACTTCCCCAGGGCCTGCCACAACATCAGTCGTGATGGTGATGTAATTGCCATCAAGGAGGCTGCATTTGTTACTGGATTTGTATCTGTTTGCATATATTTAATTTTATAATTATTTTCATTAAAGCTGATTTAGTTTTCCAACCCAACACTCTCTCTCCTGTATTCCCTTTCTCTGCTCCTTTGGGAAGGGAGAGTGGTTCACACAAAGAGTTTGTCATCTAGTGGCTAGCCCAGCCCTGACCCTTGGCATTTGGACACTTTCCAGCACCTCAATATATTTCTTGTAGTGACGAACACAAAACTGAACCCAGTATTTAAGATGCAGCCTCATCAGTGCTGAGTACAGGAGCACAATCACTTTATGGTCTGGTTGGTCACACCATTTCTGATGTAAGTCAGGATGCTGATGGCCTTTTTGGCCTCCTGGACACACTGCTGGCTCATATTCAGCCCACTGTCAAACAGGATCTCAATGTCCTTTCCAGCCACTCTGCCCCAAGCCTGGGGTTGTTGTGACCCAAGTGGAGAACCTGCCACTTGGCCCTGCTGAACCTCATACAATTGGTCTTACAACTGCTTCAGCCTGCCCAGATCCCTCTGTAAGGCCTTCCAACCCTCCAGCAGATCTAGACTCCCTACCAACTTGGTGTCATATGCAACCCTGTTGAGGGTGCACTCAATCCCCTCATCTAGATCACGGATAATGATAGATCACTGGCCCCAGTGCTGAGCCCTAGGCAATGCCATTAAGAGCAGTGACAACTGGATTTAACTCCATTCACTATAATTCTTTGGGGCCCACCATCCAGCAAATTTTTATCCAGCAAAGAGTATTCCTGTCCAAGCCATGAGCAACCAGGAGGTTGGGTGGGAAAGAGTGTGAAAAGCTTTACCAAAGTCCAGGTAGACAATACCCACAGTTCCTTCTTCATCAACTAAGCAGGTCATCTTTTCATAGAAGGAGATCAAATTAGTCAAGCAGGACTTGCCTTTCAAGAACACATGCTGACTGGGCCTGATCACCTGTTTGGTGAGATGGTCTGTAACTGACCCCACCATGATGACATCTGCCTTGTTGGCCTTCCCCCTGCCTCTCACCCACAAACACTCAACCCTATCTCCACCACTGTCAAGCTCTAGACAACCAAACCACTCCCTAACTTCAGCATAGTTCTGGCAAAGCTAGGAGGAGACTTGACCCCAAGTATTTACTGAGATTTGTTTCTGAGCAATGCAGGAACAAAAAGGCCCCCTTATAATCTTATTTATACTGAACTAATTCCATTGGCTTTAGTAGATTTGTCCCTGACTGACAGAGCTGTTCCTAAGATCTGAAAGAAAGCCCAAAGCACCACTTCACACTGAAATTCCTGTTATTTTACATTTCTTTGGAAATTTGCATAAAGTCTGTTGTTATTTAAGTCACTCTGGAAAAGAAAAACCATCTTTGCTGCAGGATTGTGGTTATAGACCCACCCTGCTATTAAAAACAAACTCAAAAGTCTAGCAGAAGTATTAGTTCTGTCTGGAAAACTGTCAGGTCTCTCAGCTCAGCCACTACAAAAGTGTGTGTGCAGGCTTCTACAATTCCCATTATTAAACAAAGAGAGAAGACTGACAAGCTGCCTGTGCAGGGCACAGAAATACAATGTTCCAGCAGCTCTGGCTCTGGACACCACCAGCATTGCTGGCTCAACTTTTTTCGCATGGTAAAAGCTACAAGAAATTAATTTTGAAGACCAGGTTATTATGCAATGGTCTTGGTTACATCAGCACAGCAAGGAAAACAGTAGGAGAGAGTAAATAAATGTCAGTGCTCTGCTCCCGTGAGGGGGCAGCTGCCCGCAGAGTGCCTGCAGGGAGCTGAGCCACTGATCTTGGCTGGGGAGAAGAGGAGTGGCACCCAGGCAGCACAGCCACCGCCACCCTCCTGCAGCTGCTGACCTCAAGACTGGCTCAAACTATGACATAGGTACCCACAGCAGCCCCCAGCACAGGGCTGGGGCTGGATGTGCCAGCCCCTGGCTCATTCCATTGCATCCCAGATGGGTTTCAGCACTGCTGGACAGGGCAGAGAAGGTGGGGCAGGGAGGAGAACAGGCTCTGGCACACCTTAAGTTTAATTAATTAAATAATTAGTCATGGCAGTACATCTGTATAATTTAACTTCTGAGCCACTGCCTTCAAAGGAGAAAGCTCTAAGAATAGGATGGAATAAGATATAAACCAGCATCAATAAATTACATTCTTATTCTATCCCAGTCCATTCTAGTGACTTCAGTGAAGTTGCAGATGAGTTTGTTGCTACATCTGAACTGAAATATTGGGGGAAATCAGTGGCATGCAGTCATAGGCCAGCTGTGCTGTGTTAAACCCATTGAAGTAAATTCATTAAGCATACTATGAAAGACACCAGAGACCACATCTGACAATAACTGGCAGCCATTCACTCATCAGAGTCCCCATACTGAAGCAGCACAAAGAGTTTTCTTGCTGTATGGCAGTACTGCAGAATTTGGGCTTTAGTAAGTCATGCTCTGAAACTATTATATAAATAGCAAATAGAAAGCGACTTTCATTCTCCTAGCAGTTCGCAAGCAATGTATATATTCCAAGCTATTATTCTATCACAATGTGTAATACTTCTCACAGACAAAACTCCTGTTTTACAAACAACATAAAGTAAGGAGATAGTTTTACAAGGATCATAACACTAAGAGTGCTTATGTAATAAATTGTTCTGTCAAAATAGGAAAAAATCAAACCCAAACACATAAAATGAGGCTCTGTTCTGATTCCCTTTCATGCAAGCACAGATCAGGTCACTCATCTTTAGGTAGAACTCTCTTAACCAACTAAATGCTTCACTAAAACAGCAATGTATTCCTCCTCTTTGAAATACAGATGATTCAGGATGGAAACTGAGTAATTGCCTCTTGTGTTTAAAACAGAGCTCTAATTCAACATAGACAAATCCTAATTTGTACATCTACCTGTCACAGAAAAGTCACATGATTTCGCCCCCATACAAATAAAAGTTTCTCAAGTCACGAAGTCCAACAAACTTATTTCATCCCACATGCACAATCAGTAAAATAGTGCACCTTTGGAGGGCATCTCCACCCTCCATTGCTTCTCAGTGACTGTCACTCCTTTTGCCCACGTCACCAGTGACGTAGGTATTTAGCACAACGGGAACAACGCATTTGCCAGAAGCCAGACAAAAACATCTCCTGCTTTATTAGCTCTCAACAGTGCAGATGACATCATTAGTAAAGGCTGCTGCATGCAATTTAAACACTATGGAAACACAACACTGCCCCAGGACTTCAACCTTTTCCCATACATTGCTGCAGCTGCTACGTTGTGTAGCAGATGCTGTGTAACTTGGAAAAAGTTATCTGGATGCCACAGAAATGTAGGCCTGAGCAAAGCAGAAAGCCCCTGATTTTAATGCACTCAGCCTCACCCTCCTGTACTGGAAAAATACCTGCAAATAAAAACTAATCTGGAGCCATGAATGGTGTAACAGAGAAAATGTAATGAAGTATTAGCTTAACAAAGCAGAACAAGGCAGTGATGCTAGCGCTGATAGGTCTGTCATCTTGATTTGTTAGCTTTTCATCAGAGTCCTGTAACATATGGCTGAGTACAAAAGAGGGTAAGTAAAGAGTGGGTTTGATCCCACAAATGAAAAGTAAGATTGCTTAGAGAGAGAAGCTATGGTGTTTCTTAACAGAACTGTTCTGAGGCAGGTAGAAGAAAGGCTGGAATGAGTTTCAGGTATCAAATAACCTTTTCCATGTAGGTTATTTATGCCAATCAGTCCCTTCTTGCTGCCTTTTCTACATGATACAAAAGTATATCAATGAAATACTCCATATCTCAGCCATTTTCATACCCATTCCTTGTTTAGTGACTAACTTGGTTTAGAGATGAGTCTACAAACTGACAACAAATAATCCTGTTTAGATAATCTGCCACTGGATTTTTCCTCTTTTAACTGCCTCTGAAAAATAAACAGCTATTAAAATAGCTTATTTTAAAATCTGTCCTAGCACAATAAGAATAATAATAGCATCTCACATTTTCCACAGCACATAATCTGCCCCTGAAGTCAGAGGAAGCTGATAAACTTTGGCTTAGCTCAATTCTGAGAATCTGCATTTCTAACACACAGATCACACAGCAGTTCCATTTAAAGTGCTGCACTGCTGTAAACTTGGAGCAGTAGGCCAAATAAACTTTGATTTGCACAATGTGGTTCATAGAATCATAGAATCATAGAATGGTAAGGTTGGAAGGGACCTCAAGGATCATCTAGTTCCAACCCCCTGCCATAGGCAGGGACACCTCCCACTAGTACAGGTTACTCAAGGCCTCATCCAATCTGGCCTTGAACACATCCAGGGAGGGAGCATCCACAACCTCCCTGGGCAACCTGTTCCAGTGCCTCACCACCCTCACTGTAAAGAACTTCCTCCTAACATCCAGTCTAAATCTCCCCTCTGCCAGTTTAAGCCCATTGCCCCTTGTCCTGTCATTGCAGGACCTTGTAAATAATCCTTCCCCAGCCTTCCTGTAGGCCCCCTTCAGATACTGGAAGGCTACTATCAGGTCCCCTTGAAGCCTTCTCTTCTCCAGGCTGAAGAGCCCCAACTCTCTCAGCCTGTCCTCATAGGAGAGCTGCTCCAGCCCTCTGATCATCTTTGTGGCCCTCCTCTGGACCCGCTCCAACACTTCCATGTCCTTCCTGTGCTGAGGGTTCCAGAACTGCACACAGTACTCCAGGTGGGGTCTGACGAGAGCAGAGTAAATGAGGAATTTCCTCATTCAGAATGAGGAATAAAGTCTGGTAACAAAGCGTTGCCTCTCCTGGCTCAAGCAAAGTGGAAATGTATGGAATGCACCAAATCAAAGAAAAGCAGCAGCAGTAGGCATCTTGGATGTATTTCTGTTTACAAGAACATACAAAGTTCTGATTTCTCATGTCCAGAGAGAAGAGATGCATGAAGAAGCTTCACTGCTTAAAGGTTCCTTTAGAACCACAGAATCACTTAGATTGGAAAACACCTTTAAGGTCATCAAGTACAGCCAGTAACACAGTACTGCCAAGTAAACCATGTCCCTAAGTGCCGTATCTACGTGTCTGTTAAACCCAGAGATGGTGACTCAACCACTTCCTTGGGCAGCCCGTTCCAATGCTTGGCAACCCTGTCAGTGAAGAAGTTTTTCCTGATGTCTAATCTAAACCTTCCCTGGTACAACTTGAGGCCACTTCCTCTTGTCCTACTGCTTGTTATTTGGGAGAAGAAACCAACACCTACCTTGCTATAGTCTCCTTCCAGGTAGCTGTAAAGAGCAACAAATCCTGCCCTCAGCCTCCTTTTCTCCACGCCTAATAACCCCAGTTCCCTCGGCCACTCCTCTTAAGATTTGTTCTCTAGACCTTTCACCAGCTTCATTGTCCTTCTCTGGACAGCTCTTCTTGCAGTGAGGGGTCCAAAACTGAACCTGGTATTTGAGATGGTGCCTCACAAGCGCTGACTATAGGGGGATGATCACTTCTATGGTCTTGTTGGCCACACCATTACTGACAGAAGCCAGAATGCCATCAGCCTTCTTGGCCACCTGGGCACGCTGCTGGCTCACACGCAGCCAGCTGTTGACCAAGACCTCTAGGTTATTTTCTGATGGGCAGTTTTTCCAGACACTCTTCCCCTGTACCTGCAATACCTTTCCTTGGGCTTAGGCACATCCCACTCCATACTGTGTGATTTGAGTAATTTGTATTCTACAGTAAAAAACAAGAGTTAGGGGGGGAAAAATTAATTTGAATTGTATTTAATTGTATTTGAATTGTATATAATTCACACTCTAAGCCTTTTGTTTCTCAGCCTGAACTGTCACTCTCCCCTAGTCACTCACTTTCATCCAGTCATGCTCTTTCATCCATCCAGCTGGAAATACTCAAGCAACCCTTTTGTTCTGGGCAGATGCATGGCTTTATGTTCCAAGTTCAGAATTTACAGGTTATTTCTCCTGCCTACTTATACAAAAGACACTAAAAAACATTTTCAATGCAAAACAGAGGTTTCAGTCAACCTCTGTACCAAGAGCTAAGCCAGACTGTAACAACAAGAGCCTGTAACAAATATTGACACTTTGAGTGCAATACAGCATAGAACAAGACAGAATGCAACTACAGCAAAAAATCAAGGTCAGAAGCCTAAAGAGATGCTCAGATTCCCCAAACATGAGAGTTTCCACAGCATCAGTACTGTTTTGCCAAACCTCACAACCAGGATAAATCTGTAACAAAAACATAGGTAGGCTAACACACACTAGAGAAAAAGACAAAGAGAGATGTTTGCCTTATTTATTATGCTGCTAATCATATCTCTCATTATCAGTATCCTTCAGACGTACTACCTTCCAGTAGCAATTCTAAAGGACATCTTCACAGGCTAATATCTTTCCTGTATTGATCTCAAAAGCACTTAACAAAACAGGTGGCACAAACTCAGAAATTACAGCTTTTCTAAGCAGAAAACCTCTACTGTAATACTTCAAAGCAAACTGTTTTGAATATCTTAGAGTACTGCACTTAAAAAGACATAATGTAACATTAGTTAGGGGTGTCCTCTCTATCCAAACTTTTAACATTAAAAGATCTAGTGTTTAGTGTTTTCAATATTCTATTCTAAGACTTTTCTTCCAAGTATAGTAGTTGAAATGAGTAGTTGAGTAGTACTGAAATGAGAATTCTAGAACTCATTCTTTGCACCTATTTAAGGCGATGTGTACAAAAGATTCTCACAATAAAAGTGTTGCCAGAATTGTGCTAAAGCAGAGGTGTGTAACTTTGGAAATTTAGAGTCTTTTTCCACATTCCCTCTTGTCCATAAACTCACTTAATTACAAATAGAGTCCCTGCAGGATGATACCATATTTTCTTTTAGCTCAAGTCTTTACAGCTCACTGTTACAGTAAAAGGAATTTCCTTTATCTACAGCTAGGTGTACACCAAGTAGCTGTTTGTTTCTCTAATCTCTTCTGTAATTCTGCATCTGGCTGGGATGAAGATCAATCTCTAGCCAGGCAGCAGATGTTCTAAGAATTGAAATGCCAAGCTCCAATGCTGTACCACTTTCATGGTATTTTCCAGCATGGCTCCACTACAGGACTGAATTCAACATGTAACCTACCTTTCTGCATTCATCGCCAATTCTCAAGGGGCTTCTGGTAACATCAAGGCAAAGTTTTTTCCTTGATACTTTATAACTTCAAAACATCTATCGAATTACAAAACAGAAATACACCTCTCTTTCAGAACTCTCTGCACTAGTAGAAAAATGCATAATCCTCTGCATTAATGAAAGCATCCATCCTCCTCACTGTAGCAGTGCACATACAAAGGGATATTGAGATCTGCTTTCTCTGAGAACCCTCCTGCACTCCTCGGGGATGGCACCAGCACCCTCTGCTGTCACGCAGCAGCACCAAAACCCCAATTCGCTGTACTGGGCACAGAGCATTTCAGGGACGGCTTTCCACAAACTCAAGATCCTGAGCCATAAAGCATTCTACAGTGAACTTTGCACTTCAAGACAGTTTATTTTCAAAGACAGCGACTCTACCAGGATGAGCTTACTGCATTAGTTAGTTGCACTCATCAGCTACCTAAAACCCACGCTAGGACGATGAAACTAAAGTCGTGCTAATAGAGCTACAAGCTTCCATAAATGCACCAATAAATCACCGATTTTTTAACGTGGATCTCAAAACTCCACCTTCTAAGCTCTTGGGATTACATGAGACTCAGTTTCAATTTTTGTTCTCTTGGTTGCAGAGAGAAACTTGAAAACATTAATTTCAGAAATCCAGAAGGCAAGTCCATTTCAAATGTAACATCAAAAGATTCTCTGGTGGTTTTCTTCTTTTTTGAAAGCAACGCCAAACTGTCTCACAGCAGCTGGCTAGCAATACCAAACCACATCCAAACCAGTATTTACAAGGCTTCTTGCGACCACAAGTGTTAACATTCAGGCAAAGGCTCTACTGAAGGAGCAGAACAATAGGACAGTCACCAGCCCTCGGGTGATGTTTTCAACTTTTAAATAGCTAGATTCAGAAAAGTTTGTTGGTCTGAGCAGCTGTGTCTGTCAGTCCCAGGTGACAAAAATCATCTCAAAAGAAGATCTACTCAGTATACCCATATAGGGAGTGTATATTGATCAGAGATCTCTTTTTTATTTTCTCCTTAATGAATGAGGGCCATCCACCACTCTTTTTTTGCTCAGACATTATATCATCTTCACTGGCAACAGCATTCAATCATAAAACAAATATGGGAATGGAATACAAAAGGGGTTCCTTCAGGATAAGGAATACACATAGACACACACTAAACATAGAAGACAGAAACAATATTAAGATCAAAAGGAAACACAGGGAAAGAGATTATAGTATCACTTGCAGTACTTTGGGTGAAGGATCACAATCCACACTACAAAGATAAGAGAGTCTGAGGAATATAGAAGTGTATGTATTTTACAGAGGGTCAGTAAGTTTCTGAAGGGATGGTAGCTGTATAAAACATCAGGGATCACAGCTGGCTATGTTCATTTACATCACGCTCAAAGTAATGTAAATGTTTCTGTTCTTTGCAAGAGAAGATATGCTTCCTAAAATAGAGAAAATAAGTGTGGATTACCGAGTCAATGTGTAACTTTTACTCTTTCTGGTGTTAGTACAAAAGAAACAGTACTTATAGGTTCAGTGAGCCTACTTAGGTGAGTAATTTTTTACCTATATATTAAAAAAAAATTAAAATCACAGTCTAGCTCCTAATTAATACTGTATTGAAATTGCAAGAGCTATATCTTAAATTCAGACCAAGACTGGAAGATTGAAGTCTTGCTTGAGCTGAACTGAAACTAAATATTTTGTTTGCAGTTAGTCCTACAAACATATAATACTCTCCTTAAAAATGCCAACCAACTTTTCAGCTAAAAGCTGTCCATCAGCCAAGTCAGCCTTCAAATTTTGCACTGACTGTAAAAAAAAACCAACATAAATGTGCAATGCTGCAAAACCAAAATAGGACCATTAAGTGCCACTGCCCCTTAAGCCACTAACATCATTTTACAAAGCTTCTTTCTCGTATGTCTGCTTCCTTCAACAGCAAAACTTCTGGCAGCTTAAGTAACTGCAAGGCCAGGCCCTGAGAGAGTAATCCTTTCCCAGCTGCACATTCTTAGACTGATGTTCAGTTACCGGTTACAGACTGATGAGGCAAGGAGGAAAGCAGATGCCCCTTTCATCACTAACATGACTGAATACACATCCAGATGAATGTGGAGAGAAGAGTAATGTTTGCTGAAAATCAAATGCCACCTTCTAGGTAACAAATATTTCCCATCCCCAACACACTCTTTAAAGAGAGACATTTTGCTGAGGAATCTCACAAAAAAGAAATCACTATTTTCCATTATGAAAGATTTTTTTTTCCCTCCTTTTTTCTATTTTTGTTTGATTTTTTTTCCCCCTGGTAGAATGCCTAAATTATCTCAGATTTCCAAAGGTGTAACCAGAAACAGAATATATGCTAGACTGTGGTGGTCTTCCAGTGCATGGGAGAGAAGAGGTGTGTGGCCCTGAGCCATTCCAGCAGGCATCAATAATCAAAACACAAGACCCAGAGCACTGTGACTTCAAAGCACCCAAAAACCCCAGAATTATTGTCACTCACAAAGCTGTTTAGATCTTACAGCTATCACAAAACAGACTCATTAGCAATCAGAAGCAAAGCCAGGCTGCCTGTCTCAGAGCATTAGAGAAAGAAGTGCAATGACATCAATGCCCATGAGTCATGGTGTGCCAGTGCCCAGCATGATTTTATAGCAAACATTAATTTCTCAGTCAAAGCCACATTGATCAAAAATACTGTACAGTCTGTAGAAACTTTAAAAACATATTTGGTAAGGGAAACGTTTTAAAAGCCTGAAGCATGTCTTCTTAGAACACCCCTGTTAGATGTGTAAGGATGTAACAAAGTGATCAAGTTTTCCTAGGATTTGGTAGTAGGAAATGCATTTCTTCATTGTGTATTTACACACAATAGTTTGATCAAAAGTTTTAAGGCTCTTAACTCTCAAAAAGATGGTCACAGTAAAGAAGGGATTAAACGGAGTTGACGCAGCTATTGGCAGCATAAAGAAGGATGCTCCTGTCATTTGCTATTGCACAATCTGGGGCATTTCACTCCATGCTTTGGCTTTCTTCTTGGCCAGGGATAGCCAGGGTGGTTCAGCAGGGCTGCATGGTGTCATTGGCAGGTTAGAGGAGTATCTTGCTTCCTTTTCAACAGCAAGAATCACAGATGCTTCCTGAGCAACAGGTCCAACTTTACCTGCCAACAAGAAGATATCCATCACGTATCAGAAGGCTGGAAAGTTAAAACCTCAGTTTCTGCCAAAAGTATTTCCTACTCTCTAAAGCAATTGTTTTAGAGCACAGAATGTTTCTGATTCCAAAATAAGTCAGAGGAACTGTTAAACTGGATATGGCTAGCATTGCTTGGTCAAACAACAATGGTGAGGACTAGCTACTGCAGTGGAAAAACTGACACTAAGATTTTAGTGAGTAATGTGCCCATAAAAGAATCATTTTCTCAAGTGTCTAAGCCCTGATAAATGAAGAAGTTCTTCAAAATTCTTCAAGAACATGGAGACTACAGCTCTGGGTATTTTTATAATTCATATTCTTGGCTAGCTCATTTTTTGATCTTTCCAACCTCTTAATTTCCATGACAATGCACAGCCAGGATTTCCACAGGCCTATTCTGCTCTGTGAGTACAGGAAAATCTAGGAATATGGCTCCTGAGTATGAAGGAAAATGGAAGCAAAATATCTGCAGGACCAACTCAGGCTTGCTGTGGGGTGAAAAATAACTGGTCTGTATTTTTCAGCACTGAGAAGTCTTAAAAGATTTTTTTTTCCAGTCTTCACTGCTGGCACAAATACTGCGCCAAGCAACACTGTTAAATACTAGGTAGGGATCAAACCAGTGCTTTATGTTCTTGGACTTGTAAGCCAAGAAGGTGGGATTATGGTAGGGCTGGGTGTCCCTCTTCATACAGTCTAACACAAGTCTGTCATCCTTACAAAGGATGGAGGAATACAGATAACACTCCTTGTATGGCTTTGAGTTACTGTTTAGGAAAGGCTGCCTCCATCCATCTTGTTTGAACATTTTCAGGATGAGTATCTTCAGACAGCCAGCCAGGAAGGGGTCTTCACAGAATGCAAATGTGAACAGATGCAGCCCTTATTTCCTAAGATATGGTTCACAAGTCTTGACATTGTGGTCTCTCCACCCATTTCAACCCAGACAGTTCCTCATTATGTGTATAAGTCAAACTGAAAAAAATCAAACAATTTCTCATACTTGATTAGACCTTGTGTGGTGTGTGGCAGGCACGTGCTGTGCTTCAGCACAAGAACAGAGGCCACATGGAGACTTAAGCAACATTAAGTAAGAGAAGCTTGATCTTGCTTGCACTGAAATCAATGGAAAACAGTCATCAGCTCCATCAGTCACACTCCAGAGGAATGCTAAAGAAGTTCCCTATCTCCACTCAGGCAGCCACTGGTCTTTGGTGGTTCTTACAGGAGGCAAGCTACCTTTATGAGTGCTGCAGGAAGTCTACTACTCAGCAAGAGGCTGAAGCTCTAGATGCAGAGCTTCATCAGGTGATGTAAAAATGTGTTACAGACATTTTGATTTTGGAAATTAATTTTCCCATCTTAGGACACTTCCTTCTTTGTAATAGGCAAAACTGACTCTAACGCCCATTGCACACTCTCAGCAGCACAAAGTAAAACAAAACTCAAAACAATAGTTCCTGTCTACTTGAGGGAAGACAGGCTTTGGGGCAAACCTCACCATGGTTAAGGCAACGAAGGAGAAAGAAGAGGCAAGTTAAGTAACTTTCCTTTGGTTATGACATGAATCCCTGCACAGCAGTAACAAAACAGCCACACTCAGTAAAGAGAAGATCTGATTTCTTGGAATCCTCTTCAGCCTCATCTGACCTTGAGCTGTCCTGGCTCAGGCTGTTGTGTGCAGGATGTACCTGTTGCACACAAAACCTCAATCATCCATCAAGAAAACTGTTAACAGTTAACATAAGCTGAAAAGCACAATCCAAATTAGTAACTCCTCTGGATATTAAATCTTCACCCCTTTCACCATCAGAACCTTCAACTAAACAAACTTCTGGCTGTGCTAATGGGAACCAAATCAGCGAAGAGGAGAGTTTACATCTGGGATTCTCAATTTCCTACTCATGTGCTGACAGTACTGAACACTTCCTAAACAACAGGACGTGGGTTTCTGAGTAGCAAAGGAATGGTGTTTCCCTTAAACATCAGCACTGGTCAGAGCAATTTGTGGTATTCAAAAGGTGGAATACCAGCATACACCTATAACTGCTGTCCCTGCAGAGGAGGAAACAGTCACTGGATGGTAGGAAACCAGGCCAGTCCTTGGGAAGGGGAGATGAAGAAAAACATAATTCTGCTACAAGGACCACAAGTTGTGTGTGTTCTAGTAGATGACGAGCAGTGTACTTCGTGGAATTCTGAGTTTCAGCTGAAGGCGGCTGGGCTTCCAAAGGCTGGATAATTCAACACTAGAAATTTCATCTGTTTGTGTCAGCCTCTCAAAGGAAGATCTAATCTGAGCAAAAATCTTAGCCTGTTTGTGTTTCATCTCTTAGTTTGCTCTTAAAACCTTAAGATGAAGCTGATCTGTAACAGAATCTTTTTTAAAAGCTGTTGTATTTTAACTACACAGAGTCAGGCTGGCAACTGACATCAAAGCCTCTGTGTTAATGTGTATCCTTGGCTGACCAGCTGCCTGTATTAAGGGAGAAAGTTTATTTTGCAGGACCTGTAGATTCAAAACTGGGTAACAGCTCTATAAACAATTCCTATGAGGAGCAGGTACAGAGGTACCCCCTAATGTCTCAAATACGACTGGATCCTGGTAGATTGTAAGGGGAAAGGGGAAGGTGGCCAGGTGCCTGCACACTTCCTAGATAGCATCTCTTTCTGACAGTGTCAGCAAGAGCCACCTGGAATGGAAAAGCCACATCTCTGACACAGTAGGGTATTTCTTATCCTTTTAAGCAGTATCTGAAATCAATAGCTTTCAGCTAGCACAATATACTTTCACAGCTGCAGGGCTGCCTTACCGATATCTATCTGGAGTGTGTCTCTGAGGTTTGGTATCACACTGAGTAATCAAGGAGAGATAAACTGCAGTCCAGCAGCAGTGCTGGAAGAGGTATGTGAGTCATGGTGTCTGAGTCACACTCTTCCCATGCATCTTCCTTATAGAGAATCACAGCTAACAGGGCAGAAGAGAGGCCAGTGAGCCTCTGCACCAACCTGAGGGTGGAACTGACTCTGTCTAAATTACTCTTGATACATGTTTATCTATTAAACATATCCAGCAATATCATAGAATCATTGAATGGTAAGGTTGGAAGGGACCTCAAGGATCATCCAGTTCCAACCCCCTGCCATAGGCAGGGACACCTCCCACTAGTACAGGTCACTCAAGGCCTCGTCCAACCTGGCCTTGAACACCTCCAGGGAGGGAGCAGCCACAACCTCCCTGGGCAACCTGTGCCAGTGCCTCACCACCCTCACTGTAAAGAACTTCCTCCTAACATCTAGTCTAAATCTTCCTAAATGTAAATATAGAATCACAGAATCATAGAATCATAGAATGGTAAGGTTGGAAGGGACCTCAAGGATCATCTAGTTCCAACCCCCTGCCATAGGCAGGGACACCTCCCACTAGTACAGGTTACTCAAGGCCTCATCCAATCTGGCCTTGAACACATCCAGGGAGGGAGCA
>VWZE01007414.1:409109-464310 GCA_013396675.1 Eubucco bourcierii | reverse complement strand
TGCACACACTCTGTCAGCAGCCTATGCTATTCCACACTTCACCACTCATTGTTAGAAAAGTTTAAGCTAAGCATCCTCTGGTGCACTTTAAGCTCATACAAGGCAAACACTAGTTTTATCCTCTGCAGCACCCTAAGTTGTCTTGTCTAGACTAAATAACTCCACTCCCATCAGTATTTCCTGGTTGACTGGAGGTCTAGAACACCTTTTTGGCTGTTCTTTTCTGGAAACACTCCAACTTCAAACACTGTTCTTTAGTACTGACCTTCGCCAGTGATAAATCACCATACTGTTTATATGCCATTCCACGAACTGACAGTGGAGTTCCTCATTTGCTCTCTCTACCAAGTGACCAAGCCAATACTGCAGTCTGAAGAGGCCTTATATAAAGTGCTCTGTTTAACAGAAAGGTAACTCTCCCCATCACCTGCCACCCACACTACTCACTGGTGTAAAATGTAGCTGCTATGTAAAGACATAATGAAAGAGAATACCTGCCGAAGCAGACACACTGTTTCTTGTCTCTGCTTTCTTGTCCTGAGAGCTCAAAGCGGAAGGCATATTCTTCTTCAGCATGTTCTCACTGGCACAGATCTTTTGCTACAGAAGAAGAGAAGAATTCAACTATGAAATCTGTTAGCCACTGGCATTCATAAAGCTCACTCTGGAAACATCTCTAAATCTAAATGTAGAACTGCAGCAAAACCCAGACAAAGGTGGCTGGGAACATCCTGTGGAATCATTGAATCATTAAGGTTGGAAAATAGCTTTAAGATCATTGAGTCCAACCATAACCCAACTACCACGACCACTAAACTACATCTACCCGTTTCTTGAACACCTCCAAGGTGACCACATCACCTTCCTGGGCAGCCTGTTCCAATGCCTAACCACTCTCTTGGTAAAATTTTTTCCTAATGTCCAATCCAGACTTCCCCTGGCACAACTCAGAGGGAGAAGGCAAAAAGGAAGACAACTAGTAAAGTACATGGTTACTTCACATGCAGACAAGTTATCCCCTCTCTCTTACAGATGAGGAACTGAAGGACTTGTGAAAGATGCACAAGAAAGTTGTGCAAGAGGCAGTGGAAAAGCCAAATTTCCATACACGGCCTCCAGAGCAGAGCAGTGCAGTGAATGTGGTCTGTAGGTCACTAACATTGAGGAAGCCAGTGCAGCTCAAAGCAGCTCTTGGCCAACATCAATATACTCTGGGCAACAGGCAAGCCTTGAAAAGGTTCAGGTCTGAGTAGGGCAAAAAAACATATAGTATGGTCCAGCTCTGAAACGAACCACTGTGACGCTACAGTCATGTGTGTGTCTGCTCTCATGCATCACTTATCTGTCTTAATACATTTTAGAGGCCAGTCCTGAAAAATCTCTCTTTGGATAGCACTCACAACGTGCATCCCATGAGATATTGAACAGTTTGCAGAAGTACCCAGGTAATCTGGTGCAGTATTCACAGCCATGCAACATTACTTTGGTACTCTACCTCCTCTTGATCCACTTTGGTTAAAACTTTCTCTTCAGCTTTATGTTCTTTGGCAAGAGGGTGGTCCTGGAAACCCTTTTGTTTTAGTTTTGCCATGGAAACCCAAGCTGGTTCAGAGGAAGTAGTTTCCAAATGCAGAGGGGTGACTTTTTCTACAAAAGAAGCATTTTTTAAGTAGAGAAGGGATTTAGGTCAAGTCAGTCTAAAGCCAGCATTTCATGTTTTAAATCCTTCAGCATCTGTAATACTCTTTGAACACTGTGAGATAAAATTACCTTCCCTGATGATTTTGTCCTCAGCAATAACTATTTTTCTGTTTATTCTGGAGTTTTTGACCTGACTCTGTTTCCATTTAAGTCAATGACAGAACTCCCACTGACATCATTGTGAACTGGATTTTGCCTTTGAAACAACATCCTTATACTGTAGATTAAATGAGTGTGATTATTATTTTTTCATGCAGGCAGTATAACACAGGCTGCCTTTTCAATACTAAAATCTTTTTAATGAAGTAATTGCAGAAAAAGAAATAATCACACCTACTGCAACTCCTAGTTAAGTTTTGAACTGCTGCAATCTGGAAAATTAGCAACAAAACAGCAGCAAGTTTTAAAAAGCTGTGTCAAAACTCCAAATATATGCACAAGTAGGTCATACCAGAAATGTTTCAGAGCCCTTAAGCTATCACTCTGTTGTTACTCTCTGTTATTCTTGCTGGAACACAACCCTCATTAAGATAAGCCAAGAATTCTCTTACTTGCCAAATCATCAAGCCAATTAAATTATGGCACTGACGAACTCAAGGCTGAATTCAGTCCTCATCAAGAGGATTTTTATCTTTTGTTTGCCACTCTGCCAAGGTTCTTACACAATCACTGTTTTCCACAATGTTTGGATAAAAATAGAGCATAAATACCTGAAGGTTTATGACAACTTTGCTTCTTTGTCACTTCTTCTGATCTTGTTTTGGGAGAATTTTTATCTTCTAGGAGATCTGTTTTTTTTCCAAATGATTTTGTGCTGACAGGAAGGCCTGGAGGTGGCTTCCCAGTGCCCACCAATTTCTGATCCTCCTTGATGGAAGCAGAAGTAGCAGTGGGAATAGCTGAGGGGATCAGCTTTGGAGACTCAGCACGATTTTCATTCTGGTATTTTAGTAAAGATGATGTTCTCCTTAGTCTGACTCCAAAAGGGTTTTCAACATTTTGTTCTTCATGGTCAGCCCACTCCATAAAAGAACTCAAATGTAAATCACTGCCCTTACAATCTCGATCAGGTCTATCTGAATTGGTCTTTGCAGATTCTTGGGTGACTGCATCAGAATGTGTGTGTTCTTTTGTCATTCCTTCAAACAACTCCGGTCTTACAGGGGACGTTGGGGAACTTCTATTATAGGAATCTTCTTTCGAATTTGAACCCCCTGAGAGAGATCTTTGCCATGCTGGTGCAATGGTAAATCTGACTGGTTTGGCAGAAGCAGTCTTCAGTGGACTTTTTACATTTTCATCTGCAGAGCGACTGCCTTCCACAGTTTTCCTGCGGGAAGCTGTGTTGCTTATCAGATAATCCTTACTGTCCTCATTGGAAGAGATGGTACCCTTCAAGCCAGTCAAACTTGAAGAGGCAGGACATCCAATGGAAAGTTTTTCAGAATCATACAATGTGTTGGCCTGTGGATTGCTTTGGTTACCTTTCGACACAGAAACAGTTTCCACCTCAAAACATACTTCCAGTTTACTGGAAGGTAGTGTGCAACCTGCCTCTGAGACACAGGTATCAGTGTCCTTTTTTTGCCCTGCGTTGCCTTTGGATGACTGAAATCCCACTATTTCACAAGGTTTTTTGTCATTTTTCATTACTGAAGCGTTTTCAGGCTTCAAAACAGCCACTGTCTTGATGTCAGAAGAAGACTCTGAATCAACTACTATAATCTGAGAAGTTCCTGGTGCAGGATCTGATCTAGCATGGCTGGAATGACTCTCAGTAGTACCTAAGCAGGCTTCTACTTTGTCAATAAACAGTGGATTCTCCTTTTCCTGGTCTTTGATGTTGAGGACCACAGAATTTACTGAGGACCTTTCTGTAGCATCTGCCAATCTACCTACACCCTCTGTTTCCACACCATTGTTAAACAAGTCAGCTGTGAGTATTTCTGGAAACACAACAGCTTCTCTTTCAATTTGCTGCAATTTGGGAAGAGCAGATACTTCAGTACTGGTATTTTGCTGATGTAATTTCAATTCCCCAGCAAACCCATCTGAACAGCATGACACTTTTGCACTGTGGTGTTCCTCCAGGTTCACTGGAGAAGGCTCAGGTCTCAGAAGGTGTGCAGCTGCTTCAAGGTGATGGTCCAAGTCCGGAGGGCACACATTCTCTTGCAGCAAAGCACAAGAGTCTTCTGCCACAAATGCAGAATCGTGAGAGTCACAGGCAACACCAGTGGGACCTTTTACACTTGAAGTCTCCTTAGAACTGCCTCCCTTTGCCGAATCTCCCACCTGGGCTGACAAACCTGTATCAGGAGAAGAATGTACACTTAAAGGTTACCATTCCAGCACCATTCGTATCAGTAATTCATTCCTGATAGTACAGTCACTTAGCAGGGGTTCCCCATGTCTGGGCACCCTTGTGTGACAAAGGCTGCTAAAAGCACATTTAGAAATGGGCTGCCCAAGTGGGAAGACTAATAAAGCCTTTAGTCTGATCATATCTAATCTCAGGAATGACTGAAAGTTGTCTGCCTAAGGTGTACCAAATCAGTTGCTGATTACTTCTTTTCTGTGCTGTTTTATTTCTTTTATTTTCCTTTAGTTGTCATTTAGTTCTAGTTGTAAGACTTCTAGCCAGAGTTCCATAGACATTTATTTATGCTGAGAAAGGCTGTCTAGAACTATCTGGAGGATTTTCTGTATTTAAGCAGAATATCTCAGCACCTTCCTTCTGCAGCTCCAGCAGGATCAATGTGTGACAGCATCACATCCTGAGCCTGTCCTGACAAGAAGGTGACGACGTTATAGAACCACAGAATGGTAAGGTTGGAAGGGACCTCAAGGATCATCTAGTTCCAACCCCCTGCCATAGGCAGAGACACCTCCCACTAGTACAGGTTACTCATCCAATCTGGCCTTGAACACCTCCAGGGAGGGAGCATCCACAACCTCCCTGGGCAACCTGNCCTTCCTGTAGGCCCCCTTCAGATACTGGAAGGCTACTATCAGGTCCCCTCAAAGCCTTCTCTTCTCCAGGCTGCAGAGCCCCAACTCTCTTAGCCTGTCCTCACAGGAGAGCTGCTCCAGCCCTCTAATCATCTTCGTGGCCTCCTCTGGACCCGCTCCAACACTTCCATGTCCTTCCTGTGCTGAGGGTTCCAGAACTGCACACAGTACTCCAGGTGGGGTCTGACGAGAGCAGAGTAAAGGGGCAGAATCCCCTCCCTTGCCCTGCTGGCCACGCTTCTCTTGATGCAGCCCAGGACTCGGTTGCTGTCTGGGCTGCACGTGCACACTGTAGGCTCACGTTGAGCTTTTCATCACCCCTGACTCCAAGGTCCTTTTCCTCAGGGCTGCTCTCCAGCCATTCACCACCCAGGTGATCACTACACCATAGCACTATCACCAGTTAGTGCATTTGTAATATAGTGTTAAGGAGAAAAGTCTGTGATTTTGCCTTGGAAAAAATTAATTTGTTTTTACAATTTACAGTTTCAATTATGTTACCACTGCTAATTAGTTATTATTCAAATTATAAGAGGGGAAGTGCAAATGAAGACCTAGTAAACATGAGCCAATTAAAGTCACACACATAGCAGATACAATGCTGATGTTAAGGTTTTCTGAGGTTCACAGAGCTCAGATGCCCAGTCAATGAGATGTAGCCAATGGTGTAGCATAGGTCCTGTTCAAGCACCCAAAGCAGCAATACATAAGTCTTCATTACCTTCCCTATCACTTTTCTGCTGGCTGCTGTCAAGTAGTCCTGTTGATTTTCCCTTCTTTTCTGGAGTTGCAGGAAGACACATTTCATTTTCCAGCTGTTCCACCTAATGAGGTGCAGTAAGATCTTTTGATTAATGAATAATGCACAAACATTGTATTTTATACACATGAATCTTTATGAATATTCTAAACACAAGAGACAAAAATCCACATCCTGTAATTTATCAACCCTGTGAGTACTGTTTCAGTTAAAAACCTTGAAAAAGTCAAAGTCAGATCATTGACCCCTCCGGAATCTCTTTGATTTCTCTTGAACCTGAAAGAATCTGTGATTCACAAATCATTCAAGCTGAAAAAGTCAAAGTCAGACTATTGAACTCTCTTGAATCTTTCTGATTTCTCTTGAATCTGAAAGAATCTGTGATTCACAAATTCTGAGTGAAGAAGTATGGTTTTAAGACATCATCCAAGCTGCACAGTAGCAGAGAACAGATCAAATCAGAGACATTATAATCACTTCTGGTATCTCAATTGACACTCCACAAATAGCTTTTCTCCTTCAGCACTGTAGTTTTACCAGCTGCAGCACAAAGAAAATCCAGTAAAGATTCTGTAAAGCTCAAGTTTCCATGAAAACCTCTCTATTCTGCTCATCCTGAATTTCTCATCCCTGGCTCCCCTTTCACAGGGCAGGGCAATTCTAACTCCGTGATAGACTTTCACATCTGATCCTCTGACAGAGAGGAGAACACACAGTAGAGAAACATTATTCTGTATTTCTGTGACACTCCAGCTCAACAAACTTTTCTCTCTGGTGAGTTTAATCTTCATAATTTGTTTCCTAGAAGACATGATGAGAAGCATCTCATCCTAATTTTTCCACACACAGAGCCATATTTCTTCCCAAAGACCTTCAGTCTTCTTTGCAAGAAGCCAATCTGAAATTGTTTGTAGAAGTAGATTTGGGCTTCTTTAAAACTGAAAACTATCTTTTCAAACAACAGGAATGATTTTACAAATGAAGTGTACTCCACAATGTTTTTAGCTAAATAAAACCCAAAGTTATACTTTTCTTCAGCTGCCACGATTGAAGATTTCTGGGTCTTTTTTGGTTAGTTAGTTGGTGTGTAATAGGCTGTTTCCCTTCTGCTAATGGAAGAACAAAAAAAGTAAAGGAGTATGGATAGGCAAAGGGAAAAAAAACCATTTAAAATAGCAATTAAAAAACCACATCCATTTCCTTCTGTGCAGTGACTCTTTCCCAGAAAACACTTACCTGAGGGATTTTCTGGATCTTGTTGGTGAAGCCTTTGTGTCTCCGGGGGTTTATGGCAATCCTGTGCCTGGCTGCCGAGGTGTCCAAGCAGCCAAGGGGACTGGCAGGGATGGTGAAGTCAATGGGAAGGAAGCTGCTGCCTTGTGAGCTGTGGGCCCCCGCAGAGGATGAAGGACTGATGGGCCTGGAGGAAGCTCCAGAAGGTATCTGTAAAACACCAACACATGACTCTACATTTTGCTTGGCTTCCCCACATCTCCAAAACATCTCCTCTGCTAGCTCATCCCATTTCAGGAACCTGGAATGGTTGTATTTTTGGACATGAATTCTCACTTTAAAAGCATGCCTAATGTCGTCTCTGCATAGCGATTCCTCGGTTCTGTGTGTAAAGCTGCACGTTACACAAGAGTGAGAAATACCTCTCTCTTACACCTGGAAAAAAAAAAACCATTTGCAATATAAGCATGCACCAGCAGGAGACACTGGTGCAGCTCTTTTAGCTGCCTTTTTATCCCAGTAACGTGATCCAGCACAGGAATGTGATTTAAAAGCCACAGAAGCAGCATGGACACTTGCTCCTCATTATCTCTGCTTCTCAGAAAGCTACCACTGTAATTTTTCTCTTTTAATATCCACTCTCCCAGGAAAACCAAATGTTTCTCCAACAAGTACCCCAGACGTGATGTGGATGTTACCCTTGCAGCAGTACTGGTGAGGGGAACTGAGTAGCAGCAACCTTAGATTATGCTATCAAAATAAAGCATTTACAGAAGTGTTTGCAAAGAAACCCTCAAACATGCAGCTTGGTTGTGTTTGTTACTGCCTTGAAACACAGATCAGACTTTCTGGAGCAAAAGTTCAGATATGCCAAACGAGTTTCATTCAGTATAATGTAACTGCTGTTCTGGCTTTGGCCAAATCCAGCTAGTTCACTGTGCTTGGTATTCAGATTTTAGTTTTGCTTCAGTTTAGGATATAACACAGCATCTTAAAACATATGCTGATGAAGTCACTTGTTGTTTGCCTGAGCAATAGCCTCACTTCTAACTTTCTGACTAAAGTGGATACCTATAAATATGGAAGGCACTGAGTGATGGGAGATACATGGGTGGTACATGACACAGAGGTGAAAGCAGCATGAAGCTCTTGGAAAACCAAGTGAAGCAGCAGAGGACAAAGAAATGAAGTAACTATCATCTGCAACACAATCAAATCCTCCTTTTCCTTTATTAAACATACAACATGGTTAAATGGAATAACTGGTGTAGACTCCTTGGTGCCTTTCACAATTTTTCTCATCTTACAGATGACATTATTCAGTTTAACTTTCAAAAGCTACTGAAAAAAATATATTTAGGAAAAGTTGGGGGGTTTCATTTTTAATAAATATATTGGCAAGGTTTCTGCCAAGACAAACTGCTGACTAAGAAAAATACTTGAGTAAAGGTACATGGCACTGTAGAGAGGCTAGCTAGACTCCTAGTAAGCTGGGGAGGGATGGAAGAGTCTTTAAATGGGGAATTCTCTGCAAAACAGAAGAGATGAATATACCTCTTGTCCTTGTCTTTCTTTCGTCCTTTTGTAAGATCAAAAGAGCTCAAAGATTTAATAACTGGATAGCAAATGCATTTTTGCATGGAAAGGAAAAAACCCAGCATGCAGGTTTACAAAATGAAGCATTTCAGTAAAAATAAAAACTATGAGTTAATAAAAGTTACATTGAAGTAAGGATAAAATATTTATAAGTCATTAAAAGTAATGACAACCCAAGTCACCTAGATCATTTGGGCCTCTCAAATACTGTGGTTACCAGCCTACTACAAGGGGGAGACATTGCTGCATCTTTTATTCCCTAAATCAAAAGATCTAGGAATGACTGAATGAATGAGTGTGTGATCTCAATCATGGGCAGGAAAGTAGAGCCCAACCTCGGGTCTTGCCCAAAGGTTGTTCTCTTCCTTCTTAAAGGCTGGCCAAAGAGAAAGTAAAAGGGAAAAAAATCCTTAGCAGTGGGGTGACACTGACTCTCAAGACGCTGTGCCAGCTGCTTAAGTCCTTCTTCATCTTCTAGACACCCTGATACCTCTCCTTGTGGGCTATTACCAGTTTCAGCTGAGCTTCTCAAATCAGGATTCCGAGAAGAACATTTGCAGTATCATCTGCATTACACTGTTTATGAATTGTTTGCTAGGATATGCTGTACCCAGAACAGATTTATTAAAAGAAATTATTATTGTACTGGCTCCATACAGACACCACACATACTGCCTCAGGAATGTTTATTAGCAGGAAAAGCAGCTATTTACCTGTTCATCTTCACTGTCTGTCCCGCCTAAACTCAAAGAGCTATGACGTTGAACAGGGTTGGAAGACTGTGGGATAAAATAAGGAAGAGGGTAAGTCAAGGGAAGTATCACATTGAATTTTCTGGGACTAGATTTCCAGTGCTAATTATGAGAAAACACAAGAGGAAAGGTAAAGGAAGGGTCAGCAAGTCTCTGCCTCACAGAGTAGGTTTCATTTGCTCACTGGGAATCAAACATAAAGTATGGGGAATGTATCCTGCTATGAGATGGGCCATGATGGTTGACCACACAAGGCAATACATTTCATAAACTTATTTTGACTAATTGTTTTAAGATCTTCAGATGCAAAAATGTTCATATGCTTACTCAAGAGCAAAATCATGCATCTGCTGTGAGAAGGCAATTCCTAAGAAAAGATAACCCAAACTCCCTCTGATTCCCAGCAAGACCTGTTCTGAGGCAGATAGGATTACCACTTCCCATCAACTCAACCAACAGTGCCCTGGCTTTGAGCTGCTTTATTCCAAACCCAGCAATTGTTTAAGGCTCTCTTGCAGTTTCAGTTTTCCTCACTAGCTTTAAAACACTCAGAATACCTTCTCCTTTCACAGGTGCAGGAAACTGCACTTCTTCAGCTCTTTGAAGCTAGAATGGTAAATTCACCTGTGCATTGTGAGCATCTCAGCTTATTCGCAGACTGGAAGTGTAACAGTAACACAACGATCACCTGTGAATAATTAACTTCTCATGCTTTCTACCATATGTGTCTGCCAGGAGAGACTGTCTTCCCCAAAGGCACTGAGAGTTGTCATATCAACTGAATTTCTCCTCTCTTTCCCCAGTGATAGAGGTCAGAACTTCTCTAGCACTGGTCTACATAAAAGCATATGAAACTGTGCTCAGAAGGGGTATTTGTACTGCTCACAGTGACAAGTCCATAATCCCCCTAGGTAATTTGTTCTAGTTTGGACTGATCTGTACCATCAGATTTTACCAAAAGCAACCAAAAAGGTCTTCTTGTCCAAGCAGATTTCATCTTTTCTGTACAGGTGGTCACTGAAATGACATAACAATTATACCTTGCTTGGTGAATCTGTCAGAACTTCGTGAAGGGTTGAAATTTCAGGAGGGCTTCTAGGTAAACCATCATCTTCAGAAACTGCACCTGCATCTTCCAGTTTCTTTCCAGTTATAACAAGAGGAGGTGATCCAAGTCTGATGTTCTGCTGCAACTGAAGCTGTGGTTGAACATATATTCAGCTATAGACATCCAATTACATTATTTATATGGGACATTTTGGATGCTTTTACCCCAGTTGCTCCCATTAGGCACACAGAATCTCTTAGTTAACAGAAATACTTGAAGAAACAGTCCATTTACAGATATGTGCCCTTAATAAAATGTTATTTAGTTTTTATTCATCAAGGACTCCTCATTACAACTGGCTTTGGTATAAAACTAAAATCAAAATCAGTTTTCTTCGGTAAGTTATTAAAGACAGAAATTTCACCATTCCAGTAAAGTTACAGAAGTTTAATTCAGTTTAAATTTAAAACTTAAAAATTCTAGATTTAAGTATCCTTTAAATAATTATATATATCTGGATGTCTCAAATAGTCACACCGCATATTGCTGGTCAGCAGTCCCAACGGGAACTTTACAAAGCCATTCCAAATATTGAGAGATGATCACTTTCCTCTCCAGCAAAAGTAACAGAGTCCCACTTTTTAATACAAGGACAATTTAATTCAATTTCTGGTCCACTGTAATGAACTGCTTGTTAATTATCCCCAGCATGGTCCTGTGTACAGCAAGAATGATAACAGCAGCCAGGAACAATTTTGTTTGTAAAGGAATATGGGGATTCTTTTCCAAGATTGCACAAAAGAATGCTCTGGCAAGCCTTGACTCTGGAAAAATAAAACAAAGTCTGCAACCTCACAAGCAGACAGATGTTCCCTCAACCTAAAAAAGTTCAGTTCTCAGGAAACACCATTACTAAAATTCTTGGCTTAAGCCTGTTGGCTGTCAAAGCTGGAATAGAAACAAGTCTGAACAAAAACTCTGTCCTTCAACTGAAAACTTCTCGACTGAATATTCCCAAGGTAAATATACAAACCTGGTTTGTTTGGGCTTTTTGAGGTTTTTTGCTTATTAAAACAGATTGGGAAATTCTAAGCCTAATTTGTTCTCTGCTGTAAGTTATGCATCTGTTTATACCTCTGTAAAATAAATCTAAACAGCTGCCATTCTTATTCAGCAAGATTCATTTGTAATGTAATTCCTATAGATCTAACAGCCACACAGGGTAGCACAATGCCACTCCTTCATCCTCCAGTCCTCCAGCTCAAAAATCTTTCTTGTTCTTTAACCCACAACAATCCAAGAAGTATCATTAATGTGATTTGCAAAAGCATGACAAACTGCATGAGGAACAAGACATACAGCACACTTGTGCACTTCATGGGAAGGAACATACAGAAAGTCAGTTTTCTTTTCCTCTCTTTTCACAACTTCCTACCTTTGCCTTATTAAATTTATTCCATGTAGACAGCAAAGTGTTCTGAGGGAACTCTCAGAATAGTCTGTTTTCTACTGGTAGAAGTTGATTTACAATGCTAAGAAAATAACAGGTTTTATTCATGTTTGGCTTTTATTCTGACAAGAGTCAAGCTCACACAAAAAGGTTGTCTTTTACAGATACAAAACCAATGCTGATAGTATTATGTTACCATGCAGGATGATGGACAGATGAAGAGAGGGCACAGTAAACTGGAGATAGCATGAAAAGAGTTTTTTCCCCCAACAAAGTTCTGTCATATATAAACATGATTTCTCCTGCTACTCCTATTGTTATACAAAAAATACCCTGAATGGAAGCTTAGCCTATTTTGCAGTCTTATGGAGGAACAAGTCCCTCTGTGAATCTCCTGTTACTTAACACGTGATGCAATTGTGTTTTGCAACATGAAGCTCACACCGAGTAAAGGAAGAATTTCAATGGCCTTTGGCTGCCTTATCAATGGTTTGTTTTCAGTCTCTGTAAAAGCCTTAAACATTTATCTCAGTGCTCCAAGCTGGGCAGTTATTTAAATGCAATTAATATAACCAACAGTTGATAAGGGAGCTGTCAAGAAGGGTTCAGTATGTGCCTCTGAAGAAGGAAATGACCTAGCAGAATACGGCATCCTTCGTTGGCAGAGATCGGAAGAATAACGATATAAATAAAGCTGTCACCAGGAGTGACCTGGCACATCCATCACCCCACACACTTACACAGCTGCTGCTGCTAGCTTCTACAGTGAAAACATCATAGCCAGAACTGCCAATAAGAATAACATATAAATAATACATAAAGACAAACTGTGCAGCGTAGACGCTACAATATAAATAAATGGCCTTGGCCTTAGCCCCAAAGCAGTAGCTTCGATGTAAAGAATGGAAATCCCTTTGGAAAAGGACATGTTCATTAAGGAAGGTTTCCAAGAGTCCACGAACTGGATTTATGTCACACACACACTATGAGGTCTGGGCAAGGATGAAAGCACCAGGACTCTTCAATGATGCAGCTTCCAAGAGGTTGAATAGATCCAATAGTAATAAATGTGTCTCTGGACACTTCAGCCAACAAAATCTTCAGGCACACGTCAGAGGAATCAAGCAACAGTTTCCCAGGAGAGAGTTAATACAGAGTAGTACCATGAATGACAGCACAATGTTCTCACCTGCAAAGTTTTCACTCTTCCAGGTATGTTGCCTTGAGACAATGTGTCACTTGCCACATTTCCTGGCACGGATTCAAAAATGAAGACACTGTCATGGGACAAAGCTTTGTTTCCCATGCTTCCCTTAGGCCTGGGAAGAAAGGAAGGAAGAGTGGTCAGTGCACTGAGTACAGCCCTCCAATACTTCCTGCACTACTTCAGCAGGGCAGAAGGATCATAAAGAGTCCAGGGTGAGACGTATCTTGTTTATCTTCATATTTGTGCATGTTCGCTAAGGTAGCCATCACTAGCTCCTTTTACAGTCTTTAGGTAGGAAGAAACACTTTTTAGGATGCTGATCAAATTCAAGCATCTCTCTTCACATGTACTCAGCATCTGCATTGAACACACAGGCCAGCCTATGTAAATTACAGAGCGAGTCCAGGGTGATTAGGTCAGATGTTGCAGTTTAGTTGGATGAATGTCATCCTGAGAGATGTCTACAGCACCGAGGGGAGCGACAAGAATCCCCTCTCCGAGACCTTTGGTGGCAATGTGTCTAGCATCAGACACTCAGGACACAACCTTTGCAGCCTGGTGTGTGTCATATGTGTCAGTCTGTGGCATATTTCTCCCCTTTCCTGCAAATGCAGGCAGCACATGCAGTTCCACTCCATTAACAACCTCGATTTGAATCCTCTCAGGTCCAGCACTAAAATCAGTTCTGTTCACCTGTATCATGAACATCATTGGATCCTAGGCATAGCACAAAACATAGATGGGACATGTATCCATGGCCAAATAAAAGTATCTAGGTAAGATATTCCTGCCCTGCTTCGGTGCTTGCTAGGTGTTCAGTCCAGTAGTGCTCTGGTGAGTTCCCTTAACAGCTATTAACTGACTTGTAATCAACTGAGATTGACTGGGGTTGAGCTACTGAAGGGGGCCTACAGGAAGGCTGGGGTAGGATTATTTACAAGGTCCTGCAATGACAGGACAAGGGGCAATGGGTTTAAACTGGCAGAGGGGAGATTTAGACTGGATGTTAGGAGGAAGTTCTTTACAGTGAGGGTGGTGAGGCACTGGAACAGGTTGCCCAGGGAGGTTGTGGATGCTCCCTCCCTGGATGTGTTCAAGGTCAGATTGGATGAGGCCTTGAGTAACCTGTACTAGAGGGAGGTGTCCCTGCCTATGGCAGGGGGTTGGAACTAGATGATCCTTGAGGTCCCTTCCAACCTTACCATTCTATGATTCTATGATTCTGATTCTACTAGGTTGTATAGGGCAAATTTTGCATTTGGGTGGCACAAAGAAGGCTCAAAATATTTTATTCACCCAGTTCCATGGGTAGGTACATTACTTTGATGAAAAGACCATAAAGATGGCCTCTATCAGGATTTCATTCTAGTATTTAACTGGAAAACAGCAGAGGATATTGATGTTGTTGGCTGCCAGCCTTGTAACCCACAAATTACAAGGATTCCTTGGCTCAGCTGCTGTGCAGGCAACACTCACTGCCTCTGAAAATTTGACTCTGGATAACACGGGATGATTAGGAACAGACCTCTGACATGGAAAACCCACTAACACTCTTCTGGCAAGGAAATCAAATAGAGGAGGTCTCTTGCTATTTGCCTAACCTCAGATTCTATCTTCATTTAGAAGAAAGCCCTGAAATACTGTGAACTTTCATAAAGTAAATACACCATGTAAAACCCCCCAAACAAATGGCTCTTTTTTCCTCCTGCATCTCCCTCTACATCTCCAGAGACAACAGCTCCTTTGTCTGCTTGACTAACCCTCCTGTTGCCCCAAAGGTGCAGTCAATCACTATACAGTTATGCCAAGTCTCACAGCAGGGAAAAATAATTTTGGTCTATGTTGATGTTGTGTCAAGGGCAATTTGAGCTCTTTCTTTCATAGTACAGGCCAGGTTTCATGCTTCCTCCCACCATCTGTAATAGCTCATGTCTGTATTAGTTTATAGGACAGTTCTACACACAAGTAAGGCACTTGCCTTATTTCAGCATTAGAATGAAGCCATCCTTCCTTTTGTGTGTGATTTTAGAGTCCTTCTCAGCATGAGAGACAATTTAGGTCATAATTTTACTTCATTCAGAAAGACACTGTCATGCAACTCTTATTCACTGTCAGGTATATTCATTATTAGTTGGCATATTTTGTATTACTGCAAAGAACACATGTGCATTAGGATGCATTAACCTTTTTTTAATTTGAGATTTCCTCACTTCTTTACTTAGAATTCCTTAGCAGTAAGAGTTGAGGTTTCTTGAGATTGCCAGTACAAGACCTGTTTCCTTCTTTGTCTCTCTGCATATGTATTGTATCTGTTTGCAAAGCAATTACTGTATTTTCTTCTGGCAGCCACAAAAAGACCACTGGATGAAATAATAGAATTAACTGCTCCTTTAGTACAGATGAGTCTCTTAGGTGTAAATACACATTTGTGTGTGATTCCAGGCAGTGTATTTATATTTGCACTGAAAGGAAACTATTAGCCAAATCCTCAGATGTTTGTATCTTCATGCCTATTTCCCTATACAAGTGCTCAACTCATTCATGTGTATCACCACTGAGCTGCCAAGACTGAGGAAATGATGGGACTCTACAGTCAGTGGTAAAACTGCTCCTAAACTCACCCTGGCTGTGCTATCTTCCACTTCTTGTTGCTGCAACCCCACTCCTTTTATTAGTGTTTGAAACAGGGGAAAGAAAGTTGACACAACTCCCTCTCAAAAGCAGTTGCAACCTGCCAAAGAAGTGAGTGAGTGCTCATTACAAACACCAGGACAATTTTGAATGTTGCCCCAGCAGTTTTTCTTGCTCAAAGCTTTTTAACTAGAATAAAGGACCACATTTTCCTTTCTGTAAAGTCTTTTATCCTTTTGATGATACAGCAAAGAAGTCATCCATAGCACATATTTTAACTTTTCCATCAAAGTTTTTCCACTTCCCTTCAAAACTCATGCCTTTCAGAAGAAGGAGAGGCAGTGACACATAATGCTCCTTTCCCATTCACAGATGCCAAGTCCCACTGATTCCTTGACATTTGGGCACAGTCCTTTGGTTGTTATAAAAGAAGCCAGCAGTGTGCCCAGGTGGCCAAGAAGGCCAATGGCATCCTGGTCTGCACCAGGAATAGTGTGGTCAGCAGGAGCAGGGAGGTCATTCTCTCCCTGGACTCTGCACTGCTTAGGCCACACCTTGAGTACTGTGTCCAGTTCTGGGCCCCTCAATTTAAGAAGGACATTTTCGTACTTGAACGTGTCCAGAGAAGGGCAATGAGGCTGGGGAGAGGCCTCGAGCACAGCCCTACGAAGAGAGGCTGAGGGAACTGGGACTGTTTAGCCTGGAGAAGAGGAGGCTCAGGGGAGACCTTCTTGCTGTCTACAGCTACCTGAAGGGTGGTTGTAGCCAGGAGGAGGTTGCTTTCTTCTCTCAGGCAACCAGCAGAAGAACAAGAGGACACAGTCTCAAGCTGCACCAGGGGAAATTTAGGCTCAAGGTGAGGAGAAAGTTCTTCACTGAGAGAGTCATTGGCTACTGGAATGGGCTACCCAGGGAGGTGGTGGAGTCACTGTCCCTGGAGGTGTTCAAGGCGGGTTTGGACGTGGCACTTGGTGCCATGGTCTAGTCTTGAGGTCTGTGGTAACAGATTGGACTTGATGATCTTTGAGGTCTCTTCCAACCTTTGTGATACTGTGATAAGAAACATTTAGGACATCTAGGAGTCTGGTCTCCAGTTAGCATTCACAAAAGTGAAATTTTTAAAAAGATTACATGTGGGTTTTCTAAAAAAATAAGGGGGGGGGGAACAGAAAGGGCTTCTGCCTTAAGAACAAACAAACAGCAGCATTGTTCTGGATTAGTTTTGATGTTCTGCATGTCAGAAATTGCAAAGCTCAGGGTCCTGCTATAAAATCTTCACAAGTTGTATTTCCATTGGCTTTCAGGATCAGGTTTTAGAAAGGATTATTTAGCTCAGTCTCTCTCTAGGTACTTACAAAGCACGCTTATGCCATGCAGCATTTGAACATGACAAAGCTTTCCAGCAGCACAAACACATCCTCTAAGTTGGATAGCCCATCTAATCCTACCTCTAAGGGGAAAAAAAACCAGAAGGGTTTTACTTCCTGATCTCTGATCCTGCAACACAGTTCATAACCATTCAAGAACAGCACTGAGGCAAACAGCAATTGGACTTGATGTACTTGGGTAAGGGCAAAGAAAAAGTTCTCACCCACACTGCCTCTGGAGCAGACAGCTGATTTCAAGCCAGATAACCTACTATGGGCTGATGGGGTAAGCTCAGTTGCTCCTCAGCTGTTTGGACTGAGTTAACTGAGTCACTGTGATCCTCCTTGCCCCACGGGAATGATTGTGTGGTCACTTACTCTGTTGCACTATGTTAACCAACAAAACAAAGAGATTGCTATTTCATTCCCAGATAATTTCCATGATGCAGTTGCATAAACACAGCAGAGAGTGGGGAAAGGTGGCGCAAGGAGGAACAAGCACTCACGAGAAAGCAGCATCTATAAACTATGCCACCAGAAGAAATACAGGGTCCAGCTCCACCAAATGCTTTATTTGATAAAGTACAGCCTTTGGTAGCAATGCTGATTTCAGTACACCCCACTTCATTCCCTCTGCCAGTGTCATGTCTATCTAATGTTCCTCCACCAAAACACAGCAAACCACAGGATGTGGCTGGCATTTTGTCACACTTCGTTAGTCTGCAGCTCCACAAGGTTGGGGGTAATTCAAAGAGAGGCCTGGCTGAGCTCACAGGGGAGTATGAGGAGGGTGGGGAGTTGAAAAACAGCCAATTTTCAGGTTGCCAGATACCAACCCATGACACCCCTGGCAAAGAGACATAAGCATGTTCAGAGGGTTATCCCATCCCACACTCAGTCAGAGATGTGCAATTGAAACATTGTGTGGTTTAATGGTCTAAGGTTATCAGTGTTAGCAGTGCAAGCTAATAGCTTGTTTTACACTAACTGAAACAAAGACAAGGTTTTGAATCATTCAGGGGGCTCAGAATTGCTCTAGACACATCTTAAGGGAACAGCCCTTCAAGGGTAGCTGACAGAATTAGAGGCTTTCAGTTGTCGTCTATACATAAATGTCTACGTAAGCAGCGATCTCATACTGATAATATATCAAAAATACTTCTTTCTCTTTACCCCAGCCATGACAGAAGATATCACTGATGCTCAAAGACAGCAACTCAACTTCATACATATTCTCTGTACTAGCACTATTCAGTCACCATCTTCTTGTAAAGTTGCTGCTGATCAGAGGTTCCAGGACAGATTTCAAACATTAAAAGCAATCAAACTAGTCTGGGCTATCTGCAGTTTTAGACTAAGAGGTTAGATCACTCCTGGCCCCGGCTGCCCTTCCCCTCCTCTCCAAGCTGGCTTTTCAAGCACCAGCAAAGAAAGAGGAAATTCCTGGAATTCCTTCATCAGCATTAGGGTTTGTTTTGCACAAACTTGAGCAGAGGTTGCTCCTAAGGGGCCAACTCAGGCTTTCATCTGACTGCAGTGAGAGGTCTGCCTTTATTTATTTCTTTTCCTTCCCCACCAGCTTACCCAGCCTCCTTCGGTGAATGAAGTGCAGTAGTGTCGAGCACAGAGATGCTGACATCGCTGCTGGACTGGCTAGGTTTTAAATTACTCTCCCCCCTGGGAGGCGGAGGCTCTTTCCTTTTCTTCTTGCCAAAGAAGTTCTTGAAAGTCTGAAATTTAGATTTTTTCTTTCCTGCAACATGAGAAAAATGAAAATTTATGAAAAGTTGGAGCTGTTGCTTGGCTTGGAGAAAGGTATCTCTTAATTTCTAGAGAGAGTGTCGAAGCTAGAGCAGCTCATTCAGTTTTAGTCAGCTCCTCTGTAAATTATTCAGTGCTGGACTCCAGTGAAAGGCGAAGCTTCGGTTCTTACATTTGCTGCCTATGAAGCAATGCTGGCTTCAAGTTGACAACAGTGGTGCCTGCTTAGGTTCCAGTTTATGAAAAATACACTTTATGTAGAGAATGGATCTACCCACAGCTGAACGGTGAGCATGCCAATTATACCTAATAAATTTTCAATAAAATAATTGATGTCACTGTCTTTAACTCTTACTATTCTTTACTTAGCTCAGTTTTGCTCTGCTTGCTCTTTACTCAGTGCTGTAAGGAGACCCTTGAAGAATATTCAACGTTTGGCAAAAAAAATACCAAAACTGCCAAAGGAATTTATAAGCTCTAAACCCAAATTATCTGTTTCCACATTAAACCACTGCCCCAAAATAAAATCAACAACTACTCCAAGAACAATGGAGCAAATTCAGGTTAAGATACTGCCCTTCAGAATATGAAATCCCCAAACACAGCAGCCCCAAGAACACAATTAGAAAACTGTTGATGTGATTTCAGATTTTCCATTGTCCAAATGAAATATAAAAAGACTAAAACAATCTATATGAAACATTATTGATTTTTTCATTTTTAATAACCTAAAGTATTTTAATATTCTTATTTCTATTGTTCATCACACAAATGCTTCATTTTGTCACTGAGGGGTCAGTTTGGAGTGGTTCGGCCCAAGCTGTTGTACTAAGACCCCTGTGATTGACTTAAATACATATGCAGAGCAATAACATCACTGCACATCTGAGCCATATTCATTGTTCAATTAATACTTTACAGCAGTTGGCATAATAAATACCCACAGCTGGATGATTCCTTCATAAGAAAGGCATTATTTCAACACAATTATTGTCTTCTCACACCAATGATTTAGTCGGTGATGCTCTGTCTCAATGTGTGCCCTATACATGTAGGGATCTCTGCCAGAGGGCCTTATCTGTGTTGAAACTGTGCCACCACACAGCTGCATAAGACAGTACCCACTGTGAGAAGCAAACAATGATACTGAGATCCACTCACCCTGTCTCCTCCCTCCTCTCAAGACCAGTGCCAGCACCATGTGTCAGGACATAACAAGGACTCTGCTACACTGTCCGGCACGGACGGATGCAATGGCCACCTCTCTGAGAGCAGCAGCAGCCAGGGAAGGCCTGCACACTGCTTTTCAACTGACTTGGGCTGTTACTGAAGCCAAATTATCTTTCAAACCATGTAGAGCAAAACTATCAATGGAGTCCCACTCACCTTAATAACAATGGCACTTCAACGGCAGGTTTATCAGTGGAAGACCTTTGTATCTCCCACTGCTGCAGATCAGGCAGTAAGTGAATGAGACAGCCACAGAAAACATACAGGTTATATTGCTTGTCCCAGATTACACAGGTGACTCCAAGGGTTTGACAGTTGCTAAGACTCTCACAGGGCTCAATGAGTCTCATACCACACCCACAGCAAGTACCATTAAGAGAAAACAAGTCACCAGGGACCAGAAGACCATAGTACCATCACTGCCCTTCATATCAGCAACTGGACAACATACACTGCATTCTCCCAGGAAATTTGTCAAAGCCGAGTTGGTTTATTTCAGATGAGAAAAACAAAAGAACAAAAAGTTTAACCAAAGCAGTGTCCAAAATTACCAATTCAGCAATGTCTGCTAACAGTTTGATGATTCAAAGAACAAAATTGAAGACTGATACATGCAAAGGACAGGACATTGTCATGTAGACTGGTCAGCTGACAGTGGTACAGGTAGAAAGCAAGTTTAATTCCAGTGCAAATATTACTGATGAGCTTGACCAGATGATGGTATTTCCAGAAAACCAAAGGGATGTTTAAAAGAAACCAAAATCGCAACACAACAGCAATGAAAAAAAGAGGAAGTAATCACAAGGACATTTGAGAGAAACAGACACAAATCCTGCTACAAAGAGTACCGTTGCCAAGGTAAGACTCCAAACATTTGTTAAGATCAGAAGCAGTGCTAACTTCAGAATGGAGCCCATGGATTTGCAAACACTGGCAATGAGTAAGCCTCATCTGGCACGGGACAATGTTTGGGTAGCATTGTGCAAGAGAAAGTCCTCTGATGCAGACACATGAGTTACTTCAGTGCCTTCTCTAGCCTCTAACTTATTACTGATGTGAGGTGCACACCCCCTCCAGCAGTAATTCCTCTCAGCTGCATTCTGTCAGCCCTTCCAGATGCATGAGAAAACATCAAGCTTCCCTGCAGTTCCAGAAGATGGGTGCCTGCCATATTACTATACCAAAAAGATAAAATCACTACTAGACACTTAGTGGTGCATGCAGATGAACACCGTGGGCCTGCTCCACATGAAAGCATTTGGCCACAAAGGCACAGCATGGAAAGATGATGTTCATGCTCGCTTCCTGCTGCCAACGGCTGTGCACTGGTTTCACACACCAAGTCATTCAGAGATGCCTACACCTCAGTGAACTGTGAACCAGTCCAATGCATGACTGAACTCATAGAGTGCTCTATATACCCAAACTAATAATATTGAAGAGGATCTTATTACTCAGAATGGAAAAAATTCATTGCATAGCAAAAACCCTGTCCAAGCAAGAAGAGAAAATCCAAGCTCAGATAACTATGCCTATTTCCCCTTCCCACTGATAATGACTCATGATGTTTGAATACTTATGGTTACCAATCTTCATTTTAATGGCATTAAACATAAAATACCAAATGTAAAGGCTACTGCCCTAAAAAGCAAAACCCTTCCCATAAATTAGCTGCTTATTCTATGATTTAGTCCACTCTTAAAAGAAAAGGAGCAGGAACAAGCATTTTGCTTTCTCTGTAATGTTTGTTTATTCTATGTCTTTTACTGTTTGTGTACTGCTTATTTCAGTGTTTCTCCTGTGCACAAAGAGAATAAATACATGTGTTTCTGCTCTTTGCTTGGTTCTTCCCAATTACAATATAGAAGAGAAATTTTTTTTTTCCAGTGCCAGACTGAGACTGTAAAAAGCAAAGGGAACAACTGCTCTGGGAGCTCGGCTATCATATTTATACTAAACAGGTAATTTTAGGATCTTCTGTGCTCTCTGATTTCCTTCCTAAGGATAATTTGAGACACATCTTCCAGTTTTTTTTTCTCAAATACAAGGACTAAATACTTTCACCAATAAAAACCATGACAAAACCAAACCAAACAAAAACAAAAACCCACACATGCAAGACTCTCAGAAAATAACATTATTCTAGCGTCACGAAAAATACCCAATACTGCCAGAAAGGCAACTAAAACATGGAATTTAGTAAGGCTAACATTGGTGCTGACATGTTTTGGACAGTGTCCTCATTACTGCCATCATGAAGGCTGGAAGCCTCTAATCAGACAATAAAGCAAGAAATCAATCTAATTGTCTAAACTGTGGAGGTTGGGAATTTTAGCCTCCTAGAGGTTTTACATCACATGTCAATTAAAGCTCTGAAGAGAAAGAGGTGAGGCAATCCTACATTACGTGAGAAGTAGAGTAAGATCCTAAAAATGCTTAATCCACATTCAGTTAAGTGTCTTTTGAATGCTTCAGCAACAGCACAGCGCTCTTCAGCTTCCAAATTTTCCTTCAGTTAGAGACAAAACTATTTCTGGTGGGTTTAGAGCCAACACTTAAGACCGCAAGCCATCTCCTGCCTTCCCCATCACTCAGGTTAGAACTGGATCCATTTTCTGAATCTTCTAGTCAACCCAAGTGCAAAACTTGCATGCACGGCTTTCACACAAGATCACCAATGTGCCATGGATGGCCCTGGACTATGTGACAAACTAAATTATAAATTTCAGAAACCAGCCTCTGCTGAACATCCATCATGACACTTTCCTCACTCCTATCTATCTGCCATGTGAAGCTCAACTAACAGCTGCTTTGCCATTTGCTTCTCTCTTCTACCAGTATTCTGATGGTGGAATATACATTTCTCAAGGATAAAGCAAAATGACCTCCAAAACACAAACATTTAAGATGATGTGAAGTCATAACCAAAGAAAATATTTTTTTAAAGTACTGTGACAGTCACTTCTGAAATGCCTCAGCCATTATGTTATTCCTTATTTTGCCCTACCTCCTCAAAATAGTCTGAATAAAGGCAATTGTCTTTAATTAATAGAACTCTTCACTATAACTAAGATATTTTCCATTCTTTCTAATTATTTCACTCTCTCATGACTGCATCAGCCCATGACACTAGATTAAAGAATAAGTAGCAAATGTTTGTGGTTAGAAGCAGAAGGAGGCTGTACTGATACAGCTCCCACAGACGGACTCGGCTCTCAACTTCACAGAATCCATCAAAGCAGGCACAACAATCCCCTTCAAGCCTTTATGTGCTGGATCTGAAAATCCAAGCCAGCATAAAAAAGAATATCCTCCACCACGTTACAGCCCTCCAGTGCTCCACATGAAAAGATCCTTCCCTTAATACTACCCGCTGACAAAGCCACACAGATTTTTTTTTCACACTACAAAGACCAAAAGAACATTGAAAAACAAGTCACCCTGATCTGAAGAAAACAAATCCCTGACTTCCAAATCAGCTATATGTTTGGAGAACAACTGCTTACCTGAGCACTCTTCCACTCTCTCGCCTGTTTCAGGTGACCGTATGACCTCTGTTGGGCCTGTAGCCATGATATAGTCACTGAAATAGAGATGAAAGCAACAGTTACATTTTAGTCCACCTTCCCAAACTACCATGAAGAAGAACATGGTTAGATCTTCTCTGAAACTGTACACTCAAAATGTTAGGGCAGCCATGGCTTGCACACTTTTTTGTACTCCAGCCACAGAACTTTTCCTCATGTTCCAGTAATGCTTATTTCTCCAGCCAAAACTAACAAACCAGTTGAATTTCTTGCCAGTACCTCTCTCTTTTTAGGAAAGACATCATTAAACTTGTTCAGCAAAGACTGTAATGCTTCCTGGTCTCAGAATAATGAACCTCTAGGATTGCTCTTTGTTAGAGAGTGACAGCTCCATGCTACTGTAAAAAACATCTTAAATTAGTGTTCTGTTACTGAGGGTTCATGTATTACTGTGTCCTCACAGCAGGCATCAGGATAGTCTGTCAGCGTTATTAAAATTAGCTAAGCATCAGCACTGAAGCATCATCCTGGGCTATGCTACATTTGTGGAAACCAATAGATCAAATTTATTTTGGATCCAGTGCAATCAGCTTTTAGCCACAAGCTTTGAAACCTTATAGCAAGCAGGGCTATTGATCAACCAAATTAGCTGAGGGCATCATCTTCCTCCCTGATGAATACAAAAGTTCAGCCTAGTTTTAAGATCATTCAATGTTAACTGGCTCCACTTTGTATTTTCCAAGACTCCTAAACGTGTGTCTGTCAGAGACAGAGGAATTCGGCAGCACACCAGGAGAGTTACAGTACAACTGTCAAGCAACAATGAAAATGTGACAGCTTACCAGGGCAGTTCATAAATACTGTCCTTTGTTAGGGAAGATGTCTAGGTGATACATTCACAGTTACCAGTTCCATTATGTTGTGTCAGGACATAATGAGGAAGAAGTCTTTACAAACACATCTCATCTAACAACTTTTCACCTCAAAGTGGTATAACAACAGTGTCAAGTTATGTATCTTAACAACAGTCATCTAGCAACTTTTCACCTCAAAATGGTGAGTGCCAACTTATGTATCCTAACAACAACAAAGATTATGATTCTATACTAACTTGGTCAATCACTAAACTATTTCTTCTGTATCACCCACACATTCTACACTCTGTCATGCCTCAAAACACCAGGACTTTCCCATTAGCCCACATCTCCAGATAACCTTAAAAGACAACCTGCACAAAATAGGACAGTCATTAAAAAAAATTTTTAGAAAAAAGGAGTAAAGGAGCAGATGAAGGAGGTAGAAGCAGGGTTCCTGCGAGAAACAGATCACAGAGTGAGGTCTCCCTATCCCAGCCACAAAGATATGCAAAGTGCCACACTGCTGAACTACAGGCAAAAGTGAAGGAGACTCCAGTTTTCTTCTGGTTTGTAACAGATCATCTGCGAGCAGTGAACACAGAAGTGCATTAGCACATCATAGCTCCAAACAACCTCATCTCAGCTTGCTAAAATCAGAAAAAAAGTCATTCCAGTGACCAGGCCTGATTATAACTTTTCTAAATAAGGTGCACTAAGGATATTTTAAAAATAATTATTAGACAATATTGAGAAACAACAAAAAATAAGACTTTTAAGATTTCCCCTTTTGGATAATCACAATCCTTCAACTCTTCTCTCCCTTTTTCCCCCATGTCTCATCAATTATCCATGAAAACGCCTGCATCTCCTGCATGTTTCAATTAAAGTGGTCATCAGCACTTTCTCATAGACTCTTTCTCTGTATGAAAAAGAAAATTGGTTCAAATTTTCCCCTTCAACTGTATACACCATGCATATTGATTATGTTAGATTTTCCTTGATGGGAAGGAAATGCATTTGAAATAAAACGCTCAGCAAATTTATATGCACAGTCAAGTCCTCAGACTTATTTTCACAAAATGTAAGTGGTCTCTTCTAGAGCTCTAATTTCTGCTTTACCCTTGTTCCATAAAACCAAAGCAAGAGAAAATGTTGCTTTCAGATCCAGTTTTGTTTTCACCAGCTCTGTATTTGTTTAAATTCTGTGATCACCTCAGCTGCTCAGTCAGAATCCTTTAGAGATGTTTAGTCTTTAGAGATATTTTGACTGCTGTGTTTATTGTAAGTGCAAGCATTTATTTCCAATTGCTGTACCTTTCATACATGTAGAACTGTAACTGCAAAGCAGTTGCAATTATAGTTATGCTCTGAGGCAATCTCTTTGCAATCAAATCAGCTCCTGCATTAACTGGATTTTATAGCTGAGTTCTCTGGGGCATACAGAGATCAAGGGTCAATTGCAGGGCTGCATCCCTTGTTTGCAAATGCACCCCATTTAAGATCTAATGCTTCGGTGTTTTGTATACTTCATCATCTTTTTCCAGTGAGCTGAACAGTGACTTGTGGTGAGGGAACTCACTACAGTCTTCCAAACTTTAAGCATTTAAGTGGTAAAAAAACCTAAAAACTTATTTACAGCAAAGTGTAAGTTCCATCATTAGAAGCTCCATGACATACCTAAAGGAAAGATGGCAATTAGATGACACTCAGAAATTCAAATTCTGGTGGCAGTGAGTTGCACTTTACAGAGAACAGCTAACAAATGTTCTGAGCAACAAAACCTAGCCTGAGGATGATTGTAACGGAGGAGAAGAGGACAAAATCCCATCAATACAAATTCATCTGAGTGCACAGGCATTAACTGATCAAACTTTCAGATATTCACCACTCCCAGGCCTTAATGACAGCTGACAGTGTCAGGATGTACCAATATCTTGTAGGTTCAGTTCAATCAGCTGTACTAACCATGTGCATCTAATGGCACAAGAGCTCTGTGCCATTAGAGACAAAGTTTTAAACAAATACCGTGCACACATGGATTTTTAATGATAAAATCAGGGCAAATAAATGGCCTTTTAGAGCAGTACTTCTGATACTCCTCAGGCTAGGAGATGCTAAAGGACAGCTGGGAGGAGCTAGCAGAGAGATGGAGGAGACTATTATCTCCTCAATGGAGGAGCAGGCCAGGCAGAGCAGTGACAGATTGATAGCTGCCAATAAAAGTAGTAGAGTTCTCCTCACTAGAAGTGGAAGAGTGAACACATTTCCCCAGACTACAATTTTCTAACCATGCTATTAATACTCTCCCAAACCAGCTCTGCCACATTGTATTTTAAAGCAATAGAATTCTACGCTCACCTGTTTGGTTGGTTTAGATTTAGGCTCCCTGCTACCTATACAAAACTTCTATTAGCCCCACTGTGCACATTCACTTGAAGCTCTGCAGTTCATTAAAGGAACTAACGAGTCTTAAGAGAAAAAAGAAATCTCCAGAAACAGAAGAAATATCCTTGTCTCCCTTTTACAAACTGGGACAATTGGACAGATACTTGGGAGTGCTCTATGAGAGAGCAAAACAAACTAAAGACCCAGAGTGGTGTTCTAACCATTCTCTTTTCCCAGCTGAGTACATTAGTGAATGCCTACATCACTAGGGGAAATGCTAAAAGAAGAAAGGAACCATTCCCTTTTGTTGCTTGGTTTGTGTATTTAAGGACTCCTGAGAAATTAACAGTTTCCAGCATTTAACAGAGGACCAAGACAAACAAATGCTTTCTGCTCAGGCTCAGAAAAGAGACACAGCCTCCTGGCTGGCTCTCTAGTGGAGCAGAAGACTTGGAGACTGCACAGCAAGCAAGAAGCTCCTACCCCATTTTCAGTCTTTCTTCAGCTTCAGTCTGATGCTTCTGTATAAGCATTCTGGAAGGCCTTATGACAGAGAAACCAAAGAAGACAGTGAACCCTGAACACCCTTTTTCCTATCAAATAAATGTTTGAGGAAATAAAGGTTCAATAATAGGAGGCACTGTAGTTAGTTAGCATCTTCATAGTCTATAGAAGACAGACAATGTAAAGCAGTCAAAGAAGTGAAATTTTTGCCTGGAGCTTTTGAAGGTAGATTTTCTTCATGCTACAAACATTATCTGAAATTAAGCTTATACTCCAGATTCCAGAGTGCACACACTACTCAGCAAGATAGATCAGTATAGGGAAATGCAGACCCTTCATCTGGTCCTCTAGGTCACCATCTGCAGCCAGCCTCCCTGCAAAATACACTTGAAGCTGATGCAGGATATCAGAGAAAGTCCCTCTACTTTTCCTGAGCACTGAGTTTCATACAAATACAGAATGCAGGATGATTTAGTATTCAGAAGACATTCTGCAGCAAAAGGTGACTGACAGATTAATTTTTTACTCTGCTTTATTAAAGCACAATAGATGACTTTGACAAAAAGTAGTTGATTGTTTTCCTCTCTGGGAACAGGCTATCAGTGAACTCATTAATCCAACAACCACCAAATGAAGTTTACTCTCTCCAAGTCCAAGGAACAGGATTTCAAAGTCAATCATAAAGCAAGACTTCAATTCAATCATAAAGCAAGACTTTCACATTCCTTGAGCACATCAGAAACTCAATGAAGCTCCCTCTGCTCAGACAATGAGCCAAGTGACTGCACTTACAGGTCCACTTTCATGAAACAGGCTGACTACTGTGGGATTCCTCAAGAAACTTTGCTGAACCAGGGCATGACCCAACACAACAGCAGGAACTGGGATCTAAACTTGCACAGTTGATTCCACTGTGCTCTTCTAGAGCAGTGCTTCTACTACTCTAGACACAGAAGTCTAGACTTAACTTCTACCACTTCTCGGATGAAATTCCCAGGGTTTTTTGCCAGCCCATAGCTGGTATGTCCCCAGTCAGGCCATGGCTGCTTTAGACAGGCATAAGAGAACAGCACAACAGCAGTTTACATTAAGACTTTTGTTGCTGACTCCACTGTTCACAGGGAGGGGAGGAGTTGACGAAAGTAATGAATATTCCTCTTGTAATTTTCATGGAAGAAAGAAGGGTTTAAGGAAGTTTAAGGTCCTCTTCTGAGGATCATAAAAATACAGCAATAATATCCATCAGGAAGCCTGAATAAACAATTAGATAACATTTAATACCAGTAAAGTGCTCTCTCAGGATCAAGAAGGGAATCATAATTCCCTATAGCAACAGAAAACATTCCGCTTCTACCCTTGACAAGATGTTCAGAGCAAGCAACCATTCACTTGAAGAGATCTAGTCACAGCTTTCACACTTTGCATTCAGACAACAGCTCCTCACCACATCTTGACTTCTCCAAGAAGACAGAAGACTGGTCCCAGTGTGCTGAACTTCTTTTTACTTACAATCTGCTTGAGAAACCTCTGTCTCACAGTGATTCTGAAGGATTTCTGCTATTCAGCAGTGCCTGAAGCATTATGTGCTGCCCTCCTAGTGAGTGTGTGTGTAACATTAATGGAAAGCAGCTGGTGGGCTGAAGCTGACTTTAAAAAAAAAGAAAGTAACAGGAGGAAATGCCTTTCATGCAGTCACACAGGCTCAGTCTGTAATTGTGTGAGAAGCCAAAAGGATAAGAAGGGGGAAGGGAAAATGAGACAAAATGTTCACAAGCTACTTCAGAAAACAGTGGAAATGCACTCTGTTACTAGTGCAGGAATTGAGAGACTAAATGCCTCTGTCTCCCACCTGCTGCCCCATCTGCACAGACTCTCTCCCTCTCAGCACTCGTGCCATTTGCTACATCGGTGCAGAATGGTCTCCCTGCACACGGGGACATGACTGCAGCTTACCTACACAGGCCTGTGTTACCTTAAACCAGCAGCAGAGAAGCTGTTAGTTTTTATTTGGCTCAAGAGGCCAAACTGAAGTTGAAGCTCTGAAACACTTGGCACCCATGCCAGTCAACTAACCTGTTCTGGACATGCCACTTCAAGCTACCCTCATGCACCTAATTACTCCGCAGTACTCATTAGCATGACTTCGTGCAATGACCTTGTGCAGTTGCTGTCAGAGTGAGAATCTCCACTCCATGTTTGTATCTTCTCAGACAATACAGCAACTAACCACCTCTTCACCAAAAGGTAACTGTTTCTGGATAGCCCACCCCCAGTAATAACTTATCACATTGTTCTTCTTCCAGTGCATTTGCTGGTCTGCATCAACCAGGAGAAACAGGACAGAACTTCACTCAAATTAAAACTGGCACTAACACAGTCACGATCTTAGCACAGGAGTTCAGCCAGTATTTTGGTCCCAGATTGCTTCCATTCTAAAGGAATGTACATTAAATGACCCACTTGGCATTAGCATAGGATTAAGTCAGTGCTTTTCCCATGTAGTAATTCTTTTTCTTCACACTACTACACTGGGGAAATTTCAGGAAACAGCTGGAATGAGGATCTTCTTCCACTCTTCCTAAGAAGAAGTAAAAGAAGCAGCAGAGTCATCCAGCAACTGTGCAAAAGAGCTAGTACATTGCCAGCAGTAGGAGACAGTCTCAGATCTATTTGACATGGATACACTGGAAGTAGCTGGGAAGGAGGGGGAACGTTCAAAAATCAGCAAGGATGTAACCAAAGGCTGTCTTTGCCAGTTAAGGGAACTACACCCAGTAAGCATTACTGCCTTTGGAAACAACTTTAAGAGCAAAGCAACAGGAAATGTCAAGTCACTATCACTAAACAGCAGACATGGTAGCAGAGTCAAGATGTCAGTCAAGTGTGGGAATAAAAGTAAAGCTTACAGTCTTTTTGCCTCTTCATGTGGCAAATTCAAGTACCTGTAATCTTCCATCCCAGACATGGGTGGTAGGCATATTTGGCCACTCCATTCTACCTTGTTTCAGTGTCCAACCGCCAAACTCCTCATTAATTTAGTTCCACCTGTGGTGTCCCAGTATAAAGTAAGATGACTGATATCTGACCTGTGGCGTGCAGAGTCCTGGAAGCCCACAGGTTGCTTCACAGGGACCAGCAAGAGGTAGCTAAGGAAATGAGTTCACCATCAGCTGGGTTCACCATACTCTGTAGGGGCTTGAAAAACTGTCTGAGACAACTCTATGGAAACTGGCAACATTAGCAAACCGTGGAGGTGACAATTATTCGTTTAGACAGTAACATCTTTGAGACAGAGCTCATCTTTTAAACATATCCTAGCAGACAGAAACTACTGTGCTGGGGCCTGAGAGAATTGGCTGCTTTTCCTCACTCTGACACTGGATAACAGAAGTTAATGGACTGCTGTCAGTAGTTAAGGTAGTTACCACTCAGCCTTGAGCTTCTTTACCTGTGGAATTGAGATGGTCACATTGAGTCCCATGGAAAGCTTAATGAACCCTACAGAGCTAAGCACTACCACTATAGAAGCCCAACATCTGGAACCATACCAGTTGACACTGTTAGCAAGTGCTACCAATATACAAAAGATAAATAACATAATCCCCAAAATTTCACCAGAGAAACTTGCCATGTCCCTGTGTCTCACACCAATTTCCAAAATCTTATTCTCACAAACTATGAAGAATCATTACATCTTGGGCACAGAAGAAACCGTCTGGAGACATTTTTACCAAATTAAGCTGTCTGAATACTGCAGGGGAAATAAGGCTAAAACAATAGCTAACTAAATGCCAGAGCAGAAATGTGGGACTTTAGGCTATGTCTAAAGCTTTCTGGTTTTAAAGATTTTTCCTAAAACAGTCACTTATCTCTCACTTTGTGGGTTGAAGAGCCTCTTAAAGATGAGGGGGTAAATTAAAATATCTTCAGATAGATCAAACTTCCCAAGACATAATTCTTCCAAGTGGAGATCATATAGATAATTAATGTCAAGAATACAATGTGCAGTGTAAAAAAAGAAAGGCTAACAGAAATTTCCAGTGTGAACTGTGTTACAGATTTTCACTGTGAAGATCAAACTGTCATAAAACCAGTCAGCCATCTTTTGACTGTAAGACAGTAAACAAAATGTAGGCTTTGTGGTGTCAGAGGCTCCCTTTGGCAGGAAGCTCAGGAAATCTCTCTTCATGTGAAGTCCCCAAACCCTAGTTGGGGCAACATCTACTGCCTGTACACACACAAAGATAAAAACAAAGCTATGCAGAAACATACTGCGTCTGTCTGGCTAAAGCCCCTGAGCTCCCACTGTCCATGGTTATTTCTGGAATTCAGACCCCATTTTGGCTTCTGATCAAAGAAGGCCTGGGGCAGCTTCCATGCTTGCAGAAGAAGCTCTTCTGGAGCTCTTCTTCTGAAGTTTGAGGGTCTCTTTTCTTTTGTCCTAAAGAAAACCTCCTGCTGTCCCTGCCCTTCTCTTTGGAGTCTCAGGTTAGAAGCTTATGGAGTGCAGCTGAACCGCACTGAGAACTGTTAGAGCTGAAGGCAGTCGAGCATGTGTTTAAAGCAGCTCCACAGCCATTTCTGTCCCCAGAGTATCTACTGATTTTTTTTCTTTAGTATGAGCAATCACTAAAAAAGGATCACAGTTCTCTGGGATTCCAGACACAAATACTTCTCTAGAACAGTATCATCTAAAATAAGATTATGTGAGCTGATGTTTTGCACCAGTGGAATATAAAACTGTATTAATCTCTGCTTTGCAGAAGTCAGGACAAAAGCATCAGGGAGCAGGGATGGTATAGGACAATAGAGAAACCCAGGAGGGTGACACCAAATACAAGGACTGCAAGATGGGGTACTGACAAGTAAGCAGTGAGGGGGAGCAGAGAGGGAGATGGAGACAGACATTCTGTAAGGTCTTCGCAGCCCAAAGCTGCAGGAAAAGAAGTAATAAGACGATTTGCATTTTCTGAAAAAAGCAAAGAAAAGTCAACTTCTGGAACACTATTTTCACTAAACTGAGACAATGGAAAACAGTTTGACTGCTGGAATGAACCAGGAAACAATTCCTCTGCACCTCTGTCAGAGTTGTGTTTTTGTCCGTGCACAGATAGTTTGGTGATTAAGACCACATCTTCTGCATCACTATTCTGATCTAGACCAGTTAAACACATCCCATTTGTATCCAGCCTAGTGTGTGGTGTGAGAGGAGCAATACTTACTCTACTGGCAAAAAAAAAAAGCACAGTGACATATTTCTGAGAATGAATAAGCATAAATGAATTAATCATGAATAAAAATCAAACATTTAGTTTAATAATTAGCACCAGATCCTTGAAACTTGGAGGCCAAAAGAAACAACCACCACAAAAATGTCAAGCAGGAATGCTGCCTTAGCTCCGGCTCGATGGTTAAAAAGCAAAACCAGGCGGCTTTGTCTGCACAGCCAAGTTACCCTGCTCTGACAGAGTGCTACAAGCCACTCCACAACAGTCACAAAGCCACCAACACCTTATAGCATGATGACATTACAATAGACCACAGGATACCCTGGCACCTGTACACCCACATGAATGCAGCAGCACACACCAATATCCTGGTACAGTGAAAAAAAATGACCTGCGTGGCCCAGGTCTCAGTTTTTTATGCGTATCGTGTTGGAAAAGTAGAGCTGTTAGCATAGCCCTGACTGTTATCACAGTGATGAACAGCAAGCAAAATCACACAGGCTTTCAAATGACTGACTTTTTTTGTTGTTGTTTAAACAGTGACTCCCACAATGGAGCCTTGGAAGTCCACTTGCTATAGTGATACCAATAACTATGAGTAATAAAAAGAAGAACCCCCTGAACAACCCCAAAAAGTGAGAAGTTGTATTTGCTGTATTCAAAATACTGCTTAATACTCCTTGATCCATAATAGTTTTACCAGCCTTGGATCACATTAGAGCACCTTGTTCTCAATTCTCATTACAGCCTCAACCCTTAGGAAAAATCTGGAGGAGGTAGGATATAAACCTTGGAATTACCCTGAGGTTTTTTCCTATTTCCCCACAGACAGGCTTGTCTCAGATTTTCCCAAGTTTGGCTGGTAATCAGCTCTAGTTGGCCCATACCAGCTTGGGTATATTATCTACTGGAAGTACAACTTGGACCTACTGCATTTTTGTCCTAAATGGTTATAGCCAGATTTCAGTTTCTAAAGCCTAGGCCTTCAGAACACAGCTATTAAACCTTCTAGATTTCAGTACAAGGAGAAAATAACAAATTAATCTTCCCAGTTGACTGACACTTTGATCAGTAAAAAGTTTCTGTATAGGAAGAGGCAAAATTATGAGAAGTTATTTTCATGGCTCAATCTGGCAAAATAATGGAAACCAAAAAACCTGACACCCAAGTGATGCAGAAGGATGAGAATCACACTCAGCACATTGTTCCAAAGCAATAAGCTTCTGTTCCAGTGCAAGAGAACCAGGAAGGCAGCATTAGAGGTACATATGTCAAATGCTCAGTACCTTGGTGATAAGGAGACCCAACAAATGGGTATGCCTGCTTGGAATTCCTCTGTCTACAGCCAGCAAGCACACCACATCACCGTGGCTGCTAAAACAAACAGCATCCAGAGAGAAGCACTAACAGAACGAGGACTGGGAGATGTGGAGTGACTCACTGGTGTATTAAGCCAGAACTGTACTCCTTGCACAGAGATGAGTCAAATGGAATGAATGAATGAACAAAGACAAATAGTCAATCTTTTTATTAATAATACAGCACCATTGTACTAATTGTGCTCAACTGCCTGCAGTACCATGGCTCTGCCACCTCCTGAATGCTTTTGTTCACCCTTTCTGCTATTATGGAATAAAAAACCAGCACTTAAGCCCCCACATATTTAATACCAGGCACAGCACAGAATGATCCCTTTGTAAGCACTGTGAGAAACAATGCTCACAAATGTCATAGAATCGTAGAATTGTTTTGATTGGAAAATATCTCTAAGACCATCAAGTCCAACTGTTGACATAACACCACCAAGGCCATTAAACCACGTCTCGACGTGCCAATCAATATTAAGAAGTAGAGAGCTCTAGAGGTATTATCAGAATATATACTGCTGACAGAAATGACAGTCAATATTTAACAGTATGAGCACAGGAACCAGAAGAACCAGATCTAGTTTAAAAAAAAAAAAAAGTGGCCTGCTTGTACTATGCAATACCCTAAGAAGTGTTTGCTTAGCTCATCTTTCAGCAATATCTAGTATGTTAGTGCAATGATATTGTCTGCCTCAAGTATGACTTTCTACTGCCATGTCACTACTTGCACAGCATCTTCGTTGGACCATCTGTCAACACACTTTCAGGATTAAGATGAAGTTGCTTTACAGGTAAAAAAAAGCTGGTAGCAATTCAGCCCATACAAGCTCGTTCTTACACACACTGTTACAGTGTTTTCAATGTGCTACCTGTATTTTCTATTTTCTCCAAGGAACGCAAGCAGATTAATCAGTTACAATGGCACAGGGAAAATCCTGTGGCTAACAGATTTTTCAGACAGACAAAGAGAGGTTTCATCTAGCTCAACATGCAGCCCAGCCAAACACTGTATAACTGCCATGTAGAGGAATTTGTTTTGAAAGATTCCCCAGAGAGACTCACGATGCCCAGGGAGTCCTTTCACCTCAGCTCACTCTCTCTGACATGGTCCCAGCTGGGAGAGCTCTCCACTTTCCACAAATGCACATCCCTTCTCTTGTTCTACACTTTGCCTCTTGTGTGTTCTGCAAACTGTTTCTTGAAACTCAGTATTACCACCTCTGTGTGGATCCAGGGATAGTCTCTGCACTGGTGAGCTTACTTTGCTGGGCAGGAGCTACCTTTCATCCTCAGATGTTTTCATCTCAAACAAAATACTGAAAAACTGTCAATGAGTAATTTTTACCCTCACTGTGTACAAGGGTGTAAATGAAAGAACAGATAAACAAATACATTTCAGGATACTGAAGTGTTCGTGGGAAGCATTTCACCCCACCAAAATCCAGCAGTCAGAGACAGATCCATCACAGGATCATATCACTAGCTCTACCACAGCTCCCAGGCAGCAGAAACTCCAAAGCCATTTGGCCTCCTGACAACTATCAGCCCCAACTAAGCCTACAGACTACTGTTAAGCCGAGCCCTGGTGTGCTGGGGGATGCCACAGGGCATGGATGGCCAGGAAACACAGTGTCTCACTTTAATGAGCCTGTGAGTCTTGGGAGAGATGCTCCATGTCTAAAAGTATGGCAAACAGCAAAGCATCAGGGACTGTGGACAGCCAGCAAACACAGCTACTGAGACCTCACGGCAACTATATGCTTCCAAAAAGTGAAAGGCCACAGGAGGCGAATGAGCTGCTGACAGAGAAGAACCAACAGGTTTTAACTGCCCCTTTCCTCACAGTGCCAAGTCGCTACTTCAGCAGCAGTTAGTGGAGCTTTAAACCACTTCCAGTTCACTTGCTGGTGTCTGAGCTAAAACAGCAGCTGCTGTGGATGGGAAACCAAAAGCTCTAAGGACCACACACACATAAAAGCTGTAAAAAGTGTATTTCACATCAAGGACAAAGGGACTTGAGGTACTCTTTCCACTGACCCCTATAAGCCTCTCCAACAAGAGGGCCTGAGGCAAAGGTACAGGAGGCAGTGAACAGACACCTCAACTTAGCTGGTGATCCATCAGGTGGACAGTACTATACAATCTTTGCAATAATCCTAGTGAACATCAAAATCTCTTCCTGACACTGATCTGAACAGACAACAAAACAAGCTGCAGCATTAGAGCAAGAGCACCTAATCCAGAAAACACATTTTACTTGATTTCATGGTCATAACATCATTCTATATTTGCAATGACTTTCACCTCAATCTAAGCAAAAATATTAAAAACTGTACTGATGCATTCTTTGATCAACTTGCTTTACCAAAATGTTGAACTTCTTTGCAGGACAAGAAAGTAGATCAGCATTTTTTTTATAATTTCAGGTTACAAGGAAAGAACACAGTATCCCACTGGAAGTGCAGAGCTTGGCATTGCAGAAGACAGCCAAATTGAAATAAGTCCATAATTCTGGGATTGCTTGTTAAAAGCATTGTGAGTGATCACATTAAGTACAAACTAGTTAAATACATTTTCTTAGAGTCTATTATAAAAAATAGTCCCAAGTTGGCATGCAAAGGCTTCAGCCAAATATTTTATATAGTTTCTAACACTATATTTGTCTTTGAAAATTGGCAGTTTGCATTGACCATCAGTGAACCTTACTATTCAAGCAACCACATTTTCAGCTCATAACTATGTATTTGGCTAGTACCAAAAACTGAGGAATGTATGAAAAGATTCCTCTACAGGTTTCAGAAATCTTCATTATAACTGTGCAAGTCTAATATTCTTTTCTGACACCATACTAGGACCAAGAACAACAAAACTTTGCACCAAAATAATGAGCTACAACCTTACTGGAAGAACAATTTTAGATTATTTGGGTTGCAGATGCTGGTTAGAGAAATATGAAAGCAACCTACAACATTTATTTCAATGAAATAGCAGCCAAGATTGGGAGTGTGACGAAGAATTACCTGGATTAGGCTTTGGGTGGTATTTTTTACGCAACTTCTCATAAAAGAATGTTAATAAAGCACAGGAACAGGATTCTGTCCAAAGACCAGTTTCAGCCATACATTACTAAAGTGTACCAAGCCAGAGCTTTTACTTTCCCTTGCAAAATGTGAGGCACTGAAGGTAGATGTCGCAGCAGCACAAGAGAGCACCACACAAAACAGCCTTTTAAAAAGCCCAGGTGCTTTAGTTGGATGCAGCAGCTCAAAGCCTTGGCTGGACCTCTCTCCAAGTGGCAGCAGCAGGTTTCATGCCCTGAACTGAGTTTTATGCTGCTTTGTCTAAATCCTTACTGGTATCCAAGCCAATTGTTTAAAACATAAAATTCATTTCATTCCAAAATAGCTTTCATTCAGAAAGCAAACTAACTCCTAGGGGTTGAGTGACCATGTGAGGATTTGTGGAAGTTGTTTCAACGACCCATTTGTCCAAAAACCAAACATTTCATGTCAAATTTGAAACAAATTTAATTCAAAATTAATCTCTGGCTAAAAGTATCACTGTTCCTGCAGTCAGTGTTTTAGACTCGTTTTAACTGCCAATAATCACAGCTAAAGCAGTGTACAAAATTTGTAAAGACTGCAAAGTATTTATACTTGCACTAATCCACTTCAAAAATGTCACTGGGCTGAAATAATGTCTGACAAATATAATCTGTATAGATATCTAGTGTAGAGACCTAACTGAAGACTGACAAGAAAGAAGTTCTTAAAGAAAAAGAAACTGTTCCTCACAAATCAGCTGGAGATCCAACAAGAAAGAAGAGATCATATGCCACAGGAAAGAAGCTTCATCTACCCAGCCTCTACAGACTCCTTCTGGCTTCCAAGTTTCTTTTAACTGCATTAGATGATGGAAGTTTGTCGGGGGGAAATAACACAGCATGAAGCAAACAATGTAAACTGAGGGGGTTTTTTTGTCAGTTCAAGTACCAGTCCTCTTGCCTTCATCAGCACTCACTCTTAGCCCTTTTGCTAGCTTAAATCACATCCTCCTCCCCCTTTACCTAAGGCAGAGTTATTTTTCAAATATTAATTCCCTCTCATAGACACTTACAACTATCAAACTACAAAAAGACTCAATGTGGGACAGAAGTGCTAACTGAAATCCAATAGGAATTGTGTACCTTTGAAAAAGCACATTTCCATCGAAGTAATGTGAGACAAACTGTTAGTGAGGATATAACTTTTAGAAGAGTGAAAGGAAAAAGAGTAAGTCCCCAGCTTTGCTTCTGAACTACTTTACCTGCTCTGCTAACCAGGACTTACCTATGCATCTAACTACCAACATTTACATCTTAAACCTCAAGAGACAAGTTTGCTTGCCTTTCGCTGTTCATTTTCACTTTCTGCAATCCCACACTGTACGCAAGAATAGAGCCCTCTACAGTCTGCTGATGCAAAACATTCTCAAAACCACTGTTCAGCTTTTGCAGCAGAAAATTTTGTTTCATTCCTTAGCAGGAAAAGTGTCAAAGAAAAAGCAGAATGTATCTTCGTGGTGGTTTAAAGCATAAATACTAACATGCATTGTCCTATTCTCCCTTTATAATCTGCCCCAACAGAATATGTCAGCGAAGCAATAAAATGTATTTATTTTATATATAACCAAATCTCTCCAGAGGGAGCAATAGCAGAAACAAACTTCAGGTTGCTTATATAAAAAAACTTAGCACATCAAGTTCTCAAAGAGCATTTACTGACAGGTTTCTACCTGAACATTTTTTTAAAAGCCAGCGTCCTTCTAGATTTCTCATTTTTATACATTAATATATGAAGAATACAGCTAATCAACAAGGAAGGGGACATTTTTCCTCTTGCTGTAATTAGATAGGAAAAGATTGTTGATTCTTTTTCCAATATTTCATGTTCATACACTTCTGAAGGAAGAAAAAAAAAAAAAAACAACAAATCAATTTTCACTGATTTGGTATTTCATGCAGGACTGATTTTTTTTGCCCAGCATGGCACCTCAGTCTCAAGGCATAAACATTCTGTTTAGTGCTGCTGCTTAAATACGACACAGACAGAATTTCAAAATACCCACCAGACTTAGTTCACTTTAGGAAGGTGGAGGGGAGGGCTCAGCATGGCACTTACTTGTTACTTTTCAGGCAACCGTAGAATCCAGCCATAGTCCTTCTTGGGAGGCGTGTGTGCATTTAATTCATCCTTGAGTGTGGATGCCAGCACAAACGTTCTGCAGCTTTGTATCCTGCTCACCAAGTGCCCACACACGCACACAAGAAAGCCAGCATGCCGATGCAATTACTAGCCAGATAAAGTTCCTGATCTGAGGCCCTCAGACTATGCTGAACTGGGTCCAAGGAGGGCTGTGCCTGCTCCATAAATGGTTATGAATTGTTAACTCCCCCTTTTCCTGTCTCCTTCCAGCTCTTAGTAAGCACAGCGTCTTAAGTGTAAAATACCATATGGCATTTGATTCTGTCTCCCTGTGAGACTAATGAGAGGTTTGGTTGTAATTAGGATGTGAAGAAGCCCTGAGGAGATTGTTATTGTTATTGTTATTTTTAAGACAGAGAAAAGCTACAGAAAATACTTGCAACATCTTTGAAACAAACACTAAAAATTTCAGTCATTCTCCAGCACATAAAGGGTGCATGGGACCTTCCAGAACAGGTATTATTCCATCCGACTGTAAATCACAATCTATTCTAACAAGCTATTCGACACACTAACATAAAAATAATACACACCGGCAATATTGCAAGGTTAGGCAAAAAAACTCAAGTTTGAAAGTAGGCAGCCCACCCATATGAGAAAAATACTGCCTGCAGATGCCCTCTGACAATACACTAACAGTTGTTGCTCTCTACCACAAGTAAGGAGACCCTAACTGGATGTGGGAGGAGGAAAATGGAATATTCCCCAGTATGAAGCTGAACAACCTCAAGGAGTTTCAGTCCCAGAGGTAACACAAGCCCTGGGGACAACATAGTGGTAGACATTTCTGACACTTACTGAATTAAAGTCATGAGAATGAATCTGCATTGTGGCTGCTAATGACTTCTGTTGAGGTAAAAGAAGAGATGAGGTGAGACATTGCTTGTGTTGCCTGCACCCAACAAAGTGTTAGCCTGTTCCTGTAAGAATCTCAGCTCTTGCCTTTAAAAATGCATGCACATTTAAATGCACTAAGTTCATAACTCTTGTGTTTGCAAAGGAAAGATTTACATTCATGGCTAAAAGATCAGAAGAAAACCACATTTATTTGTATTTCTCATTTAGTACATAATATTTGAATACCTGGGTCTGGCAAGCCAGTAAAAGGAGGCTCTTGTAAGTATTCCTATATGAGTTTCTTTTAAAGGCATTGAGAAACAAGACAAGATCTAAGGTGGAGCAGTTCTTCTGGAATACTAGGGGAAAAAGACTTCACTGTATCATCTTTTTCATAAGACAAACATGAAATCTGAGGAGTGCGCCTCTGGTGAGTAGCCCCAGTTTTGTAATGTGCAGAACTTTGAAATCTATGGACAGACAAATCCATTGCTCTACTTTTCATAAAGGCCACTACACAAAGTAAAACCATGACAGAAATCATAAATAACAGCAAGTGCGAGTGCCGTCACAAACAGCAACCAAACCACATTCTAGTCTAGTTTCCCACTTAGCAGGAAAAAGAAAGCCTCTACAAGACCCCAACTTCAACACCACCTGCAGAATTACAAACTAAACCTGACCTCAGACAGATATGCTTTCTCTTCCTTTGCAAAGAAGCAAAAGTACAGCAACATTAGTTGAACTTTTAACCAAGCAAGTTTCGATGTTGTCCAGAATTACTGCATTTGTCACAGTGACTTTGTGCTGAACTCCTAACAGAAAAACGGTAGCTAGATAACACCAGTCTCCACCCATCAGAGAAAGCACACGAGGGAAAAAAAAAATCAAAATCAAAGCTCCAGTCACTGGGTAACAACCACCAAGAAAGAACTCCTAGAAATGACTAGAGAAACTTTCTGAATGGTTTAATGTACAAAACCTTGGATGTAGAATTGCATCTGAGATCTGCCTGGCATGTAGTTCAGAAAATGCTGTCAACAGTAATATTTAGAGTAAGAAATGAAGAAGACCTCATCAGAAATTCACTTTTGTAATCTTAAAAACAAGAAAGATCACGTGGCCTTCTAGCAGGAAGGTCCAATCCCTAAATCCAGTGGAAGGGTGCAATCCTGAATGGCTTTGGAAGAATTTCATGACTTCATCTGCTGTAGAATACACCCTACAAGCTTCAAAGGATGAGATTTTTTGCCAACATGAAGCAGATTCCCTGTCTCCTAACCTCCTCAGATGGTTTGCCTTTAGAATATTTTCCCCTTAATTATTTTCTTTTCTTTCATGTATTTTTGTCTTAAAGTTACTTATTTAAACATGTAACTCTTCATCTTTTGGGTTCCATTTAGGTCAACCATAGCTCTGTTCCCAGGAACTAGCAGTTTAGCAACACACATTGCACCATTCAGAAACCCCTTTACTTTCCAAGAAGCACAGACTAATAAACAGTCATTAAAAATAATTACCTCAGGTCAGGATTTAATCTTTTTTGAATCTCTATCTTCATATCAGTCTTCAAACCACTTCATGGTAGTATTTATTATTCACCATTCTGCCTCTTTGTGACTAGTACAGCTCCAAAAGGCTACACATTGAGCTTTTTGGGTACAAATCTGAAATCACATAAGTGGTTGGAAGGGACCTCCAAAGGTCATTCAGTCTAACACCCTCCTGCAGTAACCAGGGACATCCTCTATTAGATCAGGTTGCCCAGAGCCTTTTTGAGCTTGACCTTGAACATCTCCAGTGACAGGGCCTCAAGACCTCCCTGGGCAACCTGTTTCAATGTTCCACCACCCTCACAGTAAAGAATTTCCTCCTCACGTCCAACCTATATCTACTCTAATTTAAAACCATTGCCCCTCACCCTATCACCACAGGCCTTTGTAAACAGTCCCTTTCATCATAACTCTACATCCACAGGTAAATCACTGCAAGGAAGCAGTTATGTTCTGTGCTCCAGGTCTGACAGCCAAATACTCACTGTGCTGACATTAGCTCTTCACTTGTTAAGTGGTAAAGCGAATATGCTGTTCTACTGCCAGTTAATTAATCACAGCTCTTTTAAGCTTGGAAAGCAGGTGAACACCAAATAACCACAGAATACAGACTCTGGCAAAACAAAGGTGGTTCTTTAAAGATACAGTAAGCTTAAACACCTGGAAGTTGTATCAGATCTGGATTTCCTCTAGAGTTTGCGGCTTGGCTTGGCTGAAATAGCCTGGTCGAGGCCCACATTAATTTGAAAATCATGGTCTTCCCCAATGATTTCTTCAAACTCACTGCTTTCCCACAGCAGCCCAACACTGCACCATTCCTCTGTGATCACTACACATCCAAATCCACCTCTCTTCATCTTCTGAGTCTGCAGGCAGAACAAGAAGCTCAGGTGGCTAGCTGCCCTCCCACAGTGATACTGACAGCAGAGCTCCCAGTGGCCTGCTAAGTTTCTTAATTTTTGCAAAGGGAATGAGAGGGGCAAGTCTGAGCAAGGCCCAGCAACCCAATCACTGAGAAATGCTTGCAGCAAAATATAGCTCCCAAAATCAGCAGTGATTTATTTCACAGGCACTTCCATGTGTGTCATTGCAAAACAGGCCTCTTTAGTGCGAGTAACCAACAGTAACTAATAACCCATTGGGGGAAACTGAAAGAGCTAAAACACACTGGCACATTTCCACAATCACTTCCTATACACACAGACAGACATGGGGTACATGCCAGCAGCCCAGCAGAGGTGTTAGGAGCTAAACACAATCACCAATTCAAAATACATTTCATGTCCAACATGTGTTGCTTTTCTTGCAGCTTCTTGCAACTAAATCTGTAAGGGTTAACCATTTCTTTGCCTTCCCAGCTCTCCGACACTTCACACCACGAAAAATGCCCATCCAAAACTGGCTTGCAGGCAGCCAGGACACATTCACAGTAAAAAGCAGCAGAGATCAGATGTCAGACAGTTTGGAAACTGCTGCCATCAAAAAACTGTAGGGGTAGGAGGAGAAATGCTACAGCAAACTGACAGAATGTAGTATTTCCAATTTCCTGTGCATTTTGGTGTCTCTCAACTGGCTTCTTGTTAAGAAGGCAGACTTTGGTCTCCATTTTTAGCCTTCAGCCTCTACCAAAATCCAGTCTACTTCCCTCTCTCCTAGCCACTGTAACAAAGTCACATGCAGACTGCATTCCTCCGGTAAGTTTTGCTGTTGTGAAAAATACAGCCTCTATCAGGTGACAACTCCTTGAATGCAGTTTGCAGTTGCCCTGTGGCCACTGTGATGGGGTCAGCTGTCATATACTGATCTATCCACACTTGGATTGTACATAATGAAGATTCTCTGCATTTCTTACGTGCATTTTTCATTTGTACCCCTAGCTATGCTTCTCACTTTTCGGATATTTTGCTTCTCTTCACTTTTCCCAGTGACTGTCAGCCTGAGCACCATGCAGTACCATGGACCATAGCACAACTGAAGCTCTCCAGCAGCACAGACACTCCCTTTCTTGTAGAACAGGGCTGCATACTCTCAAACAACTGACATTTTCTATTCATTTCTTTAACTCAGATAAAGTAACCCTGTCGGTGCCTGGACATCAAATGAGGTGTTTGGGGCAAATCCTGCAGAATCCAAGTCCAGTTTGCAGTTCTGGTGTCATTATCATTGACCAAAGTAACCTACGTTAATTGATAACTTTCAGATTAGATTTTATGCCGCACTTCATCTTGCTCAAGTATTTATAAAAAAACACTGCTCCCACTGAACTGCATGCAAAGCACTCCTTCCATTACAATCTGGAATAAATCCCATACAGAAATCTAACCACAGTATTGCAAGTCGCTCTTCCCATACCACAATTCTCTCTGCATTTGGCATGTGGATATTGATCTGGGTGCAAACATAAATGTGACTCTCAGAAACCACTTTCTGGAAGCAAAATTGGATTTGGTTTTCTTATGAATGAGATTTTCAGGCTAGCAAATTGTGTGATTTGAGACTAATTGGATTGTTTTAATAGAGAAATTTATATTACAGGTTGTGAAAGGAAACAATGGTGATGTCTACTTCACTCATAGGCTTGCTGAGATGTATAAGAAAAGAATACAAAACAAAGATCAGACACTCAGGCACAGACACTCACAGGCTGTCTAGCTTCTTGCCTTCTCCTCTCTGCTGAGTAACCTCACTAACCACTTTCCTTCTAACCCCCCTGGCTGATCCTCCAAACTCATCTTGCGAGTAAGGCAAACCTTGGGGTAAGGTATAGGGGTGGGGAGAAGGTGGAAGGGTGGTTAGGAGCCCCTCTTGGGGTCTCTGATTTCTGGGAGGGNTCTAGTCTGGGTTATTTTACAAAGTGGGGGGGCGCGGGGAACTCCCAAACCATCACACAAATGAGCCTGCCTTGGAAATCTTCAGTGAAAACCCTTCAATACTAAAGAAACAGCTAAACATGCATTGCTTTCAAAAGCTGCGGTATCAGGGCTTTAAAAAAGCAGGGCTGGAATCGAATGCAGTACTCTGCAGAAAACAAAGAAGTAGAGATAAGAGGATTTCTGCCTTGTGGAGTTCATACATCCATCTGTGATTAATATTAGGAGGAAAACGCAGGTCAGAGCCTATCTCTGAAACTAAAAGTAGAGAGTGTAGCCAGGAGCCTCTAAATGTGCACTATATCAGCTTTTTAATCATGCACATAAGCCCAAAGAATTTGCCATGATACTTGCTCTGGAGTCCAATTGCTGTATGTAGCTCTAATTACGTCTGGTTTTACACTTTGTATACAATGCGTGGGATTTGGGGGATTTTGTTTTTGTTATTCACTGTTAAGAGGACTTCCTGCAAGCTCCTTCAATAAAAGGAGTATTTCAAAGAAAGCAGCAATACATATAAGCTCTTTGATTCCACTGTTTGGTAATTCTGAGTCCGAATTGTTTTTTTACACACAGTTTACCACAAACACACTGTCTTCACCTCAGAGGAAGTGAGATAAACATCAGTAAGGGGTATCCGCCGCATTACTGAATTGTAAACTACCGCCCGAAAGATACTGCCATGTTAAATCTGCCCTTTGTGTCCTTACAGTCTAACGTGACAGTGCAGTCTTTCCAGATTATCTGGAGATGAAGGTCAGTTCATGTGTCACTCAAAAGGTAATTTCCCTTAGATTTGCAATAGGATCATAGATGTAACCTCAGATATCAGTGTCAGAAAACACCAATTGCCAAACAAATATCACAGAGAAAGAGATAGAGATGGAAGTGTTTGATGTTTTATAAATCTGTAAGAATTGATTTGCAAATAAATGTGTCAGTTATTTATAAAGTATCAGCAGCCCTCTATACACAGACAATACTAGCCATGACATGCTGCCTTCTCACATATCTGTTTTTTTCATCCAAGATCATAAATCCAAAACCTAAGATTTTAATGAGTCTGAATGAAAAACAGATTATTTTTGACACAGTGGAAGAGCTTGGTATTTCCTGTGAAAATACTACCACGGTCAGTATTTTATATACTGGGAAACTGTGGTCCTTTTGTCTAAAGGGGGGTAGTGCAGAATCTGAACAAAGGAGCTCTATTTCTACACATTCTGACTTTAAAAAAAAATACCATGTTTAAAAAATACTAAGTTCCAACAACACAACTTTTCCTTCTTGCTGTCCAGGAAGGTACCAATATACAAGACCATCTGGAGAGAAATGCGTGAACGCAGTATGTAGCTACAAGCACATGGACCGGTGCCTAGTCTAGATGTCAGACATCAGAGGTAACAGTTACTAAGTCTAAACAAATACCCTGAGATGATGTGAATAACGAATTGAGTTTTCTACATCCCATGCTTCGCAAATTCCCCTCTAGGGACAGATTCAGTCAATGTCCTTGCAACACTCTCAATGGGCTCCCTTGGAGACAGATCAGACCAACATTGCCACTAATGACTAATTGCCACGAGCAATCAAGTTTAATGACTTCCCATGTATATTAGTTCTGCACTCTGCAGGCCCACCTCTTCAACAGAATGACTCCTGATTTGTTTGTACAGGTAGAAGCAAGAGGAGAACCGGGGACTTGCAGGTCTGGAATAATTTTTCTAAAACTATCAACATCCTGAATTTCAACTGTGACTGAAATAAAAATTTAAAAGTGAAGGTCATCTTTGATACCATCTGACTGGCTGTTGGCTGAAATAACAATACGGGAAATCACGGAAGCACCTCTCTGGGGAAAAGGCTGTCTGACTCCAGTGCCTGCAAACACAAGCCTAAAGATAAAGTGACCATTAACCTTCAGAGAAGGGCAATGAGGTCCCAGAATGTCCTGCTTGCAGGCTTTATTGTTCCAAGGGGAAATTATCAGAAAAATAAGTCAAAAGTGTATGCTCGTGACATCTAACAGAAATTAGGAGGCAGTGGTAACATTGTGCTTTCTTTGTTAGCCTTCCTCAGTCTAAAAGCAAAAATACCGCACCTGGTTCATTCCACAAACTGCAAAGTAGAAAGTGTTGAATAATAATAAATTTACTTCTACCACTTGATATCTGTAAGATTAATCACAGACACCACACTTGTGCCCTTCTGCACAGAATATGACTCCCTACTGCTCGTACAGCTGGGAGAACCGAGGCAGAGTAATGCCATGACTATTCAAGAATCCATAAGCTGCAACTGAACCCAAAATTCCTGGTGTCTGGAACTGTGTTTTAGAGTCTTTCCCAATCCTCCTTCTCTCAACAAGAACAGCCAGAAAGACCCTACAAGAATAGGCACCCTATAAATATCCAAGATAACTTTTAAGTTTACTAACCAGCCTTCAGCCATGGGAACTCTTACAGGATCACTGGCATCAAAACACTGAGTTAAATTATAAATCAGTGACTGCACTGAATGATTTGGTCCAGCCTGTCTACAGTTTTAAAATCACCATGTAATAAAAAATACCTCATACTGAGCCAATTTCACTAGAACAGACCTCTAGCACAGCAGAGTCCTTACAGGGCAGCCCAATGCATTACTCAGACTCCAGTTCTGGGAATTTTTAAATATTCCAGTGTGTTCCCAATTGTCTCTTAAGTATGCTGCAGCTGTTCCCATCATAATGGGAAGGGAAAATATCTAATAAATACCCAGAGGCAGGAAATACACTAATTGCAGAAGAATTTTACCTAAAACCATTGAATAAACTACATTTCTGTGTCACTAAGTCATATAATCACATGCTTAAACTGAATCTCGTAGTTCTTCCTATTTCATAGAATCATAGGATCATAGAATCAACCAGATCAGAAGAGACCTCCAAGATCATCCAGACCAACCTAACACCCAGCCCTATCCAATCAACTAGACTATGGCACTAAGTGCCTCATCCAGTCTTTGCTTAAACATCTCCAGGGACAGTGACTCCACCACCTCCCTGGGCAGCCCATTCCAATGCCAATCACTCACTCTGTGAAGAACTTCCTCCTAATATCCAGCCTAGACCTCCCCTGGCACAACTTGAGACTGTGTCCCCTTGTTCTGTTGCTGTGACCACAGAGCTGGACATACATTTAAGTAATGCACTGAGCTGTTGTGTCTATCATCCCAGGATCAGTGGTATCAGTGGTATCAGTGGTCATGACAAACTTATGCCCACTGCTTTAGTATCTTTCTGCTTACCATGGAGACTGGGGGATACCCAGAGGTTTCCTAAGATAAATGCTACTTTCAGCCTCACCACTTCATCCCCTGCTGCTAGCCTTTAACAGAATATAATTGAGATGTGCTGGTATTGGCTTTGTGTATAGTACCTTTGCTACTTAATAGTTGCTTCCATCTGGATTGTTTCCATGCAATGAAATGTCAGCCAACACTGCAGGCCCAAACAGGAAAAGAAGCAGTGCCATGTGCAATGTGCCATGCAGCTGAAAAGTCACCTACCCCTTCTGCAAGTTTTATCAGCACCTAAGCAAGAACACAAACTTGGATCTTCTCCTGAAACAACTCCTTTGGCTATAATATAGAGGATAATATAACTGATACTGTCTGGCATAGTACTAACCTAGTCTTCAAGGGACTCAGTATATTGCCTGGAGATAAGCCAGTGTGAAGTCTACAGATGAGCTATGCTTGTTCTGCACTCAAAGAGCTCCCTTTGGTCATGAAAATGCTAAATAAGTCCTTCATGTATTGAGGACTATTTATACATAATGTGTATAAGATTAGATAGTATTTAAAAGCAAATGAAGGTTTGTGAGTTAAGTTACAAGATGGATTTGCACTGCTTTCTTGATTACACAACACCTATCTTGTAATATTTCCTTAGAGCAGGTGAGATTTAATACTTCACAAAGGCAGCTGCAGCCAAGTACAAACATTAAACCTTAATAAGACTTCTGGATTTTTTCCCCAGTTTGTGCAAAGTTCTCTTACCATAAATTCATACATAATTGTTAAACATAATGCTATGATAATAAAAAGGATTCAAATGAAAAGTCATTGGGAGTCCCATACACACTACCAAATTACACCATAATCCACCTACACACCATCAAAATGAAAACTTGATCAAAATCTGAAGTGTTTTCCTTTCAGGGGAATGAGGGCACGCAAGTGTGCTGATGCTGTTTAATGTACAGTAGAATAAAAAACTAAGTCATATTCAGTGAATGGTTTTATCTCTCCTATAACTGCAAAATTATGAGCATCAGGAATGGCCATAGTTTGAGGGCCAGTAGAGCAGAAGAAAAATTATAATCAGAATCAGAACACGTAAATTGCTGCTTTCCATTTCTCCTTCTAACCAAATCTACAAAAGCTCTGGTGGTATTGTTTACAAAATAGCTTCTTCAGATTCATCACAACAATAATGGCTAGCTTGCTCCATTTTCTTTCCTCTATTTAACATGATTTCACCCTGTTTCACATTATAAAGACAATATGAAACCTTCTGTGTAGCCTATACCTTGATGAATCAACTAAAGCAAGTTTTTCTGAGATAACTGACAGTCTTTCCATGACTCAGATTTCTTGCTTTAAGATGATTTATTGTAAGAATTTTAACATTTTAATGTACTTTCTTGTACAATAAGATATAATTTTTAATTATTGCAGAACCCACTGCTTTAGGAGTTTAACTGTTATTAAATTCAGTCAGCACAGTAGCAACAAAGCGATAAAAAATGAAAGACAGATCCAAATAAAGAAAATAAGCATTTCACAGTATCACCAAGGTTGGAAGAGACCTCAAAGAGGTTGGAAGAGACCCATTTAAAAAAATTGATTAAAGTACATGCTGGTAGTTAACAATAGGCGTAAAATTCTTCTGCTCTAAGAGCACATAAATACATTGTGGGTTTGAAATTTGCTCCAATGTGGAATGGTTGCATGCTACACCTCTTTAAAAGCACTAAAAACTTTGAAAATTTAAAGCTTTATGCAACTGTAAATAAAGTCTTAATATATCTGCAAAGAAAAAACAAAGGATTTTGGAAAGAACTCTCCTTAGTATTGCACACAAGGCAATTCTGAAACAGTATCTCCAGATGAATTTACTCTCCTAGTGCATAGGAGTTTTTTTATGCCACATTCTCTAACATTGTGCTGTCATCTCCATTAAAAAAAAAAAAAAAAAAAAAAAAAAAAAGAGAGAGATATTTAAATAGTCAATTATATAAATCCACAGGCTTCCTATGAAGTATTAAATCATTGCTGGCAGACTTGAATATATACAGACTGAAAAAGCAACAAAACAAACAAGCACTGTTCATACGCACTCCCTGCTTGTAGCATGTTCCTGGGTTAAACACATCACAAGTCTATAGTTTAAATTTATAGAGAAACTCTTGGGCCATTTTTGAAGCATCAAGTAAACCATGAAGCCTATCTCCCCTACCTTCTTCCCCTCACCCTTTCAGTTCCTCCCGCTAAGATGATAATGAAATGTATCATATGAAACACCAGAGAGTAAAGAGAAGGCCATTACCAGTGCTTAGGAATACAAGAAGAACATGAACCTGCCGGGATGGGCCCAGAGAAGGCCGCAGAAATGATCAGAGGGCTGTAACATCTATCCTACAAATACAGGCTGAGGGAGCTGCGGTTGTTCAGCCTGGAGAAGAAAAGGCTCCAGGGAGACCTTACTGTGGCCTTCCAGTACTTAAAAGGAGTCTACAAAAAAGACAGAGACAGGATTTCTAGCAGGGCCTTTTGCAACAGGATAAGAGGTTGTGGTTTTAAACTAAAACAGGGAAGATTCAGACTATATACAAGGAAGACATATTTTACAATGAGGGTGAAGCACTGGCACAGGTTACCTAGAGAGGTGGGGGAATTCCATATCCCTGGAATTCAAGGCCAGGTTGGACAAGGTCCTGAGCAACCTGATCTAGGTAAAGATGTCCCTGCTCACTGCAGGAAGGTTAGACTAGACGTCTTTAAAAGGTCCCTTCCAACTCAAACCATTCTACGATTCTCTGAATGGTTTCTTCAACCATAGGGACTAATACTTATCCTGACATTGTGAGGAAGAGCCTTAGATCCCTGTTATCTGCAGCAAGTCAGCAACAGGTCTGAGAAAACATGCCGGTTTGATACATGGGTTTGATACTGTGTGCAGTTCTGGAACCCTCAGCACAGGAAGGACATGGAAGTGTTGGAGCGGGTCCAGAGGAGGGCCACAAAGATGATCAGAGGGCTGGAGCAGCTCTCCTATGAGGACAGGCTGAGGGAGTTGGGGCTCTTCAGCCTGGAGAAGAGAAGGCTTCGAGGGGACCTGATAGTAGCCTTCCAGTATCTGAAGGGGGCCTACAGGAAGGCTGGGGAAGGATTATTTACAAGGTCCTGCAATGACAGGACAAGGGGCAATGGGCTTAAACTGGCAGAGGGGAGATTTAGACTAGATGTTAGGAGGAAGTTCTTTACAGTAAGGGTGGTGAGGCACTGGAACAGGTTGCCCAGGGAGGTTGTGGATGCTCCCTCCCTGGATGTGTTCAAGGCCAGATTGGATGAGGCCTTGAGTAACCTCTACTAGTGGGAGGTGTCCCTGCCTATGGCAGGGGGTTGGAACTAGATGATCCTTGAGGTCCCTTCCAACCTTACCATTCTATGATTCTATGATTCTATGGTGAGACAAATGTCCCCAGATAGCATGGTATGGGCTGCAGCCCAAACTCCCCTAAGCTGGGAATATTAGAAGAAGAAAAAAAATATTAAAAAGTCTTGGCATTCTAAAAACCAAAGACTGGCAAAGAACCAGACAAACTGCAGCAACATTAACCCCTCATAGGCTGACAGGTATCCTTCGCAGGGAATCCAGTGGAACAGAACAATGTCTTGTAAAGTGTAAACTGGGAGAAGGATCACACTTTACTGTAAGCTACTGAAATATTTTCTGGAAAATTATAGCAATAACATGACTGGTGGCACTCTCTTCTAACTAGTAAGTATTGGTTAATTTTAAGAAATGCATGTTCAGCATTTATTAATAATTCATAAAAGGCTGGAACAGCAGACAAAAAGTCAAAGACCAGCAGTGAAAGCAGGACAGGCTGTGTAACTCCTTGACATACCATTCTGCTTAGATTAGCTCTAAAGAGGGCGTCAAAGCTGTAAGCAAAATAGGTATGTGCACTAACATCCATTTTCCCCCACAGGCTTTTAAGCAGTAATTTAAAAAGAAGCTGTGAAATAAGATCTTCATTACTTTGTAGAGTTTTAAAGGCTTCAAAATCAGCATTCCTGAGTCAGCAAAACTATCTGATGGTTTAAACAAGTGGGTATATTGCAAATAAGTTATGGTCCTCTATTTTCAATGTATGAATCATTAAAGCTCCTGCTTTCAAGTTTTGTGGCTAAGTATGTATCTTGGAAGTTTTGCCTGGTTTTGGTTTGTCAGAAGAATGTTCAGTCTTGCATGGTGCTTGGCTGTGCAAGCTATGACCTGACGAGATCTCATGAGATTTATGGGGGGGGACTGCAACAGTCAGCATGAGTGAGGGAGGAACAGCAGTTAAAACAATCCTTGTTAATAACATCAGCTGCCAATCTCTGTGTCTGCTGCTGGCCAAAGAACTGGTTTCAAGTTTCAACCTGTAGCACTCCTTCCATTGCACATGTAAGCTGTCAACCACAGATAGGAGATAAACCTCCCCGATGGAGGGAAATCTATCTTTATGCTCAAACTACACAATATATTGACTCTAATCAGCAGATAAAATGGCATAGAACCATCAACCAAAGGACTGATGAGGGGACAGGACTTCATTTCCACTAAACCTGAAGTCAAGCAACCGAATCTCATACAGTGTATTTGAATTTATTTAAAAGAAACTGATGAAATTCAAGTAACATCTATGCTTGTAGGGCTGGCATTCATTTGAAAGCTATTTTAAACTTCAAGAGGATGTGTATGTATCTGTGTACACGATTCAACATGATGCTGGTGGCATTCCAATTAAGCCACCAGTTCTTGAGTTTGGGCCATATCCAAAGTTCAGTCAAATCAATGACAGTCTTTCCACCAAATTCAGCACTTCCTATCACAGCTTAGGCTTGCAGGCTTATGTACAACAGGGACTGCAATCACACAGCTTTGTCCTCTGTTTGACTTACTGCACAGTTTGATGTTTATGTTACATAACTAAATATATTGAGATCAACCACACCACATACATTGTCCACATAAGGATTACTGAAAATCCTCCAGAAAAAAAAACAACAAAAAAAATAAAAAAAATCAACTCCTCAGTTTGCTAAACAAATGTGTACTTCCTTTTCATATTCATACAGAGTTCATATAAATGCGTAAATAAGAAACAATCAATCTCTAACACACTTCAAGAGTATCAGATACAGTAAGCATTCCAGTTAAAGTTGCAGTGAATTTTAGCAGAGATTATGAAGTAATGATTAAAGACATTTTTGTTGGTACCAAAAGTATTAAACTCCCAGGTACACAAGGTATTGTTCACTGAGTGCCCATTTTCATAGCTGTTCAAGACTGAGTAACGTCTTAACCCTTCTCCTAATGTTTATACAAGATCCCAGTATCTGCACTTGCTGCAAGTGCCTTCTTGTGAAATATTCTAAGTAATCATGGATCTCTAAATAAATTTATTTAGAATCTAAATAAATGGGTCTCTATAAAGAGCAGGTCTCTGGACCAAGTATGTCCTCTCATTTCTTCTTTGCCTGTCCTACATGTTTGTCTAGTGAAAGAAAACATAGCTGTGTATGTGTCTGCAGCAAATTCTCTGATCTGCAAATTTAAGACACATTTAAAGTGGAGACAGATACTAACTTTGAAACAGAAGCCAATGCCAGTAAAATTCCTCAAGTTGTGAAACAACTTTTCTGGTTAAGTCTGTACTTACTGGTTCCTGGAAAGCCTAAAAAGAGGTCTAAAAGGACATCTACTTCCCAAATGTCTGAATACAGCCAAAAACCTGTGCTGTGGGTTCCAAAATAAAAGAGTTTTGAGTCTTCAAATGTGCACCAGGCATATCTCCATCTCTGTGGTCACAGGAATCTGTGATGTTTCATTTTCAGAAAACTTCCATCAAATCTTTGACGGAAACGGAACAATATAAAAAAAATGGAGGAATTTGCTTTCGATTCGTGTAACATCCAAGTAGCATGGTTTTGCATAGCAGAAAAAGCACTTACATGCAAACAGAACTGCATATATATACACACACACACACACATTATACTTGAGTCAGTCATAAGTCCAAGGTTAAGAAGAAGCAGTTTGTACTTTCTTATATTACAGTGAGCAAGAACCAAGTTAACTTTGAATTTCACAGATATGGTCCCAAATTATCTGTTGGCCTGGACAGTTCTAGAGTCCTTGCAAACCTCACACCCACCTATGAAATAGGGCTGCATTTTTTATGACTATGTAGGAGCTCAGACTGGAGAAGTCTGTGTGGATCTTGTGATAAGTCATCTATCAGCATTCTTTGGAAACAGAAGGTACTTTTACTAAGTCAGTGTAACTCTTCAGGTGCAATATTCTTCAGGAACTGGCGTGAGGTACTAGCAATGTACTGGTCTGTACATTATATACCAGAAGTCCAAACTAGAGACAACTCAGCCAAACAGTGCAAAAAGCAATTCCATCTTATAATGTATCTATAAAGGTACTGGAGTCCTAATTACCATTTATTATATTGTATGAGAGAAACAAATATAAAACTCAGCCATGAAGCTGTTCATAGAGGATAATGCCACCAAACTTGCCTTTCTGTGGTAAAGGATCCTAACATTATACTTCAAGTAGCTTGTAACTTCCTTCAATTTCCACCAAATACACCAGAATGACAACACGAAGTGTGAAAGAACTACAGTGATTGTAAACCCACGTGGCTCAGAATATGTGTACCATGGTATCTCCTTCCAGTTCTCTAATCTGCTGCACCAGATCTGCAATTAATTAAACACAAACCTTCATCAGACAAGTTTGATTGTGTGGGTTTAGGCAGAGTCCACTCACAGAGAGATGTCTGTAGGATGTGGTGCAAAGACTCAGTACAATGGCTGGAAGAGGAAGGGGCTATTTTGAATAACATTTCCAAGAAAGCAGTTGGACTAGAACATGGAAATGACTGGAGGTGACTTGTTGGGGCTCTTGGATACTCTGTGCTCATACCCGAACTACAGCTTGTTACCTTGAAGAAAACACCTGCCCTTACATGAGCCACTCTCACTTGCACCAGAATAGTTATCATTGGGAATCCATGGAAGTCATTCGGTGATTAAGGCTTTACTCCTGCAGACAGCTGTTCCTAAGACCGAGCTCTTAAGCTGTGGGGTGTATCAGCAAAGCACTCACGCAAGAAATAGCACAGTGGGTGTCCTTTCATTCTTCTACAGGTTATGGATCCGATCTGTTTCTTTTACAAGATTGCTTTTACAAGACTCGCATCACCACAGCGTACTCACTCCAGGATCGCATGGATTCTCACAGTCCCAGCACCAGTTAAAACTTGGCACCTATGAGACTGCAGCAATTCCACCAACCGTTCAAGAGACAAAATAAAGCCCATCTCCTATCCATAGCCATAGCCAGCTAACTAACATCGCTTACATTCTCGTGTTAGGGCACAAATTGTAGAGTGCTCTGGCACTGCAGGACTGCCAGTCTGAAAGCCAGGGATGAGGATGTCAGTTTTAGCCCGACCGACCCTCAGCTCGCAAGAGACGTTACCGGCGGCCGGTGAATAAAGCACTTGAACAAAGAGCTCACGCCTCTCGTGTACGCCGCCAAACATCCGTTAGCGTTATCCCGTCGGTGCTGACCACGAAGGGCTCCGTGTATGCAAAGCCTGACCCTCGGATCTCCCACCGGCACGGCCCCGAGGTGCAGCAGGCAGAAGTCCTCCCCCCACGCCGCGGCAGCGAGTACGGAGCTATCCGGACCGGGGCCGTGGGCCTTCCCAGTTACCGTGTGCCCGCCCCAGTGTCCCCCAATCC
>VWZE01007414.1:331115-408822 GCA_013396675.1 Eubucco bourcierii | reverse complement strand
CGGGGGGCCGGGAACGGGATCCCTCGGCCGGCCTTCCCCACGCATAGCCGCGTCAGCACCGCGCCGCGACGGCCCAGCAAGACGGGAACCTGTCAGACCGCGGCGCTTGGCCGGGAAACCGTGACAAGTAAAACGGAGGAGTCCGGCACCGCGGGAACTCTGGCTCGGTCTTTTCCCTTTGCTGGGCTGGGTCCTCCAAGGCTTCCCGGACTTCTCGCTGGTCCGGTGTCCATGGAATCTCACAGGCTCAGACCTGGGTTCCTGCAGTTGAGCTTAAGTTGTGAAGGCAGCGGGCAGTTCCGGAGCTTAGACCCTCAGGCACAACTGCTTGGGAAAACTTGAAACCTGGCCTAGAAAGTCCCCATTCAGCACACTGCTTGGAGGATATGGGGCGCGGTGCAACTCATCGTCACAAAGTCACAGAATCAGGTTGGAAGTGACCTCAAGTGCTATCTAGTCCAATCTTTCCTGGCAGACATAGAATATAGACAAGATGGCCCAGCACCCTGCCCAGCCTGATATTGAAAGTGCCCAATGTTGGGGACCCCACCGTTTCCCTAGTGACATTAACAAAACGGCTGATGCAAACTTCTTTCTTGTCACACTTAGCTGCACAAAGATGCATGTCCAGAAAGTCAGGAGATGCTACTGAAGAATAAACATGACAGAGGTAGAAATAAAAACAAAAAAAAAAAAAAAAAAAAAAAAAAAAAAAAAAAAGTCGTCCATCAGAAAGACAGGTTATACTTCAGACCAGAGGTAATTCAGGGCATTCCCAGGTCAGGTGCCCGCTTTGTACTCGGAACAGATCCACCATAACAAAGGCTTAATAGAACACCCACTGCCTGCATTAAGACTACGTTTGACCTATTTGACCTCTACAGTGTATGAAGGGGTTGTTTTCTTGGCAAAGGTAAGCACTAGTGGGTAAAAGGAGTGAGATTACAGTATTTCATCATTCCTTTATTTGTCCTGGAAGGTAAGTTAAAATACTACTTGGGGAAGAAAGTGAACGCAGGTGAGAAAATAAAAAAAGAAGGAGCAGTTATACCCACATTACACCAGCTGTGAGAAAAAGGCAGGTATGATAGAGCTTGCCTATGTAAATGGCACATGATAGAGTGTGACATTTCTCTTATAATACTCTCTTTCCAGAAGGCTTGAGTTCCTTGTGTCCTCATAAGGCACACTGAATCTTGCTTTTTTAGTTTCTTTACTTAGAGAAATCTACAGATTCCAAGAGGTCATTGGACTACAAGGCAAAAACTTCTCTCTATGGCTGCTATTGATGTTCTAAGCTGTTTGTCATGCAATTCTATAGTAGGTTACTGAAGTCTTTCAAATTCTTATGTGGGAGTTAGAAATCAGATTGTAAAGGAAAGATCTAACTTGCCAGCAGTTTTAGTTATTTATCACCAGTTCTCAGTAAACTCAAAGTCTAAGATAACTCATCTCTACTTCAGAAACTCTCAGTCCTTGCAGGTCAAACAAAAGCCAGCAACAGTTCCACATGGTCAGCAGCTGTGGGAATTTGGTCATAAATAATGTCAATTAGGCACCAGTATCTTTGCACACTTCTGAAAACTTTCATGCAGTCATAGTTTGAATACAAATTGTCAAGCAGGTAAGTTAGAGAAAAGAATTCCTGTGGAATGCTTCCAAATGAGCACTGAGAGAATCTGAAGACCAAAACCAGCTTGGTAGCCACAGTCCTCATGTATTCAGCCGAGGAAGAATACAGCATGGCAAGGTGCACTTGGTTTCAGAACTTACAAGAAACAAAGCAGTAAGAAGAATGCTGACATGTATTAGAGCCGATTTTGCTTCATCTCTAACTGTTGGTTTTGTTTTTTTTTTTAATAACCAGTGTAAATTTAAACTACTCTGAGTTGCAGGGATATAAAAGTTAACCTGAATTATGTTGTCTTCAATTAATTAGAAGAGAGCATTAGCTTAGAACTACTTTATCAACCTATATCACAGTTGTTGATAACAGAATGGTTTCAAGGAGTAAACTATTTTTTCTAGAATGGAGAAGAAAACCTGTTTGAGAGCATAGCTAATGCTGTTTAATGGTATTTAACTGGAGCTGAGACCAGCTCTGTTCTGACTAGAATCCCAGTTCCTTTTAAAGGAATTGCCACATAAACTTTGCTAGCAAGAAACCTATAACAAAGGGCTCATTAGATAATTCTGGCTGATATGTCATGATCTTAGTTGTGTCCCTATATTTCTATACATCTGTTCTTATTTTTCCATTAAGTGACATGCACTCTCAGGTACATGAATGGTTCATTTTTTATATGCTGCAAGTAAAATAGGAGCTGCAACATACAGTACCAGTGCTCATGTAGCAGATAACTTGAGATTCCATCAATCTTGGCAATGGTTCCTGGCCCTTCTTTATCTAAGAATGCACTGTTCTTGGATGGTTTCTCTAGGATACTCATCATAAACAGAGTTTCTTTTTTCCTCCCTTCAGTGTCTGGTTCATGGTCAAATTTAGAGTTGGGCTTGTTTTACAGTCTTGGGGGGTTTTGGTTGGTTGGTTGGTTGGTTTTGGGTGGGTTGTTGGACTGGTTTCAGGGTTTGGGGTTTTTTTGTGGTTTGTTTTTTGGTGGTTTGGTTTGGGTTTGGTTTTTTTTTTTTTTGGCTTGGTTCTCTCTGGAACAAAATATGTTGTAAAAAAATGAAAGAAAAAATCTCTCTCCAAATTTCTTTCTACATCTGTTCCTGTAAACATGTAATATGAACACAATGAAGTATAATGGTGTCACATCGACACTGAGCAGCATTAACTCTCATCTAGGTAAAACAGCTCCTAATTTGAATAATTCTAAAGTTTTAGAGATTTATCTAGTATTCTAAGTAGGGTTAAGCACAGACTTACTTTATGACCAAATACAAATCTCAATCATCAGATCAATGAAACAACGAATTTTTCAACTTACACAGCAAGGTGGAAGCAGAGTCAGTGGACATCACGAAGATAGATCGAGGTCCAAGTGCTGATCAATAAAACAAGGAGCTTCCCAAATCAGACAGCAGGTGGAACCAAACATCCTATCAAGAGTCAACGTTTCATCACCTTAGTAATAAGTCTTGAGTGTGTCCGAAAAGGCAAAAACTCTTTTATCAATGGACCATAGAGTTAAAACCTTCCTAATAGTGAAGATTAGGAAGTAAATGCACTGCACAGCTTTCAATTTTATTTAACTAAACATCCCAATAACAGGTTCAGTAAAAGAAGCCTCACTGACGCAGGTGATCTCATCCACTTACCAGGCTACAGTGCAAGACTATGGCTGAAACACACTGTGTTTCTTTTCCTTGCACACCCTGAGTGAGATTACTGACTCATTTAAAGAGAACAATGGTGTTTCTAACTGGGCATTGTCTTGTGTTCTTTTCTTTGCAGAGATAACTTCTCAGACCCAAAATATCACTTCGCTTCACCTGATGCCAAAAATTAGATGACACCAGAAATACTTAGCTGTATTAGGTCTGAAATTCCTCCGTGTAAGCACCTTATCGATTAGATACATGAAGTTAACACTTCAACTTATTTCATCAAAATTTCCATTGAAAAGAAGCCTGAATAATGAAGTCCACAAGTGGACGCTTTGATTTTTCAAGTTATACTAGTACGTTGTGGTTGCCACCACCGGTGTTTTGGGGAGATATTGGGGGGGGTCTATTACCTGAATGGGAAAACCCCAGAAGTCTGATGATTTCCGCCTTTTTCTCCGCATTTTGAGCCTGGCAGGAGTGCTGCCCATTAGAAAAGCAAAGATGTGCCCTGGCCCAGGAGGAGCGAGTGCCGGAATGGGACCAGCTGTCTCGCAATAGCTCAGGGCGGCATCTCTCGCGTGGGTCTAACGGAACACCGTGGTCGTTTTTACCAACGTTTCTGTCAGACAGGGTGCCACGCAGCCGGTGCCACGGCCTAACCTGCCGGTACTCCGGCGAGGAATGGCGGCCGCCGGCGCACTCATGCGGAGTCGCCTTCACTCCGCCTCAGAGGGTCCTTCGCCGGGCCGCGCGAACTCTGGAGGCAGCGTTCTCTACCACCCGCCTCACACCACCACCTACTGTCGAATTGGGTAAAGAACCAAGCCACGCCGTATCGCTGTCGAACTGAGGGTGGCAGCCGCGCTTCAGCTTCCTCCCGCCCTCGATCCCTCCCTTCCTCTCGCCGCCGCCGCCGGCCCGCCTCCTCAGCGGGTGAGACGTGCCGGCTCCTCCTACTTTCATCCGTCTCTTGGCTGAGAGCTGCCTGAGCCTGGACACAGCCGAGCGCGATGGCCCGCGAAGAGGTGGCAGTGGCTAGTGAGGAGGCGGGGGTGGCCGAGGGGGGCGGTTTGCTGCTGGACATTGTGGGCTCCCCGCTCAATCTGAGCCTGCTGGGCCTCTGCCTCTTCCTGCTCTACCAAATCCTGCGGGGCGAGCGGCCAGCGGCGCGGGAAGGCGAGACGGAGTCGCCGCCGCTGCCCAAGATGAAGCGTCGTGATTTCACGCTGGAGGAGTTGCGGCGCTACGACGGGGTGCGCGATCCCCGTATCCTCATGGCCGTCAACGGCAAAGTCTTCGACGTGACCCGTGCCAAGAAGTTCTACGGGCCCGGTGAGGGCCAGGGCGGGCTGTGGCTGGCGGAGCGGCGAGCCCGGGGAGGCGGGGCGGGCCCATCTCGGGAGTTCTTCGCTTTTTGTGCCTGAGAGCCGGCTGGGGTCACCGGCCGGAGGGATCGCGGGGGCCTCGGCGGCTTGACCGTCACTCGGACCCCGCGGGTAGGGCGGCCTTGGCCGCCTGCCGCCCGGCACAGCCTCTCTGCGGGCGCCGGGAGAGCACAGGCCCGGCAGCGCCCCGTGCAGGGCTGGGGCTGGTCGGCGTAGTTAGCTCCCTGCTGCGCGGGGATTAGCGTGCTGTGCCGTGCTAATGCCTACCCTGCCTCCCAGTCTGCGGGATAACGGCTCGGCTAAGCTGCCCCAGCCCTCTCGCTCCGGCTCACGATCGGGAGATTTGGAACGGACTCGGCTTGCTTAGAGCTGGGAGGGGTGTGTCAAGATCGTGCAGCCAGCTGCGCTTGGAGACCCGCCTCCCCGGGTAAGGCGGAGGGCAGGATTACTCCTGCCTGCCCCTCGATGTTGTAAAAACTCCAGCTTTGCCAGCCTGTGCTACTTCATGGCTTGCTTTATTTTCCCAGGGCAGGTTACACATACCGCAAGTACCATAAGGGGCTGGCAGCTTCTTTGGCCCCGGGTGCCTTTGCCTGATGCCAGACAGCAGAAGCAAAGTGTTATCTCAGTGCTTACATTCCATTCTCAGTTTTTAGTGGACACCACTGTGTTGCATCATATTTAGACCAAACAGCTTGCAGTTTAAATTGAACCAGCTTTATATCAGTAGTTGGGCAGTTCAAATAGGCAAAGACTGACTAAGCTATGCAGAGGCTTATTATGAAGCAGCTAGTGATGAGGTGGGTGTATGTGCACCCAGGTGTAAGAGTTTGATCATGGATTTTTATTTTTAACAGAATCCTGCTGTTAAAAAGATCTCACAGAGGCTTGCTAATTTGTACTAGGATCTGTGGGGGATAACCACTGCTCTTGATCAGGTAGCTGCAGCATTTTGTTGCCAGTGATAATCAGAGACAAGGATAACGGTGCAGGAGACACCACATATTTGAAAAGATGATGAGATTATTTTGGCCCAAATATAGACTGGAGACTGTTGCTGAATGATACTTGATTGTAACTGCATTCTGCAGCAGTCAAGATGATATGTACAGATGACTTACACATGCGGTTTTGTATCTGTGCACACTAAAAACCACTGGACATAAGGACTCTGCTTTGAATGATGACTTCCTTGACAGGAGTAAAAGCTGCTCATTACATCTGTTTTGGTAATGGCTGAATGGTCTGCTAGTTTGAGTTTCATTTTAATGGAAAAGTAGGATTCTTTTGATGAATTTAGGGAAAAAATTGCTCTGGAGGTATGGAATATGGCATGCTTTCAAGTTTGCATCTAACTTCTTTTAGCTCCCCTAAGAACTTTCAATGTCCCCTTGCAACATCTGGTATCTCCATTTTCGGCTTGTCATGCAAACAAGTTAATCATTAGTGAAGTTTAGCAAGAGTGACTTGATAAGAATTCTGATCTACTGTGAATTGCATATTTTGGTCATTTGAGTTCATCTTGCATTTTGAAAGTTTTAATCAGTGTTTCTTCCAACTTGGTAATTTCTCATATCTCCGCTACATTTTTTTGTCAAGTCATTCTTTTAGATCTTTAAGTCAGGAACATCTCTTAGAAAACTTCCATTCCACTTAAGACCCTCTGTTCCTTTTCCTAAGCATGTGCTTCCCAATTTGCATGCTTATTCTTACTCTGTTTGTATGTGCTGTGCACTATTGTGTGGTTCATTGTCTTGATGTTTCAACAAACTCAGTCTCTCTTCCCATGGCTTTGTTTCTTCCCTCTTCCTCAGTCTTCCCTTATTACTAGGTAGAATATCTTAAAAGAATTTCAGAACTTTAGAGCACTTTTGACCAACAGATCAGGAACTCATCATCAGTTTCAACCTGGGGACTCCCAAGAAGGTCATACAGCATCCATTATCTCTCTAATAACACTTCTCATTTTATTTTAAAGAGGGTCCATATGGGATTTTTGCTGGAAGAGATGCATCCCGAGGTCTTGCCACTTTGTGCCTGGATAAGGAGGCTCTGAGGGATGACTATGATGACCTCTCTGATCTCGACGCTACACAGCAAGAGACTTTGAGGGACTGGGAATCACAATTTACTTGTAAGCAATTTTAAACCTGTTTACAAAGAAGTAGCTTACTAGCATGTAATAAGGGAAGCAACAGCTAAAAGGCAGTTAACAGCTGAAAGCATCAGTGTGGAGCCTTGCTTTCTATTACTACCTCAGTTTACTAAGCATTACTAGAATTACTGCTACTCAGAAGAATTAACAGAAATGTTAGGTTTTCCTTTTGTGTTCACCCAAAAAGTTAACAGGATTGGAAACAGTGTAATTTTTGATACAGTGAAGACCTCCACCTACAGAGACTACATTAGATTTTAATGCTCTGAAAAATTAAGCTTAAGGCCCATTCAGTGTCTTGGAAATAGCAGTAACATTTGAATTGCTACTTCCTGATGTTTTTTGAGTTTTGTAGATTGTTTAAACTTAGGTGTTTCCCTCTTGGAGCTCTTGATAGCACCTTTTTTTTTTTTTTTTTTTTAACTCTTAAATAACTTTCTGTGGCCTTGCTGGTGGCTTTCTCACATTCATGGATAACTGTATCCATGTGACCTTCTTCCCCAGAAGGTGATCAGAAATGGGCAACTGCCACCTCTGCTTGTAAGCAATATCATCATTACTAAGTAATGTCCAGAGTGGCAGAAGAAAAAAGGCAACTCACACACTTGTGATGTTTGTTCAAAAATGAACAGAAGGGAGTCACTTTCATAGTTGCCTTGCTTTTCTGTGCTTATTATTAAAAATTCTCAAAAGGCAGTTCCAGCTGTTTTATGTTGTGTGCCTCAACTTCTCGAAAAGGAGAACTTCACAGTTTTATGGAAATTGCTGTGTTGACCTTGTACCAGGGCGTGCCCACTGGTACTGATTTTTTTTTTTTCACTTATCTCATTGATGAAGAATAATTCCTCCATATCTCATGATGCCTTTTAGGCAAGTGAACACCAAAAGGATTCTTTCTACTCAGATAAGACAAACAATAAATATATCAGTTGTTTGTCTTAATGAATTTTATTATATATTATTATATATAATAATATATAATCCGTGGGGAGGGATTATTTACAAGGTCTTGCAACGACAGGACAAGGGGTAATGGGTTTAAACTGGCAGAGGGGAGATTTAGACTAGATATTAGGAGGAAGTTCTTTACAGTGAGGGTGGTGAGGCACTGGCACAGGTTGCCCAGGGAGGTTGTGGCTGCTCCCTCCCTGGAGGTGTTCAAGGCCAGGTTGGATGAGGCCTTGAGTAACCTGTATTAGTGGGAGGTGTCCCTGCATGTGGCAGGGGGTTGGAACTAGATGATCCTTGAGGTCCCTTCCAACCTTACCATTCTGTGATTCTAATATATATGTATAATGTATGTATGATGGAAATTGCATACACAAAGTACTATAACAGAAATCAAGTGGGTTTTGTTTTCAAATCTATTGTTAGGTACTTAAGATTTACTATCTTCCTAGCTAGAATGTAGTTTTCCTTCATGTAATGTCATTAGAACATCTCAGTTTTGACCTGATGTGCCCCATCTATTTTGGCATTCATCCTGTCTTAATCAAGACTTAATTATGCCACACTGAATGACTGTTTTATGATGCCAACAAAGTATGCCACAGAAATCGGAACTACACTACCAAATACCTGACCTAAACTAGTTTTTAAATCTGCCTGCTCAAAGAGTCAGGCATCAGGACTGGCAGTGGACTGCACTCTTTTTATTACTATGCTTTCAGTAGATTTGGCAATTAGCTGTTTTAAATTCTCATTAATTATAAGAAGAATGCTAATATTTAAGACAGAGGTGTCCTTTGCTTTGTTGAGGTTGGCAGATAGGCAGCACAGCAGAATTCTCTATTCTCTCTATAACCCTGGTGGCTTTACATGTTCAAAAGATAAAATAAGGCAGAGGCTTAGCTGCATAATTGGATAACAGATCTGTCTTTATCTTTGGGAGAAAGACTCTCTCCTCTGTCATATTGGATATTTTCAAAGTATGTTACAAAAAAAGAAAAGGCCTTGAAGGTTCTGTACGTGTGTGCATGTATGTGCCTGTGTGTACAATACATAACATAAATACTCCAATAGTGCCACTGGTTGAAAAACAAGGGCAAGAAAATCTAATCCAGGATTCTGTTCTCTTAGTCCCTCAGTTTACATGTGCCTTTACATTCATTCATCTTTTGATTTAGGCAATAGAAGGATTATGTTGCCTGATTCTTACACAATAAAACACCAGGTGGTTGATTTTTGGCTTTTTTCCTCCCCATTGTTTGGAACAAGTTGCTGAAGAATGTTTTATTATAATATAAGCAGTTTGTTAATCCAGGAAACAGACATAGGAGTTACAAAAGGTATATATCTAGGGAAGAATAATGACTTGGATTCCTCTTTTTTTCCCAGTTAAGTATCACCATGTTGGTAAGCTGCTGAAGGAAGGGGAGCAACCCACTGTATACTCTGATGATGAAGAAAAGAATGCCCAGCATGCAAAGAAAGAGTAGAGGGTGCACTGAGGAACAATCTGTTTTTTAATCATAAAGGGTCATTTGTAACATTCCACTTCTGTTTTACAAATTGGAACAGCAGCAATGCTTACAAAAGGTCCAGAAGTACAGTTTGTTTATTTTCAAAGTTTTTTCTTTTCAAATTTAGTGGTAAACTACTAAACGTCTAAGATCTGTTTTCAAACCTGCATAATCTAAGTATGCACAAAAAATGTCTGTGCAAAAGCAGTTTTGGCAACAGAAGACGTAGCTGTTTTTCTCCTACACCATTTAGTGCAGAGCAGGTCAACATCCAGTTTTTCTTTAATGGCCTAGCACTGTCTACACAAGCACAGGAGTAACTTCACATATGTAACACAAATTTCACTAAGTCTTGTTTTGTGTTAGCTTCTGCATGACCTGGGCCTTGGGTTGTAATCCTTTAGAAAAAGGACTGTATTTTATTTGTCTGTGAAGCATCATTCTCATTTGTGGTGCACAGTAATTCAACATTAGGTAAGATAATTTGGCTTTTAGGGAGTTACATAGTGTCTCATACTAAACTGCTTGAAAAAGAATTTTTGAGAGGTTAAATTACTTTTACATACTTAACAAAATTACTAAGGACTGGTGAATACTTGATGTATTCAGTCATGCATAATTCTGCATGAATTAATATTATTTGTTTACTTTTAAAGCACATCTGATGTATTACAAAGGCTTAGATACCAAGCATAACTTGGCATCCCTACAAACAGGTACACCATGAAGTGTGAGTTGCCTGCACTGCTAGTCATTCACTATTGGTAAAGTTCTTCTGTGAAGTGCTGGTGAACAGTGAAAGATCAGCTGCTATCGATTCCCAGGCCTAAACAAGAAAACTTGTTGGTATGGCATGATTAACAAGTGCTCCTCTGCATTCAGCTTTAACTAGCAGAAAAATGTTACCAATGTAACCTAAGTGAGTTTCCTGTGCAAAATAAACCAACATGGTGTAAGCTGTTTCTGCATTGAGGCCTTTGTTGCTTTGGAACGTTGCCATTAAAAGACAAGGCACAGTCTTGTGAAAAACCAGCAGTGCTACACCTGAGAGACCTGACCTTTGAATTGCCTTTTACTTGTTCTCTTAGCTCACATCTACACTCAGTGACTATAGAGTTTGTTCTAACTATGTAGCCTAGTCTCCTGCAGGGGTTGGGTGGGGCTGGGTAAGTGGATTTGACCAAAAGAAAACACAAACGTACTCCTTCACCATCCAAAATACTTGGCATACTTTCTCAGAAATTCCAAGAAGATAACTAACTCGTAAAGGTGTTTTCTGTCAGGTGATTCTGCCTGGGTGCCTGCCTGGCACAGTTCTGCCTGTTTAGTTCCTCTGGTTGGGCTGACTAGCCCAGCTGTTTCAATTTGGCAACAAGACCAAAATGCTGAACTGAGTCCTGATTGGGAAAGTGTGAGCTAGGAAGAACGCTGAGAAGTAAGAGTGCATTGCACATTGACAGCTTTCACAAACAAGTTAACATGCTTAAAGTGCCTGACACCATCTGTGGTAAGAACAAGTTACTTTCCCCCAGTCCTAACACTGTCATGGCATTTTCTTTTGGTAACCTGGACCTTCAAATAAGGAGTATGGGTTTTGGAGCCAGATAGCTTGTGTAAAGTGCTACTGTATGAACTACCTAAGGAAGGTCTAGAGACAAATGTAAACCTTGTTGTGACCTTTGTGTTGCTATTTTATTTTTAGAGACATTTATACTCTTTGAAAACTACTAATGATGGTTTACCTCAAATCAGAAATGTGCTTTTGTTTAAGGCAGAAAATAAAATACCCTTGCATAATGGTGGTGTTTGTTTTTATTTACTGTAACTAAATGGGATACTTAGTCGTCTCCAAAGATTTCAAGTTTTATATTGTCTTGCTTTAGTGTCTTACATTATCCAACACATAAATAAAGTGTATCATTGCCTTTAAATGCAGTTCTGTAGTGTAACTTCAGCAGGATATTAAATGTAGAACACATTCATGTTGTATAATATGCTTTGCTGTTGCAAAACCAGAGCCAGGAATAAAAAGGTCCAAGTAATTGTGAACACTAAGCAAAAGTCACAGCTTTGGAAGGCTGTGGGATAGTGGAACAAGTCAAGGGTATAACCCACTCTTCAGCAGACCAAATCATCTGATCTAAAATTAGTCTATAATGTATCCTGAGGAACTCTGCTATTATTCTAAGTACTAGTCTGTATGTTACAACATGATGCATCATAAGGAATAATAATAAACACAGAAGACTGGCAGTAATGCGAGACAAAGCTTAAAGCCAAGCATCTATGCCTCTTTGGAAGGAAGTATTACACTTTAGTAAGACCACTACTTTTGCAGAGAAAATTTATGTTGAAAAGGGATTAAGCAAATTACAAAAGCAGTGGTTTCATGTAAGCAGCAGCATGGGTTTTGTTTTCTTCTAAAGCATTTAAGAAAATGGATGTGGTTTAGTTTCTTTCATACTCTATGTTACAACTCGATCCTTCACCGGTAACTAACTGGCTGTAATGACTAAGCAGAAAACTGCTAGATAGCTTATAGATTGTACATTAACCAAGTAGGACACAATGATGAACTGAGAGCAGAGACTCTTGGCAACTTCCCTCATCTGAAGTATCAAGAGAATCACAGAGTGATAGAGGTTGGAAGTGACCTCTGGACACCTGTTATTTGTGTGTCACAAAGGCACACTTGAGGAGCACTAGGACAAACCAAAGTAATTGACTAGCATCTTAATTTCCAACCAGCTCTGGCATAGTGAGCTGCTTTGTAAACTCCAGGTACTCACCTGGACTCTACCTCTCTTAATCACCTTGCTGCAGTTTAACAAAAAGAAGTTCATGAAGCTTATGTCAAGTATTATGTAAAGGATCTTTACAAAAGGTGGTGTGTTTATGCATTGCCTGCAATCTCTGGATTAAAAGTCTTTGTATCATAATCGCTGTCTTGTATTTCAAGGAGACAGACTGATGTAATAGTGGGCGTTGTCTATGTCTGCTTTAAAAAGAGCCTGTAGATTTTTACTTCAGTGAGCATTCAGCACAGCCAACAGGCCATGTATTTCTGACAACAAAGCCTAGTTCTGACAGTTTCCCTGTTCTCCCTAGCTCTATTACAAGGCATTTAATTTGGCACAAAAATTCAGATCTGATTGCATAAGCTGCAGTCCAAGGCCCTACTTCATACGTGTCAGAGTGAACAGTGTTTCCACTAAAAACCCCACCTCTCAAGCCACCATCTGAGTACAACAGCACACACCAGGCTCACACTGAAAGGTGTGAAACTATGCCAGCAATCTTCTGTATCTCCACTGATGAACTATACAAATGCTGGTTTTTATGCATCTTGCACCCATTAAATGTTCTACTTGTCTAAACATTATGTAATTTTCATACTAGAGATTTGACATTTATTTCTGTAGCTACTGGAATATAATCAACAAAATGTATTTTAACAGTTTTCAAGCTGTTTACATCTATTTTTAAAGATTAATCTTCAGGAGAATAAAGTTATACTGAACAACCCAGTGTATGAAAGGATTTGGCTTAAATTAAGTGTGTAGATAGGAAAAGTCAGTCATGAAAAGTAATTAACATTAAACCAGCTGAAAACAGGTTCTCAATAATGTCACCTGTAAACAAATAGAAAATCCAAGAGTACTCTTTCAGTATGAAGATTACAAAGGTGTCTCACATTTAAAGTGCAAGCATGTTTTATTTACTAACAATGTTTTACACAATGAGGAACTGGAGACAGAGTTTGTTTTGTTGATCAATACAGGTGAAGGCAAGAAGCAATTACAAACTGGTGTATTTATTTGTTACTGAATATTGTGACATGTTGATAAAATGCTGGAAATTTACACCGATGGAAATCCTTAGCTCCTGGCCCTCAGATTAACCAGAATAAATAGTTCCTCCTCACCTGTCACTGAAAGGCCTGTCTCATGGGAAATGGGCACTTGAGAACACAGAACTGTCTACAGATTGACAGAGGGGGATGTTTTGTCATCTTTAATCTGCAAATATTGCATAGACAAAAAACACTCTTGGTTACGTCACATTAGTGCAACATTTCATATGGTCAACAAATACAACAACTGATCTTCATTATAACTGTATAAAATACTAAAAGGGAGACTTAAGAGGGGCATGAATGTTTTCCAAAATAGTCAGAAAATATTTCTGTCAAGAAAATAAAAACTTTTTAGATAAAAGCAATAGATAACAGTACTTTGAGTAGCAACCATTTGTCATTCATGACCCTGAAAAGGCACTCGACATCTGAACAGAGAAGACTGCCAAAGCCTGGCTTAGAAATCTGTAGGAATCATTTGTACTGAACACTAGGGGAAAACTTAACCTACCACCACCAATTACAATTACTTTTAAAAAAATGACTATTTCTTAGAGCAGAAGTTACAAACATAGGCAAGACTGTATGTAATGAAGGCAATATTATCACATTAACTTAGTATATTGACATGTAATACTAAAATGAAAGGCGAAATAATCACGTATTGGACTTGGAACTGGTCTTCTCTATCTTGTAAAGGGACTTTGTCCACAAGCAATTGTAGCTGTCTTCTAAATCTAGACAGCTGAATAGATATGAATATAATTAAAGCACCTAGATTGCATTTTCACATTGTTACCTACATGCAGCACAAGTCTGACAACATTTGACAATTCCTCTGGAATTATTTGTAAGCAAACTCATACTAAATACCTACCTCACTACAAGTGCCTTCAGAAGTGACAACAAAATTTCAGCCTGCATGTACATGGGGACTGCCAGCACACTGACAAACAGGGCTCTGTCACTGGCTAACATTCAGAGCTTTGCTTACACAGTCAATCAGATTTCTGGAAGCACTGCATTTAGCACAAGTGCAGTGAAATCCTTCCTCTCAAAGACCAGTGAGCTTCCAGAAACATCTCTAGAATTGTGAATAGAAACCAAGCCTTTTTTCAGTGTGTTTTTTTACAGAAAATGGGATTTTTTTCACATTTGGAAACCTATTACCTCCCACAATTCAGTATATGTCCTCCCCATACCTTCTAGTCCCATAATATTAACAACCTGATTGAGGAGGCACTTCATGTGCTTGCTGTAGGATTCATACAGCTATGCTTTTTCCAATGATTGGTTACTACTAAATACTGTAACTGCTATTTACATGGCTCTGTGAATGTATAATTAGAGTATAATGCTCTGAGACCTCAGTCTGTACCCTTTCCACTTTTAGCAACTGGTCCATGAAAGTTTGTCTGGCTCTGGGGTAAGCTTTGGTCCTCTCTTATCCAAAAGTTAAACACTGATTCTGGTTTTGTGGCTCACTACACCGCTTAAAAATTGTAGCCAAAAGAATTACCTAAGCAAAATACTCCAGTATTTCATATACCTTTTCATGGTCAAAGGGCTTTCTTCTCCCACTTCCATATAAAAAGAGCTATTATGTAGAAGCTGTTCAACATTCTCTTCTGGGTTCTGCTCCACAGAAAGTATCTGAGCAGGGGGTTGTCTGAATTATCTCGAGAGGAAATAGAGGGCATCCTCTGACATCTGCATCCATCTCTCTTCTCAACATTAATTTCCTCTCATCTCCTGTAGATAAATATAAGAAAAAGTTACTTTAGATGAGTTTGTCAGGGAGCAGAGAAGGGGTGTGGGGAAGTAGTTGTAAAGTATCATCAACAACCTGAAAGCACAGTAAATTGTGAAAGGGCTGTGATTAACAACAGCCAGAAAGTGCCAATCCTGTATGGAGATCTGATGACCACCTACATACAAATTCGAACTTCAGACAGTAGCTCCTGCCCAGATGTATGTACCACATATCGACTTGCCTAACAACATTTTGGCTCTCTAAAGGATGTTCAGTTGTTAGCATGCATGTTGTTGTTAACAGAATAACACCTATCTGCTAATGTCCATGACAGATACTTCAATATCCAATTAAGCAAACACTACTCTTCAACTCCAGCTGCAGGTAGTGTTTCTGAGCTCGCCTGAGCAAATCTTTAACTGTCAAATATTTGTTAACACATTTATACTTTTAAAAACTTTCTAAAACTACCATTCTTTAGTGTAAGAACTGTGGCAACTAACATCACCTGCCAGAAATCTGCCAAATTTAGTCATCTTCATTCTGATATCCCTCTTTCTCACCTGTCCTCTGGAGGGTTTCCTGAAGCGGTAAGCCATCATAAGGGGTAACATCTGGTGCTGCTATGGCAGTGTGAAGTGTCTTGAATTTCACTTTTTTGTGGAACATTCTCTTATATTTTCTTTGTATCTTTCTGAATGACTCCAGCTGCATGCAACTGTCCATTTCTGAAAAGTCACATTCATCAGATAAAAGATTAGAAGAAAGTTCTTTTCGCTTCTTCTTGATTTTATGAGCATTTCTCTCATCTTCCCTGGATTTTCTCTCACTTTTCTGCCCTTCACATCTTAATTTACTTCTAGACCTCTTGCATGACTTTTTAAGCTCATGTTTGCACTTCCTCACCAAGCCCTCACAGACAGAATTACAACAGAACCTACATTTGCTGCTTTCATTCTCTTGACCTTCCAGAGTTACATTTTTAAGGTATATTAGTAATTTTCTCTCCTCAGCTCCTGCAGGCAAGCACCCTTTATTACAATTGCTGTAAATTTCTTCACATCTTCTTTCCATTCTCTTCATTGAGCTACTATGTTCCTTTCTAAAGTACTCAGAATCACTGATCTCTTCCAATAAATCCTTTAATCTGCAAGATCTGCATGTGTTGTACGGTACAGTACCTTCACTGCTACCATCTTGCTTGAATTTCTTACCATGACTAACAGCAGTGCAATCCACAGAATGATTCAGTCCAGCATGTGGTAAATTACCAACAGTGAGTGAGTCATCTGTTTGTACTTGCAACTTTTTTGTAAGCCTGCCCCCACAGGCCTTGCTTTCTAATGCTGTGTCTCTTGACTCAAGCTCCCCAACAGTGATCACCAGCCTATCATTATCATTACCATAATTTCTGCCGTTGAGATTTTGTACGGGACTCACTTCTCTGAAGTGCTGACCATGTTTGTTACTCAAGCTGATGTCAACACCACTATCATCAGCAGACACCACTCTCTTCCACCAGGTTTTGTCTGCAGTCTTCTTTGGCTCTAAGCAAATGCGTGCATAGCCTGGTGTCTGGTAGTAGTTTAGTAAATAATGGATGAATTCATCAGTCTCATAGACTTTTTGCTTTTTGCAACAGTCTTTGTCAGATGCTGTCTGTGTGTGAGCTACATTCAATGCTGAGCAGTCCTTTCCATCGAGAGATTTGATGACCCTGCAGTCTTGTGTAACTGTAACGAGTAAAGATCCACAGCCAAGGGAGTTGTCCACATCTCTGCCAAGCAGTCTGTCAGAACTCAGGGCTCTAGAGGGATCATTTAAAATTGTCCTGACTATATGACGAGTAGATGCATCGAAGTTGCTCACATCTCCTTCCTCACTACAGGAGCTGCCTCTTGTTTTGGTTAACGGGCACTTAAACTCCTCCTTCCGTTTCAGCTCTTTGTGCGCATGGTAACGGGAGTGAATCAGTTCCCGATGCAAGTCTTCCAATGCTGTTTCAGAAAAGGAAACATCCTTCCTTACACCCAGTGAAGGATCCACTTTCTGAGTGGCCAACTGTGCAAAATCCTTAAAACAAAAAGTCAGGAAAATGATTATGTATATTTACTGAATGCTATAGACTGCTAAACTGAAAGCTCATAAGCAAGTGGTCCCACAGTCAGAAGAATTACATAGGTAAGGGACAAGTCTGGCTTAGTTTAGAGTTTGGTCATACAATCTCACTATTCCTAAAGCAGCACTACAGATATTTCACAATCCCAGAAGGCTGCATTCTCAATTAAGTAATAAAATTGTCCTTTGAACCAACTCACCTATCTCACTGTAACTGCATTAACAGCAATAGTTACTCTTTGTTCAGTCACAACACCACAACTAATACCGTAGGGAACTGTACCATTATTACACTTTTGTAGATCAAGTACTTTATTCAGAATAAATTGCTTTGGCTGTATTTGGAGTCATTTAAAACCATTTAACACTTTCCAAATGAGATGATGTTACAAAAACAGACATTTGTTTAACACATCACCTCCATAACAAAGGTGGCCAGTGTCAGGTGTTATGGGGCACTAAAAGTCAGGCAGAGTATCAAGGATAGTCTCCACTTCAACTCTTGGTAAATTAGAGACCTTTTAGAAATATTTAGCATTGAGGATTGGAGAAAACACACACTTCTTAGAAGCAGCTGCAAGAAAATTTTTACTTAGGAAATAGTGATGACACAGCCATGTTAGTAGCCCTGAGAAATTAAAACCTCTATTCTCATGTAAAACCTTTTTAAGCCCAAAGCACTAAAATAAACTTCCAAACATTAAACTGTGTGAAAACGTTATTTTTTATCAATTCTCTTTCCCAACATGTTAGCAGAATCAAACTGAAATAAAGGTGACAGCTTAGCACTGGCCACGAAACTGAGGCTCGTAGAAATGCAACTGGCAAAATCCCATTCAATTTAATTCTGTCACTTGCAGACTTGTGACAAAGACAAGCAGAAATAATTTGTGTTCCAGTCCCTAACTCCTGACTCTAATAGAGCCAATACAGTCCTTCTGGACCTGTTTTTACTCAGTAATGGCAAGGACTCAAGCAAGCATCAGAGGCAAAGTTTCTCAGTCTAAAAGCACTATCTTTCCTCACAGGGCAAGACTGAGAGTAGGCTGTCACAAGTTACACCTCAGGCCTTCTCATTGTTTGGACAGCTTCAGGGTATTCCTCTGAATAACACCAAGATATGTGATGTCTAGTGAACAACTCAAGCTCTAATAAATATCCTCCAAAACTTAAAATATGTTTTAAAATAGTCTTACTTTCACACGGTTTAACAGCACTGTAAGCAGTCTGACAGACTCCACTCTTCTCTGAGCTAGCAGGGATTTCCTTTCTTCCCATTCAGGCATATTCTCTGGCCACTGCTGTTCTTCAGCTGGTACCTTCTGCTGCTGTGGGGGATGTTTCTCATCTCCATCTATCTGCCTCTCTTCTCTTGAGCTTAGCTTTCTTTTTTCTCTCTTGACCTTCTTTTCATCACCACGTCTGTTTCTAGGTAATTATCAACATGGGACAATTTAGGTGACACTTGTTTTACATTTTGAGTCCTGGGGAATTGGATCCAAGCCTCTGAAGTGCTAATAATAAGCAACCAGTAGACAAGAGTTGGCATGTGGTTAACAAGAAATCTTGTTAGAATAGCATGCTTAAAAATACATGGCAGTTTATTTAACATGATGATGTTAATGCATCCTTAACAAGGATGACATACATCCAACTGAGACACACATTACTAAATTCTTTGTCTCTTCAAATGGTTGACATTCTAGAGTTATCTTAATAAGCACTGCCAAGACAGCAGAGTCACAACACCATTTGTCTCCAAGGCCACAACTAGAAATTACTCATTTGGATCCAATTCATAAGTTAACAAATCTCCCCTAGAGACAATCATGAGTGTCTCATTTAAGAGATATTACAAGATTAATACAGAGATGACTTCATTATTGCCAAGTAGTGCTTATACAGAAGGCAGGCCTTTTCTGCTCCTCACCCCACTGCTGGGTCACAGCTGGGTCTGCTAGCCCAAACTGACCAAAGGGACATCCCATACAATATGACATCATGCTCAGCAACATAATGCTAGGGACATTTGGAGCGACGCCATTTGTCTTCCCAAGTCACCAATACATGTGATGGAGCTCTGCTTTGGTCAGTGCCATACACAGCAAACTAACTCCTTTAAGCCTGCTTTCTATCATCACTTAAAACATACTTCCCACAATACTGCAATGGAAACCTAAGCTGTCACTTATGTACTACAACAACCCTTTCAGAGCCTTAAAGAAAACAATGAGGAAAAATCAGAAACTCTGAAATTATTTTTAATATCTGCACAATCCTTTTTACATCACCTAAACTATTTTAGGACATCCGAAGATGTGTCACCCAAGTTCATACTTCAAAACAAAATTAGACTTTAGGGAATTATTAGCAGTTTGGCAATATCTAGCCTGAAATACCCATATAGTCTGTATGTGCATAATCCAAGAAGAGAGGATAATTTAGTCCAAAGGTTCATCTCACATTTGCTCATGGTACCACTAGCTCTTACCATCCTGTTTCCCAGGTCACTCATGCCAGGCCCTGGGCCATCACAACTGTTTCTGAGACCATACCATCAACCAGGTCAGGAAAGAGATCTAGCTTAAAGAAAAAAATAAAATAAAAATTGTCTTTTGCCGCATTAGTTTTCCGCTTTTCAGACTACTGTGTTTCCCTGCTCCTGCCCTGCACTGCACAGGCCCCAAAGAGTTCCACCACATGAGCTGAAGGCAGAGGAAACATCTCCAGAAAGTCGGGCATCCATAGCACCTAAGAGCAAATGGGGACATGGCAACTGTATGTATTGATCCATAGTAACAGAAAGAGCCTATCGTGCAGGGAAAAGCATTTACCAGTCATTTAGAGACGTTTAAACAAGAACTTTATACAGATTTTTAACACTGTTTTATTCATCTTGCTCTGCACAAAATTAAGTGAAGAGCAGAGATGCTGCTCCTGCACAAATATCGCAGTAAGAGGGACAGTTCGAAGCTAACGCTTCTAGCGTCACTTCCTCATGCTGCGTGTTTTGAGGTGGGGATAAAGAAAACCGCAATCCAACTCCATGTCCATGGATACAACTGCTGCGGCAGCGGCTGCGGTTCCTCTGCTCGGCGGGAAGGTGCCAGAGCTCCAGCGGGATCAGCAGACACTGCAACCCAGGTTACTTAGCGGCCAGGGCCCGACCAGCGCCCCTCCGAGGGGTGTTTCTAGCAGGGACTGGGAGACAGAGGCAGCGGCAGGGCCCGGCCCGCTATCCTGCCCCAGTGCGAGTGCGGGGAAGCAGCCTCCTTTCCCCGCCGGGCCGGGCTCCAGGCTCCGGAGCGCCTCTGCGGCCTGACGCTAGGAAACTGCCGGGGGAGAAGCCGAGGGGGAGACACTGCTCCAGCCGAGCCCGTCGCTGCCCCGGTAGCCGAAGGATAGGACCGGCCCACCCCAGCCCGTGGCACGGCCGACACCCGAGCCGAGCCCAGTGCTCGCCAACCCGCACCGGCCGGGCGGTGGTCTTCGCTACAGCTGCTGGGAAGTACTCCACTTCCCGCTGCCCCGCCGTGCGCGCACCAGGCCTGCCCGGTACGAAGTAAGGCAGCAGCCCTCCGACCGCAGACCCTTCCCCAAGCGGGCCGCGTCGCGGCCGCTCACCGGCGCCAGAGCCTCCAGCGCCCTCCACCAGCAGGGCGCCTGTACGAGACACCGATCCCGGCCGGCCACCCGGCCGCCCCGCCCCGGGCGCGCCTCCCGAAACGGCGAACGCCCTCCGTCGGCAACACCCCGCTCCCACAGGCCGCAGCGGGCCGGCTCCCCTTACCCCTCCGGCCACCGCTGCAGCCGCCGAGAGCCCTGCCCGCCGCCACCACCCCGGGGCGGAGCGCGGCGCACGCTGAGCAGCGGCGGAGGACCCCGCCTCTGGGGCGAGGCCCGGCACCGTCCTCTCCTCCCGCCCCCCAGAGCGGGGCAGAGTGAGGTTGTTGCTAAGCCACTGTCAGTCACTTTCGACAGGTCCTGGAGAACTGGGGAGCTGTGTGGGCACTGGATGAAATCCAGTGTCACTCCAGTCTTCAAAAATGACAAGAAAGAGGACCCAGGAAATTACACAGTCTCACTTCCATCCCTAAAAAGGTGATGGAACAAGCTCTCCTGGAGGTCATCTCTAAGCATGTGGAGGAAAAGATTATCAGGAGTCAGCGTGGATTCACAAAGGGGAAATCATATTTGATCAACGTGATGGCCTTCTGCGATGGTGTGACCAGCCGGGTAGATGAGGGGAGAGAAGTGGATGTTGTGTACCCTTACTTTGGCAAAGCTTTTGACGCTGACTACCATAATGTCCTCATAGGTAAGCCTAGGAAGTGTGCACAGTAAAGTGGGTTGAGGACGGTGCACAGAGGGTTGTGACCAATGGTGTAGGGTCTAGTTGGAAGCCTGTGGCTAGTGACGATCCTCAGGGGTCAGTACTGGGTCCAGTCTTGTTCAGCATCTTCATCAACGACCTGGATGAAGGAACAGAGTGCACTCCCAGTAAGTGTAATGATGATATGAAACTAGGAGGAGTGGCTGACACACCAGAAGGCTGTGCCATCATTCAGCAAGATCTGGACAGACTGGAGAGTCAGGCAGAGGTGAACATCATGAGGGTCAACAAGGGCAAGTGTGGAGTCCTGCACATGGAGAAGAATAACCCCATGCATCAGTACAGGGGTTGACATGCTGGAAAGCAGCTCTGTGGTGAGGGACCTGGGAATGCTGGTGGACAGGAAGTTCACCATGAGCCAGCAATAGGCCCTCATGGCCAAGGAGGCCAATGGTATTCTGGGGTGCATTAGGTAGTGTGGCCAGCAGGTCATGGGAAGATCTCCTCCCCTTCTAGTCTGTCCTGGTGAGGCCTTATCTGGAGCACTCTGCCCCTTTCTGGACTCCCCAGTTCAAGAGAGACAAAAAACTACTGGAGAATGTCCAGTGGAGGGCCTAAGAATGCTGAAGGGAATGGAACAACTTACTTATGAGGAGAGGCTGAGTGACCTAGTGCTCTTTAGTCTAGAAAAGAGATGACTGAGAGGGGATCTCTTAAATGCATAGAAATATCTGAAGAGTGGAGGTCATGAATATGGGGCTGAGGTCTCTTCAGTGGTGGCTAGTGATAGGACAATGGGCAATGCGTACCAAATGGAACGCAGGAGGTTTCACCTGAACTTACAGAGAAACTTCTTTATTTTGAGGTTGATGGAGCAGTGGGACAGGCTGCTAAGAGAGGTTATGGAATCTTCTCTGGAGACTTTGAAAAGCTTCCTGGCTGCGTTTCTGTGCAACCTGATCTAGGCAAACCTGCATGAGTAACAGGGTTGGACTAGATGATCTCCAGAGGTCCTTTCCAATCCCTAACATTCTATGATTCCCACCCTCCTTTTTGCTCCAGAGGACATGGCAGAGGTCTGCATGCTCTACTCTTACAAAAACCTTCTTCTTAAAACTGGGCAGCAAGAACAGTGAAGCCCTGCCTGCACAAATCATGTGATAGGTGTGAAAATCAATGTAGGCAAAACTGGTACAAAGGACTGTGTAGAGCCACCTCTTGTGTTTATCCTGGGTTTATACTCATTAAGCTAAAGTAGATCTCTAACGCACAGGAGCATTCATGCAGAGATGGCAACATCACAACTTACTGCATTTCAAATGGCTTTGATTTAAAGCCTGGCAACCAGTGCATGTAGATGAGTTTTCTCTGGGACATTCAGGAACAAGTTGAGGTGGAAGACGATTGGATGAAGCTTTGGGCATGAGGCATGTGTAAGTACGTGCAAATAAGAATCTTGCCTATGGTTCTGCTTTGTATCTGGGTAGTGTCATTCCAAGAATTATGTCTGGGTATTACAAATTACTGCTGAAATAGTTTAAAAGCTAAGATAAATTTCCATACTGAGACTAGACATAGATATATATATACCTCCCTACTTAAAGGCTGTACATTCTGTAAGAAAAATCAAACCTCTGTCTTGTATTTAATTTTGAAACAGAACACCAAGACCTGAAGGACAGTAGGAAACTTTAGTCTTGTTTCAGAAATAATAATGATACAACTTTGCTTATTGCAGATGGTTGTCATTGCAGGTTTGACTTGTGAAACTAATTATTGGACTGCTGAAATATTCTTTCTGTAGATACTGAGACCAGTGAATCATCTACACAGATATTTTCCCGTGGTTTTAGTATTAGCTTGTATGGGTTGAATACTGCCATCCATTGTCTGGCTGCACAGAAAGCTTGCTGAACTTAGGTAATATTAAAGAGTTCCTGGAGGTGTTTTTGTTTGGGTTTTTTTCACATACTTCTCTGTCAGGACTTTCTAGACAGCCTGCATGACGATGAGATTAATCTACAACAAGGTCACCACAGAAATACTTTGTAAATAAGTGAGTGATTTTGTTTAGAGTCCAATAACAAAACAATCATTAAAAAAAAAAAATTAAAAAGTAGTTCTTAGTCCAACAAATTAGTTTTGGCTGTAAGGAGAATTAGTTTTCCAGAACATAAGCTGTCCACCTAGAGGAAATATAAGAATTTATGCAGAAAGTCTTGCATGTAGAATCATAGAATCATAGAATGGTAAGGTTGGAAGGGACCTCAAAGATCATCTAGTTCCAACCACCTGCCATAGACAGGGACACCTCCTACTAGTACAGAGAACTCAAGGCCTTGTCCAACCTGGCCTTGAATCCTTAATATAATTTTGTTTTATAATATTTCTGACCTATACTTAGAGTGCCTATCAATGGCATTAATTCTAGTATGAGTTTTTGGCTATAGACCAAGAGATTGAAGAAGTTTCTTCTTATTTCTGATGTCTGCTTTACAATTGGTGAAGCCAGCTCGCACTGTGAATTGATCTTAGTACAGAAAGTCAGGCTTGTGATTAAGTCACAGGAGTGGGAGTGCAAGGTTCTATTTCTAGCTCAGTCACAGACCTCCTGGGTTATCACAGGAAATTTGCTAATTTTCACTATCGATCAAATGGACAACACAGCTGTTTGCTGGAGTGGCTTCTCCTCACCACCAGTAAAAGAATGGACCAAGAGTGTGTTGTGCTCTAAGAGTCTCCAGCAAATGCCTTGGAAATCAGTGATAACTGAACACATCAGAGCAGTGCTAAATTTAGAGCTTTAACTCATATGTGGGGATGGCACAGGCAGAAAAGTGGGTTGACAGCTTGGAACATTCTCCTTTCCTGATCCCAGAAGTTTCCTATGAGGCTTCAAACATATTCTCGTTAGGTACTGACATGCCCATGTTAGAGTAGAATGGAATGCTATTTAGGAAATAACACATTTACTAAGAAAACCAGTGTATGACAGATGTCGATGCTGTGCCTGATTCTGATGTTAGCCACAACTGTATTATTCTGAATCAGTTCATTGATAGCAAGCAAACTATTTGCAAAGCTACAAAAGACAAAAATAAACAAAACATTGAAAACAATGCAGAAGAGTGTCTGAGGCAAATTTCAAGAATTATATGCTTGGTGAAAAGGGGTATAGTAGTGCAGGATGATATCAGTGTAGGAAAGATTAAAGAATTAGCTAGTAGATACTATAAAGACAGTGTACATTGTTCTTTATAAACTACAGCAAGACAATGTATACATACACAGTGATCTTCTAGGGAATCAAAGTTACGTTCAGAGTACTTCTTACAAACGACTGCATGAAATGTATGTTCAATGAAGTTCCGTCTCAAGTTGTAATAAAAATGTGGTTTTGTATGAATAACAAGAGAGAAAAGAAAACCTGTTCTCTTAGAGCAAAAAAACTGTTCTCTTAGATTTGCTTGCCCTGCCTGTGTTTACAGTGCTAGTTTTGTGAGGTACAGGAAACTACACAGGGCATAAACAGTGTAAACTTGACTGGGCAGGCAGAGAGGGTGAAAAGAAGGCACAGTGTAGAGTGTTCATCTTCAGCAATCTCGGATCCTGCTGGTGACAGCCATGTCTTTTAATCACTTCTAACGACTGCTTAATTTTGGAAGGTGCCGGGAGGCGGAGCCAGCGGCACAGCACCCTCTGGCGGCCGAGGCTGGCGGCGCCGCCCCCGCGTTAGCCGCGCCCTGCCGGGCCAGGCCGGACCGAGCCGATCCCTCGCAGCGCTGCCGAGCCGCTGGGCTCTGCTCGGCTTCGGGGCCGTGCGGGGCCATGGCAACCTGGCGGCGGGACGGCCGGGTAACCGCCGTGCAGCGGCTGGGATGCGCTGGCCTGGCGGGAACGCTGAGCCTCAGCCTGACGGCGCCACTGGAGCTACTGACGGTGCTGGCGCAGGTGGGCACCTGGCATAGCCGGAGAGGGCTGCGCGCCGCCGGGCACTGCCTGTGCCGGACCGAGGGCGTGCGGGCCCTTTGGAAGGGGAACCTCACCGCCTGCGTACGCCTCTTCCCCTACAGCGCGCTGCAGATCGCCGCATCGCGCCGGTAAGCTACCGTCCCCGGCCGGGATAGGGCTCCGCGAGGAGGGCTACGCTCTTGCTCTGGCCTTCTGTGTCTGCTACAGAAGAGAGGATGGAGAGTCGAGGGCTTAGTCCGTCGGGGCACGTATAGGTCTCTGTCTCAGCTAGTTGCGTGTTCCTCTCCCTAAAGACGCATATCCTGGCTAATAACTTAATTAGCGAGTTTATTCAGCGCGGGGCAACTCCTAGGGCGTGGTGATGTGCCAGCAGCTGCTTATCAAGCCATAGGCGCTCCTCAGTGGATGAAGGGTCGACAGTTTGTTGAATCTCTTCTCCTCAGCCAGATTACTTTAGAAATGAAGTTATGGTGTTGCCAGTAATTGTGGCTGCGACGTCTGTTCTCTGCAGCCAGTTTGTTTTATTCACGTATGCGTTCCCAATGTGTTTACATTAGCTCAAAGGAAGTAACAAAATCACGATTCATATATTTTACGCTATTATGCAGCGGTTGCTAAGCAAATTTGAGCGCGCTTGAAGTCGATAGGTGACATTATTTGTTTTAAGGTCTTGTTTTCGATAATAGGCAGACGTTAAATTAAGGTAAACACTAGAAGGACTGCAGGGATCAACACGGAGCAGCTCCGGCAGAGCTCTTGCTGCCGGCGTCTTTTAGCCTTGGGAAGCAGCGCCTGACCCTCCGCACGCACCAACGTGCTTTGCCTCTTCGGGGTTGGGTTTCTGCCTTGTCTGTTTTGTCAGGTCAGCTGTGTACATGGTGTGCACTTGACATTTCCGCCCAGCTGGGCGATGGGTTATTCCAGTTCGGACAGAGCCGGGGAAAGCTGGGCTCAGCCCGCCTGCCCATCCCGGCCCGCTGCGGTTCTGGCTCAAGTTGAGGCCGCGGGACATGCCGGGCTTTATCATCCGTCGGGAAGAGCAAGAGCGATCCTGGCTCTGTTTGTGCCTTTCGGCTGAGATCCATATAGCAACCCTGAAACCGGGCAGTGTTGTTGTGTCCTTAAGCCTGTGGTGAGGCAAGGGCAGTGGGAAGACAGAAACAGCCATTTAAATGCCCAGAAGAGTCAGTGTGCTCCACCAGTATAAACCAGTCGATTTTGAGCAAAACAACAAACTTAATTGTTCGGCTTGAAACAAGAGTATTATTCCCTTTGCGAGGCTATAGTTTGTCTCTACTTTGCACATGACGTTCTTTTGACTTATCAGTGGGAGTAGGATACCAGGACATTGAAAGCCGCATAGTGGCTTTTAGGACGTTAAAACATGTAGCTCCTGATATATTCTTTGGGGTTTTTTTTTTAATGTGTTTTCTTGTGAGAGAAAATACATCAGGACAAGTGCAGCAAAGTGTGGAAAAGCAAGAAACACAAAAAGAGAAATATTACAAGTTAACATCAGCAAGCAGTCATGCCAGTTGCACGGGAACTGGGGTTGGGTGCAGTCTGCAACCTGAACAAGGGCATTAGAGGGGAAGCTGTTAGGGGAATGGTGGGGGAGGAAGGGGGGAGCTGACTTTACACCCTGTCTGCAGTTACTGTGGTGTACACTGACTCTGTCTTTCCATGGTAATTTTAAGTGTTACCTGCCTTGGAGATGCCTAGACATCCTCCCCATGTGTTCGTGCACACACAAGGAAAACCAGGCTGTGTTGCTTTAAGGCCACATAGGGGAAAAAATGTATGCCCTTTCACTTCTGCTTGGCTAATCTTTGCTCTGGGCTGTCTGCAGGGCATGAGGCAAGTAGATGCAGGGATCTGACATGCACACATGACAAAAATCAACTGAGAAAACAGTTACGTGCAAACATTTGCAAGTTATTTTGTTCTAGACATGGTAACACAGTGTAGTTTAAGAGTGTATCTGCTGTTCATGGAGTTTAGTTCGTACTTGCAAAATAGATTAGTAAGCTTCTTCCAGATAAGATTCTGAAGTCTTTTTTCACTTCTTCCTGCCTCCATGACACTTCTCCCTGATGCCAGCGTCCCCTGTGTGCACAGAAAAGTCTTCCTGTGCGCCACAAATACATGAGTTACAGGTTAGCCTTGAAAACACTGTCCCTCGTTTTCAAAATTTAAAATTTAAACCTCCTGAGTATAATAGTGCCTGGACATGTCTTGTCTAGAGAAGTATCTCTGTGGACCTTTCTGTCCTAACATAAGCAACATAGGAAGGTTATTCTCAGACAGTCTGTGAAAAGCATGTATTTATTTCTTCTTATGCAATAACTTTGATTGGGGGGGTTTGAATCAGTGTCTCTAACTGATGATGATCAGCAAATTTCTTGCAGCCATGTTGAGTTTTGTAGTCCAGTCCCTGACTTTGCTCTTAACTTTTGCCTTTCTGTACTTCCTTGTAGTATGGCTTTACCCAGAATCTCTTTGGGCCCTTAGGACTCTAGTTGTTTTGCCTGTTTGTATGTTCTGTTTCACAGTGGTTATAATACTTACTTGTGTAGTGGTGTATACAGTAAAATCTTAATTAAGTACCTGTTATAGGGGGCCTGTGGGCAGAAGAGTGATTGCACTGAGCATATGCCTTAGTTTTAATGCGACTTTTTCATACTGTCATTAATAACAGCTCTTTTGTGTGTTTGATCTAGACTTGTTATACTTTTCACGGATGAATTGGGTCACATTTCCCACTGGAGAGCCATCATGGCAGGAAGTCTGGCTGGCATGGTTGCAACCATCGTGACTTACCCCACTGATGTAATTAAAACACGACTCATTGTGCAGAACCGGCTGGAGCCATCTTATGAAGGAATTCTTCATGCTTTTTACAAAATTTACCATCAAGAAGGATTCCTTGCACTCTACCGTGGGGTTTCACCAGCTATATTAGGTAAAATAATAACTGAGAGAAATTGCCTCATTGCATGTTGATTATTGTGGCTATGTAATGTGTTCATTTGCTCCCTTCATTTCAAAAGCAAATAAGACTGCTCTTCTGTAGAGGATGTGTAGATTTACAAGGCATGATAATGCTGATTACCTCTGCTACAGCTTTATTGTATGGTTAAACATTCAGTGAAATAATCTTTTCCTTCTTTTATAGATGATCTAGCTGTGCTTGGATACAAGATTTTCAGCATTTAACTCTTTTAAAAAAATAATTTTATATATATATATTTATACACATACAGTGCTCCTGATTCTTACCTAGATGTGAAAGCATCTCCCTAAGCTGTTCATTGGAAGCAATATGAGCAGTAATGTATAACTGATGTGAAAAGTGAAGATTTGTGATATTCTCTCTTTACATTGAATGTCCTTTAAATTATTTATTTACTCTCCATAGCTTTTAAAAATGCCATTTATCTATGAGTCCACCTTTTCACAGTATGATATTATTATAAATAAATGATATCAATAATAACTACAATAACAACAACAATAAATATATATAATCCTACTATAAAATTGATGAGAACATGAAACAAGCGAAAAAGAACAGAAGTATCCTTCATCAGCTCAACTGAAGAAGCAAATGTGTTTACCTGTACAACTGCTAGAGTTGAGCTGGCCTGGAGGAACAGCTTGTCACAAAAGAGGTAACCTAGAGAAAACTGACCTGTTGTGGAGTCTAAAGCAGTTAATAATTCTGACAAGATGCATCTTTTAGTATGTAAATATATGCCCCTGTCAGCACACATGGATGCATGTTTGGTGGCAAACCTACAACTAAAAAGTAAAGTTCTTCAGAGTACATATTGAGTGTGAACAATGGGAGATGTAAAGTGGCTCATCACATTTTTTCTAGGCTATGCAATGAGCAGCTCTGTTGTCTTAGTGTACTGTGTGTTGATACAAACCTGTCTGCTTTACTTTCTAGGTGCTGTCCCATTCTCTGCAGGCTCCTTCTTTGTTTACATCAATCTGGACAGAATCTGGAGAGAACCCATAGTTCATTTCACTCCTCTTCAGAACTTCATAAATGGCTGTGTAGCAGCTGCTGTGGCACAGACACTTTCTTTCCCCTTTGAGACTGTCAAGAGGAAGATGCAGGTACAGACACTCATGTTACTAGTACTTTGTTGTAGGTGCTTGTTTCAGGTGCTTAGGACAAGATTAGCCAGATGATCATGTGACACTGTTTTTCTTATCAGGAGGATACAGAGACTTTAGGTTGGTTGGGTTTTGATTTGGTTTGGAGTGGGTTGGGTTTGTTTTGGGTTTTTTTGGTTGTTTTTGTGAAGTCTGAAAATTATTGTTAAAAGTGTGCTGTTGCACTTTTAAGGCGATTCAGGTACTGTCACAGGATATATGTATACTTTGTCTGTGGTGTCTTTGGCCTTTTTCTTGTCAGTTCTATCAAACTCTCACAGTTGAGAACTGGCAAACCTTCAGTCAAATACAGGCATTCGTTTCCCCCTGTTGTCATTTGGTGACTCTCTGGCTGAGTTTGTTCTTTTAGCCTAAGTTCATTGGACTGCAGATTTATGGGAAGCTTTTAGTGTGTTAAGGAAAAAAAAGCCAACATTTGGTGTGGCAATGTTAGATAGGTCCTCATCCCCTTCATTGTGTGGTAGCCTGGTTGGTAAGTCACAAGCTAGCAAAAGATCAGTGAAACTGTGAATTCCCCTTTCCTGCATCCCAGGTTTCCCTTTTTCAGATCCAGTGGCACGAAAGCCTTTGCTGCTATCTCTCCATCTCATAACCTCAGCAGGAGAAGTAATGTGTTCTATTAGACCAGCTCATGTAGCTGATGTATGCAGGAGTCAGGCTTTAGGCTGACCTCTTTCATCAGGTGTCTCATAAAATGTCTCAGGCGAGAAGGAGATTATGAGCATGAAAACTTGATATTTTTTTCCATCTATATCATGTGTCTAAGAAAAGCGATTACTCCTTACAAGTCCTCTTTTTCTTTATATTCTCAAGCTCACAACAATACCCAAAAAAATAAAAGCATTCACTGTGCTGTTTCCCTTTTAATATTTTCTGTCAATCCATCAATTACTTGAACAGTTTTCATAATGTGTTCAAAACTACCTTTCAATTGTAACTGGTGTGATGTTAAGTTCTGTATCAAAATTTATCTTGACAGGCAAGTAGGGAAGTGGAACATGCCCACCTTGCATTTCCCTGCCACTAGGTTGTACTCTTTCTCTAAACAGATGCTTAAAACATCTGATTGGCACTTCTAAAAATAAGGGAACTGGATTTATTGCCTCAGTATGTAGGAAGTGGATATGCTAAAAATACTTTGAACAGAAAAAAAGGCTGAACAGCAGAGAATGTTTTTTCCCTCTAAGATACATTGCCACAACTAAGTAGCAATTTTTTCCAAACTTAGAGAAACGTCTCCTGTTCAGTGATTTATTCTGAGGGCAGAGGAGAAAGCAAAAGGAACTAGCTGCCCAGATGTGAAGTACCTAGGTGTTTGGTACTGGAAATTACAGAAATTGTGAAAGCTTGTCCAGAAAAGAGACCTGTTGAAAATCACACCCAAGCTGATACTAAGAGTTCAGACCTCATACAAGGTCATCCAAGAAGACTGGTTTTCAGATTTAGCACCAAGGTATGGCTCAGCTTTGCAGGGAGTAGCTCTGCTTTGTGCATACTTGCAGGCCCGTTCTGTTTGCAGGATGGTAGTCAGAAGAGAGACTTGTCCAGGACAGCACCCTGAAAGGTACCCAAAAGGGGAAAGAAAACCTTAGGGACATTTCAGTGTTCTGTAGAAAACAGGGGAGCAGATACTTCTGATCAGTTTTTCTTGCACATCATACTCTGATCAGCCTCCATTCAATGATTCATCTTTCTAGCTGATAGGAAGATGATAAGAAAGCCTTCAGCCACTTCTGAGCCTGACAGGTGCTCTCCAGTGCATGTGGGGAAATACTGCCTCTGTGTTGAAATGGTGAACAGTGACTTTGTGTACAAAAGGAACCCAGTACACTGCAGAGGTCAACATTAGATTCCTCTTCTTTCCCTTCTGTCTCACTGACCTGACAGATGGAGGTAGACTTTTCCAATGAACTGGCGGGTGGTGGGAAACCAGGGAGTTGTAGGGCAGTTTCAGGAGCTTCAGAAATGGAGGAACTAGGGCATAAGGCTGTCTTCCCTGATTCTGAGATGGAGTGCAAGCCTGAGAGCAGAACATGCGGTTCGGATCTTTACCTGACATGACAGGTGGTCTTAGAAGAGCTAATTCCATACGCCTCATCTAGACAATGCTTGAATTGTTTGCACAGACTAGAAAATTAATTCTGCTGTGGGAGGAAGGATAAGATGTTATTACAACTGAGATTAAAAATAATTTTGTTTCATCCTTTCTCATTTTATGTATCTGAATCCTACACTTCTGACGTCAACAGCTTCTGTCACTGACATCTGTGGGAGTAGGAGCTGCCTGTCAGTGAACAATTCTTCCTCTGTGTTTTGGTGATGATTTATGATGTCAGATTCACTTTGTAACCATGGCTTCTTCCCCCTCTGCTGTTGGAATTATCTTTATGATTTTTTTGGTGTCTTTTTTTTTTTTTTTTTTTTTTTTTAAACCAAGGTGCTGTGTTTGCTAAATATACTTGAATGTCTTTCTTGAAAGAAATGTTAATTAATATGAGTGAGTTTTACTGAATACATGAGTCCTCTGTGTTGTGCTTATCCTAATTTTATTCCTTTGTCTTCCTTTTTTCACTTTGCTCCTGATTGGCATGTTAGAGAATTAAGAGGTACTGTATGCATGTTTTGGCATGGAAATATGGCTTTTGTTGTGCATCTGTAGAAGGGTACTAGTGAAGGAGAGGGTTATTCAAAGAGATGTTCTATATCAATTGCTTTCCTGACTCATCCTTGTGCAATATCAGTTTCTGAACAAAAACTTACTGATCTTTGTAGCTTTCTGACTGTTCTTGGCTTTCCTTTCTTACCTCACAATATCATGTTCTTTGTTAAATCCAGTAATTAAGTGATGTTCAAGTACTGCACTTTTACCTTGCATACAAGAACACGTTTGCTTTTTTTCTTTTTCCCCTCCCTTAGGTAGTGAAATACCTGCTTATGATTCAATTTAGGTGTAGGAGAAGCTCTAGTAATATGTTTCCACTTCCCCACACCATCTTTTTTGCCAGTAATGACCTTCATAAGTGAATACTGGCCTGATCTCTGGCATTTCAGTAAGGGAATATGAATTTAGAGCTGTTGTATGCCATTCAGAAGATCGTTATTAGAATGACACTGATCTCTGACTACATGTAGAACTGAAAATCTGCAAACATGCAAATGCAGACCTAATACCCAAGTCTGGCACTTCCTTCTGTGCACATGACCCTCAAGAGGTAGGCTCAGATACCCCTGGCTGGCACTTCTCAGCCAAACCGATCTGTGACTTTGATAGGGTTTCTTTGGCAAAATGTTCAGAGGGGACCCTAAAGTTTCACCAGATACTGCATTGACTGTAGTTACTCCTCATCTGCTTACATGAACAAACTTTGCGTGCTTTGCAGAAGCTCAGCTCTGCCCCCACCTTTTCATGTGTAATTTGTTTTAATTTCTGTGACTTGTCTGAAACTTGTCTTTGCCAGTAAATACTTCTCAGGTGTAGCTTTACCATCAAACCCTTGTTATCTACAGTAAGCACACTTTCAGTATACTGCAAGATTTAGCGTAGTTTTGGTGGTGTCTGCACAACACCCTTAAGCTGTGAGAGCATCTCTCCAGGGAAAACATTGTTCAGTAGTGATCTTTCTGCTTTAAAATTCAAGGACTGAATTCCCCCTGTTGCTGTAAAAAAACAGGCTCACTGTGCTTGGTTAGTGTGGTCTGTTGCCATGCATCACCCAAGAAGTGGCCTTTTTTCAATTAGAGAAGTGAAGCAGTTAGGCCTCTGCTGCCTGCAGATCTGCAATGTGTTTTGGAGGGATTTTTATTTTGTTGTTTCTTTTTTTGTTGTTGTTCTTTGGGACACAAGATGCTCTGCAAGTGTGAAATACAAATTATGTAAATGCTATGAGTTCTTATTAAGCTGGAGAAAACTAAGCAGTCATTCCTTTTGTGAGGTGTTAGCCTGTTTAAAGTACTTGTTAAACCTTGTTAAAGAAAATGATAAATGTTCACGAGAAAAGCACATTTTCCCTGCTAAAATGAGGAGACAGTGCTCTTGTGTTGCTTAAATGTGACTCACAAAGAGAGCTCTTCGTTGGAGATGGTTACTGACGCTGACATGGCATCCTGTGAAAGCTCTCAAGCTGTGGTGTCCCAGCTGTTTGTGAGATCTGTGTTCATGTCATCTGGGAATATGAAAGTTATTTGAGTCATGACTTGGTTTAAAAATAAGAAATCTTTTTGGGTCATACAGTTCACACGACATCTCAACAGCATACGTGCTAGGAGACATTGCAAGGAGGCCCTTTAATAATGAACAGCATGGGAACCTGAGCCTTGAATGTTTTCAGTGATGGAACCATTTGACAGCACAAGGTGACAAATTCCATAGTGTGGAAGAAAATAAGGAGCAATATTATTACTTCTAGTCTGATTTCCTGTGGAAGTAAGACTTATGTGGTTGCTACCTATCTGATTTTGTTCCAAATAACTTTTGATGATGCTGTTCAGCTAAACTTGACAGTGGAATAGAGGTTTTAGAGATACTAACTTCCTTCAAGGTTTAGGAAAACAAGTGCACACATAAAGATGAAACTCCAAAAATATTTCACCTAAGGGGGAGGCTGCAGCATGAGTTTTTACTTTTTTTCATTCTTCCTGTAATCTCATGCTACCTTACTTGCTGCTGATGTTCAAACATCTCAACCAGGACACTATGCCCTGGGTGGTACTTCAACCTAAGGCCTGCCTGACTCCTCTGATTATTAGCAAATAGATAATAGATGTCAGATTCTGGGTTAGGTAAACCCCTTTGCTTGTCTTCTCCCCATGTCTAAGTGCTTTGGGCTACCAACATTTTTTATTTTGTTGATGTTGCTATGAAGATATTTTATACCACTTTCTCCAAGGCTGTTACAGAACAGTGCCCTACAGCTTTGTGAAGTATTTGGTCCAATAAATTGTTGAGATAATGCCTGAAAAAAACTACTGAGCATGCATGGACTTTGCTTTCCCTAACAGCCTAAATCAGCTTTCGAGCATCTGAGCCTCAGAAACAATTATTTTAAATCACCATATTCCCACAGCAGAGAATCATGAAAACTGCTTGTGAAGTTGAAACACTGGACAGTGTCAGTATTAAAACTAGAGAAGGGAAAATGATAAACTGAGAATTGGAAACAAGACTGGGCCAATGTAAGAGTCAGGTCTTCCTTCTTACAACTCATGCTATGTCTAATGATCTCTAACCCTGTTCATCCAAGTTGTTGTGGTGTTGTAAGTATATAGTACTCACTCTGAGGTGGGTTACAGCAGCAGCTTAGCCCTGCAGCACAGTGTCTGCTGAAGAAAAGCAGGAAAACACACCATACCCATTTGAAATCCAGGCAGTCTGAGGGAGGGCAGAATGCAATTCTCTGAGTGATTTTTCCTGGGTACTGAAGTGGCCACCATGCTACCAGTCCTTGTTTTGGTACTGCCAGCTAAGTATGGCCATCAGCCTCTTACAGCCTCTGCAGCATTCTGTGATCAGTGTGGTGTGAGCAAGAGCTCTTTAATCTGCTTTGAGGTAAATTAGATGGGTTAACTCAGCCCATTTTTTTTAAACTCTGTAAGCTTACACAGCTGATGTGACCTGACATGGGTTAGGGTACGCTGCTGTGTGCACACAGTTGTTACAGCCATCATTTTCACTGGGACAAAAGCAGTGTCTCCAGAGTGACAGCCATCAGGGTTACCCCAGCATGAGTACTTCTGCATCAGTTGTACAGGAAAGCCTTGTATCCATTTGTCTGTCCTTAGAATCATCTGCATATGACGTATAAGGTGAATAATTAAGCAAACTCTACCATAAACAGGGACTACAACTTTGTGGATGCTCACCTTTATATCTGATTTATTTTGCCTTGTTGTAATTCTTTATGTCATCTACATAAGGGAAATAAAATATGTCCTCTCTAAAGCCCCAGTCCTGTAAAATGTTCATTTTCTTCTCAGTTCCTACACAGGCAGCAAGAGATTCAGCAGTGTGTGGAGTGTAGGACCAAGCTAGTCTGCCTCAGAGTTTGTACCAATGAATGAACTAGTGTTAGTGTGCATGAAAATGGTGCACCCATTTGTAAGGATTGAACTGAACCATCACAAGGCATTCAAAACCCACCCAGAGGTATTGATGCAAGGGGTTTGCATTGTCTTGAGGAGAAAGACTTCTGTATTCCACATCAAAAATTTCTTCGCGTGGCAGGTTGGCTAAAGGCAGGAAAGTGTTCGGTTCTGTAGCAAAGGAGGGATTCTGCAACAAACTCTGAAGCCTCAGGGTACAATAGGCTTGGCAGTACTGTTCTTAAGGCTGAGAGTCAAACTTCTGGGCTGTGTTGCAAATCTGGTCTCAGAAATTACTTAGCCCTCGTTTAGGTTACAGAGGAAAGGACACAACCTGTTCCTGGAGCGCAAGAAGCTGGAGATCAGCTGCTCTGGAAGTGGTTGCCTCCTGAGAGCTTGTCACCATTTACCTTCCTACGTGCCTGAATACCTTTGATGGACTTTAGCCAGGGGTAAGTCAGCATTACCAAAGCACTGACACAGAAAAGACAATGACTACCGGTAAGGCTGTTCTCCAGGGGAAAGGCTTCATGAGTTCAAGGGGATGCATGGATTCTCCTTTATTAATATTTATTTACATTTTAATTCTTTTTGATTGGAGTGGAATGAAATACTCTTTCAAGTATGGAGCCTTCACTTGAGCAGAATTTCTGTTGACTGCAGTGGCATTAGCTTGGATGAAAATGCAATCTTTGCCCTTCAGATTCTTTTGAACTAGTTATGCTTGCCTGTTGCATGTGTCCTTATTAACACAGACTGCAAAGACTTCTTATTTTAGGTGCCAGATTAAGAGTGTGAACTCTTGAGCTGTGTTGTAAAGTGCACTCCTGTACTTGGGGAAAAAAAAAAAAAGAGATCAGAAGTGTAGGACATCTTAATTTGTTGAAAATATATAAGAAAGAAGCAGTTTTACTCTTATCTGCCATCAGGGTAGCATACCACAGGTGGCAGCTGTTCACTGTTAGCTCATCTTCTGTACTCTATGCCAATGATGCTGTGTGCTCAATAAATAAATAGCAAATCTTTGTACCAACAAACTGTATGAAGGGACAGGGGCAGGAAATACATGGATTGAGAGAGAAATATTTCCAAATAGCCTATGACGTATAGAAATGCAGATAGTTGCAAACCAAAATGTCCTGAAGAGGGAATTTTTTTATCTGCACGGTTCTGGACTCAGCTCATGTGGCCTAACCACTACATCTGCCATTTCCTGACCTGGTGGTCTCTGCTTGGTTCCCTGTGAAAGGTTGAAGTGATTGATCTTTTGGTGGCTGTGCTTTCCACTGCAGCTGCCTTGAACTACATCTGTCCTTCAATCCTAAAATGAAGAGAGGCTTTGGGGTAGATCACTAAAGGGAAAGCCTTTATAAGGGTTTGAGATTAATTCTCAAAATGGGACTATGTTGTTCTGGCAGTTAGCTCATGATGCAGACACTGGGGCAGATGGTGTCAAGTTTTCAGGTAACATTGATCTTTGACAATTAACTTGAGTTTTGTCATACTTCACCCTTATTTAAATATTTTGTTTATGCAAAAGTGAGTGCAGGTAGATTGGTTGAATTTTTTAATACATCTCTCTTGAGTTTAGGTTGTCAAAACAGAATGCTAACTTCAGGGATTTGTCATAGTAACTTAGACTTGGATACTTTGGATACTAAAAGACCGTTTGAGAGAGCAGGTGAAGCCAGTTTGCATTTGATGCGCTTTCATCATTTAGAGAACCTGTCATCCATCAGAGGTAAAAACCTAGCCCTGCTACTACTGGGACTAACAACTTAGCACTCTTATCACTGCAGTGAGCTGCACTGTGTCTCCAGCCTTCTGCAGCATGAGACAACCATAACAAGGGCAGAAGGAAGTCATAAAACATGTTCATAACAAACAGGTTTCCATGCAGTAGGCCACAGCATCAAGAGGTGTCAAAAAAAATGAATTCAAGCTGATTTGAGGTTCATGTCAGGAAATGTCTCCATATCTCCATCAGAAACCTAATTTTTTTTTTTTTTTTGTATGAGATTAGCTGTTTGATTTGTATGTTGTAGTAGATTTTGGGGGGAGGGGAGTGGAATAAATAAATAAATAAATAAATATAAAAAGCAACTAGTTTACTAGTTTGGTCTGCTTGATTTCTGGCTCTGGTTTCATAGGGCAGTTGTGAGGGTTACAGTGTTGTAGACATGCACTGACAATGCAGAACCACTCAGAACCCACAGATTTATTTTTTTTTTCTTCACTAAAACCAGTGCTGATTAAAACACCTTCCTGTTTTGTTTTCTTGTACTGATACTTTTTAACTTTGTTCGATTATTTTCCAAAACTCTGAAGTTTTATCTACACAGTGATAGAATTTTCAGTTTCCCTTTTGCAGTAGGTGATTCTGAGATTCTGTGGGCAATTGTTTAAATTATGGTGTGGAGGGTCCTAGAAACATACTGCTCCTGTAAAGCAGAAAGGCTGGCGTAGCATACTTCATCCCACAGACTGAAATCTTGAAAATGGCTGTGACTGTGGTGAATGTTGCTATAAATAATCTTTCAGTAAATCTCTTAAGAGGTCAGTGTCTGTGGGCAAAATAGAAACCTGGAGGTTTGACTTACCTGTTCCTTTCTAACTTTCTTCTGGGTGTGTTTACTGTGTGTAGAATCTTACTGAAACCTGCAATGTGCTCGTTGCCTGCCTTGGTGTCACAGACTGTAGTACTGTAATCAACCCTGTTTGATATGTGCCTTTGCAATGTATACACTAAGGAAGGGGATTAGATCTAACTCATACAGCTAATTCTGGCAGGTCATGCCCTGCCTACCACAAAAAGACTTAAAGCAAAAGGGAATCACATGTTAAAAGCATTCCTGCTTTCCTGAGGTATTAGAAACTGTCCCTCTTCACCGCTTGTATCTTCCTATGCCAAAAAAGCTCATGGAAACTACCTGATAGCCCAGGACAAGGGTTTGAAACCAGCTCTCCTATGACTGCTGTTGCATTTCTAAGGATCCTTGTATCATTTGAGAGCTCTCGTAAGCACTCTTGCTGCTAGTACCACCACTCGTAGTGGAACTGGTACCTGAAGTCTCAGTTGCAGCACTCAGCATCTTCTACAGTAGTCATGGGTATCTTTGTGCAGGAGTTTCTCAAGTGAAGTGGTGTGGATTAAGGCTTGAAAAGGCTTTTTCTCACTGTTGAATTCAGTTATTTCTTTTCAGATCTTTACACCCCTTAGGTAACAGAGCAATGCAGACAGCTGAGCTTCCTTGTAGCAAATAAAAAGAAGTGAACATGTTTGTGAGCCTTAGCTATCAAACTAATTCTGTTACACTGAACTATCTAAAATCACAGCAGTTAACTCCCATAACGTCTGCCTCTCTGACTCCTAAAAACAGGAAGCTGTGGGAGCTTGTACCACAATTAGGATTTATAGAAATGGCTGTTAGCCCCATGGTGTTAGCAGGGCAAACACTGACACAAAAGGGACAAGCAGTTAGAACAGTTAAAGTATCCCCTGCAAATGTAATCCATCTCTTACAAATTAGATACATGGTTGAGAAAGTTCAGAGAGAAGCAAGTGCTTCTGTTCTCTCCTGCTTGAAGTGTGAAAGACTTACCCTCATCTAGAGTAAAGGAGTCAAGACGTGATAAAAGGGATCCAGAAGATAACAAGTCAGTATGCACTGGAACCCTATTGCTACCTGTCTCAGTACACACATCTGCTTTACTCAAATCGCCTCCCAAAGCCCTGTCAAAATGAAGCAATGGTTTTACCTGTTACCTGATATCAGAGGTAATTTGCATACATTTCAGTCATGCACAAAAAAGTGATTAATAAATCACAATCTGTGATTTTTTAATTTTTTTTTTTTTGTAGGTAAAGAAGACTGTGCAGTTAGTCTGTGGGGTGGTGAGGAGTTTCTGTTGTGAGCTTCTAAATCTTAGCAGTAGATTTGCCAATAATGCAAAGAGATGCAACAGCATTAAAACTGTTTGATTAGCAACATCTCTTATATACCTGGAACACGAGTTTTGATCTGCTTCCATTTCCAGCATCTGAGTTGACAAGTATTTGAAATGTTACAGCTGAGGCGTACCAAAAAAATGTTATAACCTCTTGTCAGTTTATGAGAGGCTTGTCATAGGCTTAGCAGCTCTGAGAAGTTGGTTAGTCTGGCCAAGGAGGGAAAAGTGCTATACCACGTGGTGTTTCAGGTCAATGAGGGGATACTGATTTCTGTGCTCACTGGTCGGTTCACGGTACGAGTCCCATTTTTATGAAACTTCTTCCCTGTGGTGATCAGCTGGCATGCACCAGTCAACAGCCTGTGTCATGGTGTGTGTGTCCCCCACATTCCTGACTGGAAAGTGTCACTTGCCATGTTTTGGAGTGAAACCCTGATTTAGTGGTGCACAATAAACCCATGGCTGCATGTGCACAGATGGATAAGGATGAGATTATTCAAGGTCAGGTTATCCTGTCTGTGCTAATGCAGTAGGAGCTTAATGAAGGAAGGATTTTGCTGTTAAAAATGACCCCCTACACTTCTTCCCTGTGAACAGACACTGTCTGCTGCAGCAGGAAATGTAGTTGCTCTCCCACAGAATGCTCCCAAGCTCTCTGTAACCCGTCTTGGTCAACTGAGTATGTACCAAAGAGATGGGAGCACAGGCACCAGATGCTCAACTGCAGCCCTTGGTGGTCTTGTGCAGCCTGGGCTGAAATCACTGTTCTTCCTTTTCTGCTGTGTCATTCCTACTGAACCCATAGTACAGTTCACCCTTATCTTTGCAGTATGGGCACAGCCTCAGCAACCAGAGTCAAGTCAGCATGTTCCTCTGTTTTGATCAGAATTATAGGAGAGCAGTGGGGTATCTGGGTCCAGCCCCCTTGTAGATGCTCCACTGCCAGTGGTGTGAAATAACTCTTATTATAAACCACTAAATGATGAGGGTTGGAAGGAACCTTTGGAGATCATCTAGTCTGACTTCCCTGCTAACAGGTACACCTAGGTCAGGTTGCACAGGAATGCATGCAGGCGTGTTAGGAATGTCTTCAGAGAAGATGCCACAAGCTCTCTGGGCAGCCCGCTCCCCCTCCCCAGACCTCAGCAGCTGGCAGGTGTGGGGTTGATGCATTATGCAGCTCTGGTTTGGATGTTTTGTCTTCACAAGAGTGAGATTTATTTCTAGTAGTGGTGCTGTGTGAAATGATGGTTCTCGTTCTCTTTTCTACCTGTCAGAGAGTAAATTCCATTCTTCCTTAGTTTATATTTTAGGGCAAAATAACTGATTCTTTTGGGTTGATAGAAGAACCCAGATCAGTCTATTGAAACCTGTCATTAAGTGTTCTTTATGTACCTGAAAGGAGAGAATAATTATATTTAATTACTTTGGTTTTCCTTTGCTTGTTCTAAATCCCCCCTGGGTGTCTCTTGAATAGGCCCAGAGTCCTTGGCTTCCCCACTATGGAGGAGTTGATGTCCATTTTACTGGCATGACTGACTGCTTCCGGCAAACCGTGAAGTACAAAGGGGTGCTTGGACTTTGGAATGGACTCACACCTAGCCTGCTCAAGGTGAGGCCTTGCTCTCATCCCAGTGAAAGACTATCCTGAGGAAATCAAGAAATGCTTTTGGGCACTTGGGGTCATAAAGCTTATGACATGCCTCTCTACTTACCAGCATTTTATGGATGACAGAGTATGTGACAGAACAGGTATAACCTTAGGGGGTTTATAAACCATCTTTGAAACGTGGTCATATTTTCCCTAACGTAAGCTTGCCTTCTAAATGTCAATACTTTCAAGTTTGTTTGAATTTCCTTAGAGAAGGGAGTGCCACTAACCTGCAGAGTAGGGTATGGAGGAGGGATTGCAAGTGATCCACTTACATCATCTAAACAGGTTCTACTCAGCTGAGCTCCAGTGACTTGACATGTTGTACCAAGCTGCAATGAGAGCTGTGCTTGTGTAAGCCACTTCCCCAGAAGTCAAAAGCAGTACTTTAGATCAGCTCTTTAATGCATCTGTATCAGTTATTACAGCCTTGCTGGGTTGAAATCTTGAAACAAAGCACAGTAGCTTAAAGGGAAGGTAATTTAGTTTACATAAATACATTCTACAGTGAGGATTACCTACATGGAGTACTACAGATCAGCTAATGAGTGGTAATGAAGTGACATGAGTGGTTGTGGTGCTCTGCTTGTGCCTAGCCCTACCTTGGCTACTATAAAGCCACGTGGCACTAGAGCTGCTGATTCTGCATTGGGCAAAAGAAGAAAATTGTTCAGTTGCTCTGCTCTATGGACAATAAATCCAGCAATTTCTACTAGACCTTGCTGAGGTTGGCTAGGCTTTGCTTAGGTATTTGACAAGCTGTGATAATTTGTGGCGTATTTTAGACCCTGTTGCTCACAATATTGCCGTAGTTAGTTCTGTACCAATAATAAACTCCAACTTTTAGCATGATGCAGGTGCCAGCCTAGCTTGAGACGAGACTGATTTTATATAAACCAGCACAGCTCTATTAGCAGGTGAAATCAGAGTCGAAGTCCTACAAGTTTCCTTTTTTGAAAACATCAAAACTAAGAATGCTACTGATGAGTTTAATATTGCTTTTATTACTTTGCTTTTTTTTTTTTTTTTAATCTTACACTGCTTTTTTATGTTATTTTATCAGATTGTCCCATACTTTGGTGTTATGTTTAGCACCTTTGAATTCTGCAAGCGTGTCTGTCTGTACAGAAACGGTTACATCGAATCTCCTTTAAATTACAAGCTAACTCCTGGTGTGGACCAGAGTTTACAGCCACAAGAACTGCGAGAATTAAAACTCCTCCGAAGGGAAAATTTTGAGCCAAGGAAATCAACTCTTGAAAACTGACCTCAGAGTCAGACAACTGACCATTGTGCCTGTGCACTGCCTTTCTTAAGGACCTTTGCAAGAAAGGCACACTGAACTACAGGTACCAGTGTTCCAGCAGCTTGTTTGGGTTTGGTACTGAGACGCCAGTGTCAGGAATGAATAAATGTTGTCTCTCATTTGGTGGATGGGTGTAAACAATATGAATAGCAAGCATATACTGAAGAGGAAATACGCAGCTAGTTTGAAACCACTGTGATATTGGAACTTGAAATTACATTGTTCTAGGTGCTTTTCCATACTGAATAGCCAATTTGAGATAAAACTACCTTGAGAAGGGCAAGAGAACTGAGATGAAAGTATAATTCGTATGTTTTAAAGTATTAAGAAAATTCAAATTATAAACACACAAGAATTTCTACTGAAGTCTCTATTTTTAGTGATATAGTGTGGTCATACCATTCTGTGGGTGCAGAATTAGTCTCAGTTCAGTCACACTCCAGAATCCACTCTTCCGTTTCTGAGATCTACTTGAGAATAATAATTTTGTATACATCTTAGTCTTAAAAATTAAAATATGCTGCTGCAACGGTGCTTTTGCTAAGAGAGAACTGTAAAGTGCAAGCCAAACTGTAATTCACTGAAATGACAATCTTGCAAACTTAAGTGCATGCTAGAAAATGTTGCCTCCCTTTCTCCTGTGTTGTTACTACATGTAGGTGAATTTATTTCAGTCTTTGAAAAATAGTTTCCCCAAAGTTCTCTAACTGAAAACTTTACTGAAAAGATGCAGTTCTTAAATGTGTTAGGATTTCACAGCCATGAGCCTAGTCCCATTGTTTTGGTATTCTTAAAGCTGTAATTTTTATGTTAAACTTTTTTTTTTTTTTTTTTTTTAAATTTTCTGTGTGCATACCCAGGCCTACAGTGCTGCTCAGAACTTGCCAGCAAAACAGCACTTTCCACACAACGTGTGTTTTTTCCACATTCACTGCTGTGACCCAGAAGCCACAGGTAGTTTCTGTAGATAGGAACCTCTCTGTAAGACCATGAGGCTACTACTGGTGCCAGTGCAGTTGATAGGCCAGGACCAATCTAAGGAGCTTTTGGATGATAGAAGATCATCTTGATATTACACCTGAGGACCTACAGTATTGCTTGAGTTTCCTTGTAGAAGCAGACCTATGGCATAGCCCCTCCTCCTACCTTCTGAGAGAAAACCTAAAAGCCTGTGCCCATGTGGAAAGGTGGCTCTGCCCTTTGCGGCATGTCCCACCAGCCTCAGGCTGTGGCAGTGTGTGAATCTCAGCAGCTTGTTAAGGTGTGTGCACACTGGCCATAATCCAACTGCAGCAGTCTGGGTTCAGCATAGGATTTGTCTGCTGGTTTACACAACTTTTTGTGCATGTTTTTGTCCTATTTATGTCTCTTCTGTGTGGAAGTAAGTAAATCATAAATACAGTTGGGTTAGCCAGGTAGCAGTGGGGTATAGGCAATGGCAGATTGATGCAGGAACAGTCTGACTATGGAGTGATATTTGAAGAAAGATTTGGCCTAACTGTAAGGCCTACCTTGCACATAGATGTACCTTACAGCTCACATCTCTTAATGGGCTTGCTCACTTTTGCTGTAGTGGTGCTTCAAACTGGATTTTTTCTCAGAGAAGAAATATAAGCATTGATAGCAAAAAATAAGATTGGAGAGAGCAGATCTGGTGTTTGTGTGTCACACTGAGGCTTGAGGTGCTTTTGTCTCTCTAATCACCCTGCCTAGTGAACTCGTTTCTGTATGCTTCAGTTTCCTCTGTCTGCACAGTGCAGGTAACTACTGAAATTTATTTGAGATACTTGAGTAGGGAGATGCAGCTTGTGAGTGTGTTGGGAATGAAAGAATTTCTAAGGAGTGGCCTTACATTGTCCAAGCATACCTGTCTGTTTTTTATTAACGTTGTATTTCTAAATAGATTTTAAAGGTTGAGTGATGGGTGAATATGGTCTGAAGAGTTCTTCAAAACTGGTAAGAGTCAAATGAGTCAAAGTTACCTCTAACTTGTTTCTGATATGCTAATAACACTTTTATATTGTAATATACTCCTACAACCTATAAATCACTCACAAACCTTCTATCAGCCAAGTCTTTGCATAATTGTATCTATGTGTGTGAGATCCCCCTAAAGGTGATACTGAAATATTTAAGACAGTGCTGAAGCAAAATGCTTCAGTGTTGGATCACTAACGTGAAATGGTGTGTGATCATGAAGGAAGCATCAAAAGCAATGGTAAATTGCAGAGAACTCTTAGGTAGGTAAACTGTGACTCGGGTGACGTTTGGATGCAGTGGAGGTGGTAGGTGGTACGTTATGGAGTGTGGATCTGCCTGAGTGTCTCTCATCATAGCTGAACTCAGCAGTGTTGACTGATGATGCTTAGGTCTCTGTGACTCCTGAGGCATCATGTTAGCAAGGGGGCTCGTAATGGGAGAAGTCTTTGAATGGGGGGTCTTGGCTCCGGTTCAGTCAGGTTATCTGTTGAAACAGATAATCTTTGAGGTAGCTTCCAACCTGGTATTCTGTGATTCTGTAGTTCTCTGAGATTGGGCGGACAGGCAGGTTTGGTCCTGTCATGTCTGAAGATAAAACGAGTGCCGAGGCTCCCGCGTTCCTGTCTTGAGTCGCAGTCGCGCTCTGTGCTCGGCTGCCTTCTGCATTGCTTTCATGATGGCAGTCGGATGGCGCAGCAGGGGGCCGGCAAGGAGTCCCTCACCGGGTACTGCCGGATGGAACCCGTGATGCGGCGTGTGTGCCCCACAGGGGATGTTCGTGTGTGTGTGCGCTGTTCGAGGACGCTGCCGACCCCGATCCCCCTCTGTCCCCAGCCATGTGCCCCCCGCCAGCTGCCGCGGCGGCCCCGTCCCCCTGCGACGGCCACACCCCCCTCCGGCAGCCAATGGGCTGGCGGGACGCGGCGGCGCGGCGTGGCCCGCCCACGTGCGCGCGGCCGTCCCTATATAACGCGGCCATTTCAGCCGACCCGCGCCGCCTGCCGCGCCGCCTACTGCCGCGCCTCGCCCGGCCTCGCCTTGCGTTTCCTCGCCGCGCGTTTTCTCGCCCGCTGCCGCCTCCCGCCATGACCGATGCGGCTGTGTCCTTCGCCAAGGATTTCTTCGCCGGCGGAGTGGCGGCCGCCATCTCCAAGACCGCCGTCGCCCCCATCGAGAGGGTCAAGCTGCTGCTGCAGGTGAGCGCCGGGGACAGGGCCAATGGTCGCACCAAGGTCGCCTCAAGGAGTTGGGGGGAGGGCGGCGATTGCGGCGGGCCAGGGGCAGAGGGTCTCAGGGGAGCGGCGCTGAGGGGATGTCTCGGCCCCCGCAGGTGCAGCACGCCAGCAAGCAGATCGCCGCCGACAAGCAGTACAAGGGCATCATCGACTGCGTGGTGCGCATTCCCCGAGAGCAGGGTGTCCTCTCCTTCTGGCGCGGCAACCTGGCCAATGTGATCCGGTACTTCCCCACCCAGGCCCTCAACTTCGCCTTCAAGGACAAGTACAAGCAGATCTTCCTGGGTGGCGTGGACAAGCGAACCCAGTTCTGGCGGTACTTTGCCGGTAACCTGGCATCCGGGGGTGCTGCCGGCGCTACCTCCTTGTGCTTTGTCTACCCCCTTGACTTTGCCCGAACCCGCCTGGCAGCGGACGTTGGTAAAGCTGGGGCTGACCGTGAATTCAGTGGGCTCGGTGACTGCCTGGTCAAAATCTTCAGGTCAGATGGTCTCAGGGGCCTGTACCAGGGCTTCAGTGTCTCTGTCCAAGGCATCATCATCTACAGAGCTGCTTACTTTGGCATCTACGACACTGCAAAGGGTAGGTTGACCAAAATGGTACCGAAAGGGAGATGCTGGGCTGTGGCAGGCCCGTAGTGTGTTTTAGCAGATATTGATGACTTACCTGCCATTCTCATCTAAACCTTTCCTGCAGGTATGCTTCCAGACCCAAAGAACACCCACATTGTTGTCAGTTGGATGATTGCTCAGACCGTCACTGCAGTTGCTGGTTTGGTCTCCTACCCTTTTGATACTGTTCGTCGTCGCATGATGATGCAGTCTGGCCGCAAAGGAGGTAAGTGTCTACCTCCTTGTGTAGGAAGTATTGGGCATCCCTGGAACAACAGCTGGTGGTGGAACGGAGGTGAGGGCAGAGTGGCTTGGCTTTCACCACCTTGGGTCTGTATCTTCTGCTTTTGGGAAGAGTGAGGTGTGAGAGGGGTAGCAGATGTGGTTGTCAGGTGGGAGACGTGAAGGAGCTTGTCTCCACAGCACACCTGTAAGGTGTCATGCACAAGTCAGGCATCTGTCAGTAGGTGGGGAAAGCAGAACTTGCCCAAAGATGTTGCAATGTAGTGTCTGGGCCAAGAACAGATATCCCTAGTAGCAGGCATGGTCTGGCTGGCCGTGCAATAGCTTTTGGTCTGGAAGTGTTGGTGTCAAAGCAAACAGCAGCTGCCTTCTCCTTGGACCAGTTCTTCAGGTGCCTGGTGGGGGTAATGCACCAGTGTATCTTCTGTGCAGTCTTGTCCTCTGTGGTGCACTGATACTGGAGAAATTCAGTCAAGAAATAGGGTACAGTTGAGGTTCTGAAGCTGGCAAATGTTAGGCCATTTCTGACCTGACGTTGGGGGTCACAGACATCTCATTTCTAATGCTGTCTGTCTCCTGCAGCTGACATAATGTACAGTGGCACTCTTGACTGCTGGCGGAAGATTGCCCGAGATGAGGGCTCCAAGGCGTTTTTCAAAGGTGCATGGTCGAATGTACTCCGAGGGATGGGTGGTGCTTTTGTCTTAGTCCTGTATGATGAGATCAAGAAGTACACATAAGTTGTTTTCTGTTGTGAACTGGCATGTTGTTATATGTAGTCTATGACCCTTCATGGACTTGTTTGAAGACCACCTAGTTACTAAACCTTGATGGCTGATGTTTGATATACAGGTTGGCACGGGGCAAGGGCAAGTGCCTGCCCTGTCTTTATCAAGTTGTTCCCCTTGATGGGATGCACCATGGTTTCAGTCACTCCTGCTTAAGAGTACAAAGAAATAAAATTTGAAACCAACTTTCCTTGTCTTGTTTGTTCTTGCAGCAGATGCAGCATGAGGGGGGTGGGGGTCTCTGCAGCAATTGAGGAGGAAGATGAAGTGCTTCCATCTTGTGCACCTCTCTACCTACTAGCTACCTGTGGCCTCTGGCAAGTAAATAGTGCAGGCTGCTTAGGAAGCTGTGTAGTGTTTCCTTCCCAGTGGAAGCTAGTGGTGTGAACTAGAATGGAGGACAGACAGCTGCAAAGAACTCACCTAGTGGATCTCCCCTGAAACCCCAGAAATCTAATGCACTGATTGATGCTACTAGTCCTATCTCTGGTCTGTGTGCTTTCCAGAGCTGATGAAGCCTTATTTTGAAGGTGCCAACTGCCTAAACCTTTTTGCAAAGCACAGCCCTCCCCAGGGTGCTGAATATCTGGGGGAATGGAGAAATGTCTAAGGTGTATTTGCTGCTGCCCAGAGGAGCGGAGCTGGCACCATGTGTTCTGTCTTAGAAACTGTGCTGCCTGCTCGGGCATGTTGAAACCCAGCCAGAGAACATAGTGCAGGTAATTGCGGCTCTGTAGAGCCTCTGGCTAGCCTCTACCTCACATGGAGTGCTGTGCTGTGAGAATGTATTAGCTGAGCAGAGGCAGACAGCTCCTGTGCCAGGGCTGTGCTTGCCAGCTGCACCCCAGGCTCATCCCATCCCACAGGAACTTAAGCTTGGTCCTAGCCTCAGATTTTGAGGGAAGAGGGGAATTGTTTCATGCAATTTGGGGGAAATGCTGCAAGACTGACTGGTATGTGTGGTTTGGACTTACCTCTTCTGCCCTGTGAGGTGCCCCAGTGAAGCTGCCTGCTTTCTGTCTGGGTTGGTGAGTGGATGCTCTGCCTGTCTTGTGCCCTTGAGATCTTTCCTCACTGCCCCCACACCTTTGTCCTTTCTCTCTGCTCAGGCCTGCTCAGAGCAGTTGATCACAATCACTGAAGCCAATCTCAGCCACTGCCTGAGGCAGCTAAGCAAACCCTTGTGTTGCAAAGGTGCTATTGCTGATACCTAAGCGAGGCAGCCAGGCATAAGAGCACGGCAGTGTCCCACCACAGACAGTGTAGGCATGCTTGGGTCCCTGAGAGTGGGTGTGGGCATTTATGGTGTGAGATGATTTCATGCCAGACTATTGAATTTGCTGGTGCTATTCAACTGGGATCCTGTGAGAGATCCCTCACTGGCTGTTGTGGAAATGGCCTGGAAGTTTCCCCATGAGTTGCAGTGCAATGCCACAGGTTGTGGGCAGCATGCTGAGGGGGAGCACGCAGCAGCCTGGCAGGGAGCTGTGCTACTGCGCAGCCTTACCAGAGACTTCTCTCCTGATGCACAAATGCTAAGTAATTGATTAATGACTCTTGACTCTTACTGCCCCTTGCTGCTAAGCTCTCCCGGATTTCAAGGGTTGTTCTGAAATGCTGGTGGTTGCTGAGCATGGAGCACCTCACCTTTCCTCCTCAGGGGATGCATAGCTGGGCCGTTGACAGAGAGATTAGCACAGCTATCCTGTGATGGGTGACAGAGGTGCTCAGCCAGGCTGTTGTGGAGCTGAGCTGGGGGACACATAGGTCCTGAGTCCTACAGCATTTCACACTGGCCTTGAGGTGTAGGGCTGGGGCCAAGTGAAGGAATTTGAATTGGTTAGCCTTGAGAAAAGGCAGTTTAGGGAGGACCTTATCACCATGTTCTGGCATTTTAAGGGCATCCATGAAGAAGATAGAAAGTCTTCTCTTTTTACAAGGGGTCACATGGAAAAGATGAGGGGAAATTGGATACAAGTTACTCCCGGGGAGATTCTGATTGCACACAAAAGGACAATTTTTCATGATGCAAACAACCAGCCCTTGGAATAATCATAGAATGGCCCAGGCCAGAAGGGATCTCTAGCTGTCCCCAGGGAAGTGGAGGGGTCCCCAACATGTGATACTTTCAAGATCTCACTGGACAGGGTGCTGGGTCATCTTGTCTAAACAGCTTTTGCCAAGAAAGGCCAGGCCAGATGATTCTTGTGGTCCAACCCAGGATGCTACGATTCTATGATGGATTCTGTAGCTACCCACACTAGTTACTGCCTTTGGGACTTGGGAAACAAACATGTATTTCACAGATGTTTTTAATTATGGTGTGTGGGAGACACAGGGCTGAGCCCACAATGGGTTTTCTTTGTGCCACATGGCTGAGGAGTACAGGCTGGCAGCCCACTCTGGCCTGAGCGCCCGTGGGTATTTAACCTGCCCTTCATTCAGATTCTTGGGTATAGCTTTGTATGGAGAAGCAGGTTGGGGGTGTTAGGCTACCTCTTTCATCTGGTATGGGGCTTAAGGGCTTTGTTCTCTCGGGCAAACTGAGGCACAGGAAAGGGACTAGGGCCAGCCAGTGGCAAGGTAGGGAACTGAGTGCAATCCTTCCAATACAAGCATTTTGTCCACCAGGCTTTGCTGCCCCACGGAGGGCAGAGGCAGGGGTGAGTTTGCCTCTTAAACGTGATTCTCTTGCAGGGAGTACTGAACGTCTCATAAGTCACGATTCCCTCCACAAGAGCCATGTCCAGCCCAGCATAATCAGCCCCATTGCTGGCAGGGAGGACTGGACCAACACCTGTAATGCTGCTTTCATCCCTGCCCTGTGCCCAGTGGCAATAAATCCCAGGCTTAGGAGCTGTTGACGCAGCATGGCTGTGGGTAGGATCATATGAAACACTTGTCAGTGGCTAGAGCAGGTGCTGGGCACTTGGAATGGCTCAGTGCACACCAGCCTCCTTGGTCTGGGCTGATCATGGTGCCAGCAGGCTGTGAGATGGTACTGCCTTTGCTCCCCATCAGCTCTGTGAGCCTGGGCCCTCACTGACTGGGCTGGGGCCTGCTACCCTTAACCATTTTGGGTGCTGAGCAAGGCAGAGGCAGCCACCATCATCCCAGGGCGGGTCTGGGAAGCACTGATGGCAGGAGAGATAGGAGCAAGGCTCTGGGGCTCTCCCCAGGTGGCAGGAGGGAGGTGAGATGACTGAGGTTACTTGCTCTCTCATCTGCTAGAGATGGGCACAAGGCCAAGGAGTGACCAGGGAGGACAAGAGTGTCCCTCAGTCCTCCTCCCACCCACATTTGGACTGAGCTGTGGAGACTAGAGGGAAGGATCATGGCCAGGGTGTTCTGGGGTGGTGGGGGAACAGGGGCAAGCAGGCACACATGGGCAGGAGGGATCCTCAAGTGCTGAATGGTGTTCCTTGGCAGGGGTGGTACTGGGACCACTGCTATTTAATATTTTTATTGGCATTATGGACAGTGAGACTGAACAGGGCTGCTGACAATACCAAGCTGTGTGATGCAGTTGACACGCTGGAGGGAAGGGACCTTGACAGGCTTGAGTGATGGACCAGTGCCAACCTCAGGAAGTTCAGCAAAGCCAAGTGAAAGGTCCTGCACCTGTACTGGGGTGGAGAATGGATAGAAAACAAGCTTGAGGAGTACTCTGGAACTCTGGCTGATAAGATGCTCAACCTGAGTAAGCTTGCAGCCCAGAGAGCCAACCATATTCTGGGCTACATCAAAGGATACGTGGCCAGCAGGTTGAGGGAGGTGACACTGCTGCTGTACTCTCTTGTGTGACCCCACCTGGAGTAGTGTGTCCAGTTCTGGAGCCTGAAGGGCATGGAACAAAGAAACAAATCTATCACCTAATATGCCAAGATTTATAAAAACTCATGTTGGCTTTTGTGGTAGCACCAAAGCTGAATTTTGTTTAAACACTGCTGCAGATGACCTTGGTGTTTCCAGGGTGTGAGAAGCTCTGCAGAACAGCTAGTTCTATCTCTTGTAATAGGACATGGAACCAAGCATTTGAACCAGGTGCCCCTGCTCCCTGTTGCTGTAGTCACCTAACATTTTTAATTTCATTTATATCTAGAAATGAAAATCCAATGTGATTTAAATTGTTGTGAGCTACAGCTAGTAGGGTAAGGCATACACTTTATAATGTATTGGGTCAGGTTCCCTGTGCTGCAGTTTTACCTTCTGACTGCATAATTTGAGTGTATTAAAACCATCTCAGGGGCTGCTAGTGCAGCAAACTGTTGCCCCTTCTGACTGGGTCTGTGAGCAAGTCCTGAGCCAAATTAGGCAGATGTCTAATGACAAGAATGAAAAACACTAACCGAACACGGGCTTTTGAAAGCCAGCAAGGAGGAGTGCTTATGCTGTGCTGTGAATAGTGCCTCAGAGCTCAAGGTGCACAGCTGCGGAAGTTGGTAGCAGTTGGTAATTGCTATTTTGGACAACTTGTGCTGAGCTGTGCACACGAATTTTCCTTGCGCCTCATCAAATTGCAAAGATGGTCCTAGCCCCACCTGGAAGCCCCTTCACAGCTCTACATCATCTTAAAGCCCTGTGTTTTGTTACTCCTGACTTTTAACTGTAAATCACACTAACCCCAAGTCAGCTTTTGTTCTGGCTGTCACATGAAACAGGTCCATACTTCCATCTGTCTGCATTTCAGCAGACCTCATCTGGTTCAAAACCTGTTTTCAGATTTCAAAGTCTTCTACTCCAGCTTGGAAAAAGTCTTCCTACTTTCTGTAGAGACTAACCTCCAGTCATCTGGGGCTTGGTCTCAGAGAAACCCTCCTCTGGCTGGACTCTGTGATAATACTTGGAAAAGGGGTTTGTGTAACACAGTTGTACCCACTCATTGCTCCTGCCCTTTCCAAGCATTACACACCACCTTGTTAACTGCTTAACTGAAGAGCTCTGGACATAGGCTTCTGGAAATAGGCTTCAGATTAGCAGCTGATCAGCAGTGAACAAGATCAGAGTTGAGTTAACCTGAACACATGCTCACCCAGGCTGGCATTAAACTATCACATGACCAGTGGACACATCCCAGCCCACTAGCTCTGAGCCATAGCTTGCTCCCTGCCTCGCACCTTACTTTCACAAAGAAAGGAAGGATGCATCCCTAAGCTAAACAGACATTAATTTTCCCACTCAGGGTTATAAAGCCAGACAGAAAAACTTTATTGATTAGACAAAGTCTTCCATAATTGTGGGAGATGAAGCATCTTGTTCATTGCTGATGTTATTTGATGATACTTGGTAGAGTAAGAACACCCTAGGAAAAGTTCTTTAGTCAAATCTGTAACACGCTATTTAATCCCAAGTAACGAAGACACAGGCTATGGAGCACTGTTACTACATCACAAAAGACAAAATATCAATTCCCAAACAAGGTACTTTACACATCAATTCTTAATGTTGTCTTTATCCAAGTCCTCAGTGGTCAGTGCATTCAAAAGAATTTTTCCTTCTTCACATTTTCCATCTCCAAATACTGCTACTGTTCTGCAGAAAGGGTTAGTTCAGAAGTGCAATTATATTCTACTTCAAATGATCACCAACCTAGCTGTAGCTTCTAACTCTCTTTGTACCCATTAGTGGTATAATCAACAGGTGGGTTTTGTTTTCAGTAGTTTGAAATAGGGTTGGATTTCATGTTCTTATATCACACACAGTGATTCTGTGCAGCTGCAGATTTCCCATGTTCAATAGGAGGTAAGACTCAGGGCTGCCGCCAGGTGTGTGCCGGCTACCTTTGACAGGCTGTCTGCTGGTCAGGCCGAGCAGCAGCATGATCCACAAACCTTGCATCCAAGTGCTTCCAGCGTGTGTCAGAACAGGCTGTCTCTCAGGCTGCTGCACATTTTGGACACATATAAACCAATAAAATGACTAACAGGCACAGAGCTTACTTTTGTAACAATTTCTTTGACTGCTGTAATACATTAATGGAAGTCATACACATTTTAAAACTGCCAAGATAAAAATACAGGTATCTAAAGTGCACTGAGCTCAGAAAGGCAACCAGTGAAGATTTTCCCAAGAGCAAGTATCTGTCTGGAACACTTGCTTATAACTTGAGTCTGTAGTAAACTGGTTTTAGCAAAGTCTCCTGTGCCATCAGAGTTATACAACTGGTACAAGAGTATCACTTATGACAAGAGGTACTAATCTCCCAAGTTGGTTGCAGCATGTTACCGTTGAACATGTGTGTACTTCTGCTTTGCTGACAGATCTGAAATAGCTTCTGGTAGCCTTGTCTCAAAATACCCAGCAGACATGCAGCATTTCATTTGAACTGGTTATCAATGAGGGTTCCTTTCATCTTGGCTTTCTTGGCTTCCAACTCAGCCTGATAAAAAAAATCAAGATCAAATGAAATAATGTGTGGGTACTTCTTCCTTCAGTGCTCCAGTAAGGTTTGGTCTTGTCTGACTGCTGCAAGTTTTTCACATCAGGAGCAAGAGTAGCTCAAGTTCTTTGCCGAGTCCCCCCCTCCCCTGAGGTACAGAACAAGGACCACTTTTAAAATCATACAGCCCAAGACTAACTGCTAATGAGACAAGTGGAAGCTGCATTTTCCCCCCCCTTCCATCCACAACTCTCCTGTCACAGCAGATATTCTTGTGATATTCTTGTCATTAATTCTTCAAGTGACTCTTCTGGTAGACCTGAGCTGGCAGGTCCTCCACAAGAGCCTTAGCCTTGTGGAGACACACTCTGCCAAACAGGCTTGAAAACACAGCACTAGGTGTGCTCTGGTTGGCAAAGCCGTGGCCTAGTTTCCCCTTCCCTTGTTCCTTGTCCAACAAGTCATGGAAAGTCTGTCTCAGATGTCCAGGTTAAACAGTGAAGAAAATACTTACCAACTCCTGTAGCCTTCTTTTGCTCATGCCTTTGCGTTCTAGCTGCTTCTCAATCACTTTTGCATTCTGTGCATAGGAGTCTGCTATCTCCCTCTGAAACACATACAATGTCACTTTGCAACAGCAAACCCCAAAGTTACAACACCTCATCCACAAGGTGAGACAGTGACTGGCTCTGACCAGCATCTGACACAGCTCTCCAGTTCAAATGTGGCTGCCACCAATGACAGACAACTCACCGCTTCAATCTCTTCCTCCTCTTCATCAATTGTGGAGACAGTGACAGAACTAAACTTGCCCATGTCTTTGGTCCGTTTGGTCATCATCACCTGGGTGAGAAGCAGAGTATTCTGTTAAACCACGGCAACAGTGGTGTCATTAGGCATCACTTCCCCCCTGCAAAGCTTTTAAGGTTTCTCATGCAAGTCATTAATGTTACCTAAATGCTTTGACTGGCAAAATAGAATTATCCCCAGTGATTTCTGGACTTAGAGATGTCATTATCATAAGAAAACTCACTGATACATAACAAGTAAGCTACATTTTGAGACTCACTGTGCGGACTACCAGTCTGACCTACTTACAAATGGAAACTTCTTGGTAACTAAGCCGAGGCACAGTCTAGGTTTTCAAGCTTATTTTGCCTTCTTTTACTGCTAGAAAACTGTGCTGCAGTGACCTATGTAAAGGAAAACTTAAGGCAGACAAGGAGGAGACATCAAACCAAGTTATTGTTTAGAGGTCCTCTTCTTTCGTTTTTTTTTTTTGTTTTTTTTTTTTAATTTTATTTTCTGTCCTCTGCCCCTGACATCAAGTGATTTCAGTCACACCTTTCTGAAAGCCAGAAATAGCCTTATTACTTCCCTAAAGCAAATTACCTTTTTGGGAGGTTCTTGTTTCTGAGTATATATGTTTGTTTTCCCAAAACCCTGTCCAAATTTGACCACAGCACCATCAACAATGAATGTCACAGGAGCGTTTTTCTGTTGGTGTTGATAAAAGAGTAGCAGTCCACACCTGAAAACAGAAACACACGTGCCTGTGAAGAAACGCAGACTCTGGATTCCTACTGCTAATTTACAGATTCTAAGCGACACTAATATGCCGCTGCAGTCACTCACTTGCCACACTTCTTTCTAAACTGCCGCTCTATGCCTTCTTGTCTGGGGGAAAAGAGGAAGAGCATGAGCAAACAACAGCAGGCTGATAGAGCGCACCCGGGTGCGGCGGGAAGGCCAGACCTGGGCGGCCCTTTCCCTGGGCCGTGCAGGGGCTCTCAGAAGAACAGAGGGCGGCGGGCCCCGGCCCACCTGCGCAGGAAGACGCACTCCTCCTCCTCCGCGTTGCAGAACTTGTGGGCGTGCTTGGCAGCGTCCATCACCCGGGCGCGGTCCCGCGGCCGCATCGGCAGCTTCTCCAGCTGGCAGTCTGCAGGGCAGTGACAGGGCTGGGCTGGCGGCGGGGCCGGGAGAAGCGTCCGCCTGCCGCGCTTCCCAAGGTCCCGGTACCACCGGGCCTGCCGCCGCCCGCCCTCGAGACCGCGGCCTCCACCCTGCCCCCCGCCCAAGGCCTGCTCCCCGGGCCCGCGGCTCACCCAGCACCAGCACCATCTGCCCGCACAGGCAGTAGTAGACGTGAAGCGGCTTCTCCCCATCATCGTACTCCTCACGGTCACGGGTGTCGGAGCAGACGACGGAGCGCGACACTACCTTCGGCATGGCGGCGCTGGGGCGCGGCCTCCCCGCAGGCCCGGCCTCCGCAGCTGCAGCTCCGCCCGCTGACACGGAGCCTCGACGGGTGTTGTCACCGAGCGGCGTCCTGTTTTGGACGCTGATGGCTGTGTTTTTGGCACGTTCTCAAAAGGCCGTTGTTCACCCTGACAGGGCAAGCGGGGGATGCTGGTGTGCACCGGAGGGGATAAAGGCAACTCCCTTCCCAACCCCTCAGGATAGCGCAGTACGATCTGCATTAAACGCAAATGACAGCTGCAAGATTTAGGCCTTATGTAATTTCTCTTCACAAACAAGCTGGGATGAATTCGGCACAGAAGGGCTCTGTACTGCAGGGAACCGTTTTCTTTTGCATGGTGATTTTTTTTTGTGTACCCAGAGAGTCACAGCACTGAACAAAGTCCCGTCAAAACAAGCACCAGCAGCTCAGACATTCCCTCTTGCATAGGTTGGGTGAGAGCAGGGAAAGACAAGAACAGCATATCTTCAGCGCAGCCACAACAGCGGATTTTTATTGTTTTATTTGAACTTCTGTGACCGGCAGTGGGACTTATTGCCATGTTATTTTGCAGCCACTTCCCCACATGGCTATATTCCGTGATGGTACAATCAAGGCTAGGATAGAAAACCGGGCCCATCTAATCTGTGCTATGCAACAGCAAAGAGAATTCCTTACTCTCACAAGCTATTAGAGTAGAAAATAAATTATTTTCCCTTGGGAAAAGCTCTCTGTGGAATTGTAAGTGTGACAGAGCAGGTTCTACTGGATTTGCTTGGGGTGAAGTTAGTTTCCTTCACAGTAACTGGTAAGGGGCTGTGGTTTGGATTTGTGCTGGAAACATTGTTGATGAGGATATTTTGGTTACTCCTGAGCAGCGCTTCAACAGTCACAACTTTTTCTGCTCCTCCTCACACGGCTTTGTAGGCTAGGGATGCACAGTAACTTGGGAGGGAACACAACTAGGACAGCTAACCCCAGCTGACCAGATACCCTATACCATATGATGTCATCCTTAGCGTATAAAGCCGGCGACATCTGGAGCGACACCGTTTTTCCCCAACTTGTGCGATGGAGCTCTTTTTTGGGATGGCTAAACACACCTGCCTGCCGATGGCAAGCGGGGAATGATTCCTTGTTTCACTTGGTTTGCGCGCACAGCTTTTGCTTTACTGTTATGACTGCCTTTACCTTAACCCACTTCCTAACCTTCTTCCACTTTTCCGGTTCTCTTCTTCGTCCCCGCGGGGGGAGGGAACGAACGGCTGCACGGGGCTGATGCCGCCTGGAGTTAAAACAGCACACAAGCTAAAACACAAGAAAACGATTGCCGGCGCCGCACAGACCGCAGTAGCAGCTCAAAAAACACCCTAAACCCGCCGCCATTTCTGTGCCTGGGGTCAAAACCAGTCTTCCCTCCATGACGTCACCCAGCCTGTTCCACCCCCGTCCGCCCCCGCGCTGCGGTGGTAGCGGCTGGTCTGGGGGCTCAGCGACATCCGGCTCCGCCCCCTCTCCCCGCGCCATTGGTACATCCCGGGAGCGCCCGGCAGCCGGCTCCGGAGTCGGTGCAGCCCAGGCTCTTCCCCCCCTCCCCCCCGCCCCCCCTCGGCGTCTGGCTCAGTGGTAGAGGCCGCGATCGCTCCTGTTCGTCAGCGCTGCTGTTGCCTCAGTTGGAGCTCGCTGCTGCCGCCGCCGTTTCTGGGCGCCCAGTGATCCCTCTAATAGTGTATGAGTGATCTATAACCCTGAGCCTGCCATGTCCACTCCGGCCCGTAGGCGCCTCATGCGGGACTTCAAGAGGTACCGAGGCCGCTGGCTGAGGGCAAAGGAGAGGGCGGGCGGGAGGACGACGAAGGGCCCGGCTCTACCGGGGAAGGAGGGGGGCAGCACAACATGGCGGCGGGGTAGGGCGCGCTCCGCTAATTGCGTAGCACCGGTTTACGCTCCCTGCTCGCGGGTTACGTTGTTGGCGCAGGGGCGGGTAGCTACCTGCCTGGGTTACGCGAAGTGCGCAGCGGCGGCCTCTGGCTCTACGAGGGGCGGCGGAGCCGGCGCCTCAGCCCTCCTTGTGTCCCGCAGGCTGCAGGAGGATCCCCCGGCCGGGGTGAGCGGAGCCCCCTCCGAGAACAACATTATGGTATGGAACGCCGTCATCTTTGGGTGAGTCGGGCAGGGGTGGGAAACGGGGGGGGCGGCTGACCGCGGGGGCCGCTCTTGCTCTGCCTCCGCGAGGGGCTCAGAGCTGGGCAGCCCACGGGGTAACTCTGTGCTCTGTTTCTTCCCTCCTGTATAGGCCCGAGGGGACCCCTTTCGAGGACGGTAAGTGCGGCTACGTGCGGGTCCAGTGTTTGGCTTTCTTGGGGTAAAGGGCTGCAGTTTGACTTGGCCTTGGTCTGTCAGTACGGTGGACTTTGCAACAGGTGTGGGCCTGAGGATGGAGAAGGGACATAGGCTCCTGTTCAGCAGACCACACACCCGTACGCTGGACTTGCGTACATCTTTTTTTTTTTTTTTTTTTTTAATCCTCTTAAGGAAGTGTTCTAGATTTCAATTGCTATGCTGATTTACAGAAACACACAAATTAGCTTGTAGGGGCTTGCTTGTAATCGCTAAATCTGACTATCCTAAGCCTAATTTAATGTACCATTTTAAGGATCTCCAAGCTTCTCTGCTGAATCCTGGATCATGTTTTTAGGGACACTTAGATTTGGAAAACTGTCAAAAACCTGGTAGAGAGCCATTGCCATTTTTTTTGGGTTGTGTTTTTTCTGATGCTGAAAGTGTTTTGTGAGTAAGTTCCAGTGTGAGTCAGCTGAAGTAGGAAATAGGCTGAATGTGTGGGGAAGTTCAGAACAGATTTTTTTTTTCCTTTCTTTGTTTTTCTTGGCATTTACTTCACTGTGCTCTGATAGGTATCATTTAGTGTTAAATTAAAAGTATGTGTTGACTTTACAAGATGACTGAATAGGTCCTCATAACATACATGTGTCCTCGTAGTTTCTGTCTGGTCTTACAGCTGTCTGTTACAGCTTTACTGGTGCTGTATGAATACTTCAGCATCTATGTGAAAACTCGTTAGACACGAAATACTGTCTAACTGAAATCAGTGCTGCTGTTTTTTAAAGATGCTTTCAGTGCAAGCTATAATTAATCCTAGATCTCCATGACTCATGACAAAAGCATAGGAAAAATTCTCTAACTCTCATGTTGTTCTTGGCTAACTCCTTTATGTCTTGTTTATCCTCAGAGGTAGCACCTGTGAGCATGCTTGGAAATTGCAGGGGGTTTTTTTTTGGTTTTTTTCTTCTGAGAAGATTTTGAAGATTTTAAATATTTCAGGCCTAAGGAAACTCCAAAGTCTTCAGTTACTGTTTTTTTGGGTTTTTTTAATGTATCTGATTAGCTAAGAAATTTGCTATAATAGTTGGCTCAGATGTCTGATGTTTAGAACTTGAGTATTCCATAGCATCGCATAACAGAACAGACAGACTAAATGTAAATGTATTGTTACCTTACAAACTTTAAAGAAAGGCTCCCTTAAACTTGTGTGAGTTTCATTAGAGCTGGTTAGATTATTGGTGTGCTGCCACTAATGGAGTGATTCACTGGAGCAGAAAACCATCTACTTACAGTGTGCAAAAATCCAGGTTGTTTCCATGTTCAGGCTCGTTTGTTTTGATGTGGGATTAACAGATGCTGTAAGGGCTTTTTTTTCCCATGTGAAATTTCCCTTTAGATGCAGAAGTTTGGAGACTACTTTTGAGATACCTGACATACTGATTTCCTCTGTGCCTTCTGCTATGGCAGTATTGTCTTATCTCAGATACTTAGGACATGTTGCACTTGCAGCAGTTTGAAGTTCAAACAGATGCTTGAGTCTGCTGCTGTCCTACTGCTTTGGTTGATCTAATAATATAATCTTGGGGTGTGATGGATTGCTCTTTTCGTAGCAAAGTGTGTGTTTTTACAGCATGTGTTCAGGGAAACAGATATGTCTTGTGTGGCAGGATATGCTTATCTCCTTTTCTCTGGGATATATATTATGTTGTATGAGATAACAACATACTAAGTGGTGCCTAGAGATATGGGTGTGTTGGTGCCTCAGCTGTGCTTTTCCATTAAGTGGGTAGAGCAGTACAGTTCAGATTCAGTTTAGCTTAACATAGGTAAAATCAAGGGAATTTTTATTTGACAATATTGGGCTTTTAGTGTGAGCTTCTTTTGTAACTGTGGGTCCTGTGAGCTTCTTTTGTAACTGTGGGTCCTTCTGAGTCAAAGGTGCACTGGGGCTCTGTAATCCTCGTGAAGCCATCATAAGGCAGTGTTCTTCAGAAGTCGCTTTGTATTTTTCAGTCTAGGCTCTTTCACTTCCTGAAGAATCATAGAATCATGATCTCTTTCACTTCCTGAAGATACTGTAAGGCTTCAGATACTTTCTTGTAAAGTAGCCTGTTAAATATCTATGTATATCATTAATCTAATTTAGGTTAGAGGTGCAATAATTTCAGCACTGTGAGAATTAATTTTTTTTTTTTTTAACCCTTATTCTGGTGAGGCTCTTGAAGATCTTCGGAAGTCCCTTCCAACCCCTGACATTCTGTGATCCTTCTCCTGTCTTGGCTTCTGAGTTTTCCTAGCTTTGGCTGAACTGCAAACCCCAAGTTCAAACTCATTTGTTTACTTGCTGTGCAGCATAATGCAACTAACAACCTTCCTTACCCTCTGCCCCCAGACTTTAGAGGGCGTTTTCACAACTCGGTGTACAGGCTGCCTTGGCCTAGCAGGAACTACTAATTTAGATCAGCAGCATAACTTCCATCTTCTAGTTTAAGAGGATTCAATTACAGGTGTCTGGACCAGGACCTGGAGAATATTTATCCTACCATTCACTGTATTTTTAATACTCTGTGTGTGTGTGTGGCATCTGAACATCCATGTGTGCTGTCACAGTGTTGGAAACCCAGGTTCTCCCAGTCTTTCAGACCAGTTTCTCTGAAACTGGATGGTGACATTGTGGTTAGTGCAGGATTCCTGGCTTGAAGAGGGTTAAGTAACACAGCTATTGTGGTGTCCTGCCTTGCTGTGATCATGCGGGAGGCTTGGGCAGAGAAAGTAAGGTGTTTGCTGTCGGTATGGTTTGTGCCTTGCTTATGGAATATGGATTCTGTATCCCCACACGAGTGAAGCAAGTGATCATCCCTGCTTTACAGGCAGTGGAACAGAGGGGGCTCTTCCTGCTCCTTGCAGTGAGAAGGGCCTGGCAGAGACACTGGTGATGCTCTTGCAGGGCTTTCTTGGGCTGGTGTGTGGGTCTTGGAGAGGGTTCCCTGTTGGTTGTGTGAGAGGCTCACATTCTGAGGTAGGGAAGACAGATCAACAAGGTAAGTCCAAGAGAGCAAAGAGAATGTTCAATATTGGTGACAATCCTAGTATCAATAATTACAGTAATTATGTTTTAAAATTGGCTGTCTAGGGTAAGCTACGAGAAATACCAGTTGAAAGTTATAAAATCAGTGAGAAGAGATTGGAAACTGAAGACCTGATTCCAGTGGTGTGTGTTGTGATACCTGTCTCACTTGTGTGGGCTTCACTATGAATGACCCTTGTTTGGTTCATCATATCTCTGGATTTGTCCTTTAATAAAGCTCAATGATGAGGTGTTACCTTACTGTGGTAATGGCTTTCAAAGAGCCATTGCCACTCTAGGTGCCACTTCAAAACTTAAGCAGGTAGATATTGCGGCTGGAAGCCATCTAACAACTTGCTGAGATTTGTGTGAAAAGTAATGCTGTTCTGTTCCTGGTGAGGCAGATAGCCTCCCTTTTAGTAGTGGATTCTAAGACCAAACTCCCCTTGTTCATGTTTTTTTTTTGCCATCTTCTCTGTCCCTCAGCTCCCACTTCAGTGTTACAGAATAGTATTCATTCTCTCAAGAATGGATGTTGAACTCTACTTGTTTGTGCTCAGTTTTCAGCCTTCTGCTTGCTTAGTCACTCTTCCACAGAAGAAAGCACCTGCTTTCCTACCTTGTAAGAAGGATACTGAGAACTAGAACTGGGGCAGGGAGAGCTGGGAGTCTCTTTAGAATCAAGTCTCTTAAGCATTCGCTTCTGAAAGGTCAGAACTGCTTGAGATTGTCACTATGCAGGGAAGGAAAGGTAGTCCTGAGCTGATGTTTCTAGCTGGTAGAAGTGATTACCAGCCTTCCAGTGCTGGCTTTCAAACTGATCCCTGATCTGGCTCCGTGCCTCTGGGTTGGCTGGAGTGGAGCTGGAAAGCCTCACTGCAGACTTCCACTAGTTTGAGCTCTCCTTGTTCCTTTTTGTTTTACAGCAAGATAGTGTGCTGTTGGCTCTTTGCTCTTATGTTGTTAGGCTGCTGATGAAAAAAAAACAAACCAACAATTACGCAAAAACTTATCTTTAGGGTATTGAGACTTCCCTCTGTTGTGTGAAAAGCTCTGAAGCATCTGTACTGTCTTCATATATAAACTGGAACGTCAAAACAATGACCTTAGTTTCTTGCAACTCAGTGTTACAGTTTATCTCCTTATAAAGGAAGGAGTCCCTGGGAAATGCTACAGGTCCTTACTGATCTTAAAGAAAGGAAAAGGAATTGAAAAATCTGTTCTCTGGCCACCAGCTGTTGCCATGTTTGCAAGCCAAACGAAGGAACATGTTAATTGTACTAGGGCTGGGAAAATCCCTCCCAGGAGGAAGCAAGGATGAGCTTTATATCTGAGCCTCAGAGTTCTAGTTTGGGCACTTCTGGGGGACAAACACCTGTCACTGATGTGTAAGAATGACTTTCCAGAAGAGGTAGTGTGTGTGCCCTGGGAGCTTGCTCCAACTGTTACTGTAAGGTATGTTGCTGGTACAGGAGAGCTGTATATTTATACAAAGGTGCTTCAGGTGTTTTCCTCTGAGCGCACTCAGGAACTTCATAACTCAACACCCAGATTGCTTGGTCTGAGGTGATAGCTTCAGTAGAGGGAAGCTTGAGTGTTTGGAGGTGAGGTATATGGAGTTCCATAGTCACTGATGGAATTGCTAGCAGTGCTTAGTCCCTTGGACCCGTATTTATGCATCTTAGTTGATAGACATCATATTCTCAGATTGTCATAGCCTGAGGAGAAGGGCTGCCAGAACTGACGTTGGTGCAGACTGCTAGAACATTTGGATTGGGACTTCACAGTTTTCTGTTTCCGCTTCCATCAGCCTTTCTTGAAGGAAGGCTGGCTAGTGCGAAGCCACAGTGATGAGGCCTTTAAAGTGTCTGGGTTGGATGCTGCTTTCAGTGTTACTTTTCTCCAATATGACCTACTTACCTTAGAGCTGCTGATAAAAATGTCTTTTCTTGAAATTTAAACAGGAAATAATTAAGAAGGTCCTTGTCATGATAGCATACTCCAGTCTCAAGGACTTATTAAATCACGTCCTGTTACACAGATGGTTCTACACCCACTTGTGGTGTTTTCACTGTGCACTGGAATTAAGCTTTGTAGAAGAAAAGCTCAAGGGCAGATTTACTTCCTTATACAAGTGGTGGTCGTTTTGGCAACAAAAGTTAAGTCACATGAGGTACTCTTATACAGGTACTGTCTAGGACTTCAGAGTTAATGATTAACTCTGAAGAGAGTAGAAGAATCATTGTAGGGCTGAGCAATTTGCATTCAATATCCAGTATGCATGTGTGTATCAGTTTGTGCTTGTGAAGGGATGTAACTTACTCATCCCTTGTGTAAATTAATTCTGAATAAAGGTTATAATTTATCTCTCTTCCAACTCCAGGAACTTTCAAACTTACAATAGAATTCACAGAAGAATATCCGAATAAGCCACCTACTGTTAGATTTGTCTCTAAAATGTTTCATCCAAATGGTAAGTACTTGATCACTGCTGCTTTCTCCCTCTTTTTGTTTGTTTGTTTGTTAAGGTGTAGGTTGCTATAGTGCTGTAGAAAAAGGTCTGTTTAGAAGTGGCCACTCTCTAACAAACCAGCAAAATTCCAATATGCCCCTGTGTGATTGTAGTAAGGATGAATATGTGAAATGAAAGGGGCAGTGAAAGGAGCTACTTACCTGCAGGTGCTACAGCACAGTACTGGTGAGACTCTTCTCTCTCACTGTCTGTAACTAAACCTTACAGAAGAATATTTTATAGTTATATCAGTCCCTTGGACTTTTGTCTACCGGTATTACATACAGCTGCTGAGTGCAGTTGTCTTGTTTCCGTCTCTAGCCAGTGGTAGTCCAGTCGTTTAATGGGTCCTCTTTCTTGGTCCTTAGAGGTTGTAGACGTATTCCTTGGCTCAACACAAACCATAGGTTTGTGAAGAAATACTGGAAACTTTCAAATGTGGCAAGCATGTGGGTGCAGTGTGCTGAGAGAAGGGTTTTCTAAAGCCTTGAGAAAGGTGACTAGGCACTGTTGTAGGTAGTTTCTGGGGAAACCTTGTGCGTAACCAGCTTTTTCTTCTGTTCCTTATTTGGTTCACTTGTGGGTAGCTTAATCATTTTTTGCCTTAAAAATCTGTTCATGGTTTTCCATAGTGGTAGTTGCAGTGTCACTTTGAAGCTTGATGTTGAAGAATAAGCCAGAGTTGAGTTTTAAGTACCTCAGGCAGCTGGTGGTGGTGACAAGCTTCACCACTTTGCTACCTACAGGCTTAATTGCAGGATTTTGGTTTCAGGCACTTTTGACTTTTGTAGTGTTTGTGAGTGTGTAGGGTTCCAGGATCAGGCAGTGTTAGGAAAAAACTGAGTAGCTGTACAACTTTAAGCCATTCTTCTTAAACCTTTTCTAGTCTATGCAGATGGTAGTATATGTCTGGATATTCTTCAGAATCGTTGGAGTCCTACTTACGATGTCTCATCCATCTTAACATCCATACAGGTAAAAGCAGAATGAGATTGGGGTGCTTGGACAGAAACATTTGGGAAACACCTCTCTTTGACAGCCAGTATAGCAGCTGCACCTTAACATGCTGAATACCTCCCAGCTGTACATCTACCAGACAGTGGCAGCAGGTGGTCACTGATGGGTCTCATGTCACTGCTTGGCTGTCAGTCAGTCACCTGCACTGCTGAGAGTTAAGAGCAATAGCAAAAGCTCCCAATTACTCACAAGTGATTAACCCAGGCCGCTGTGCAGAAGGGTTAACTTCTGCATCTTCTTAGTATGGACAGTTTTAAGGAGTGTGTTGGAGAACTGCAGATGCTTTCACCTCCCTAAGAATCTTTTTCTCTTTGCACAGTCTCTATTGGATGAGCCAAATCCTAACAGCCCAGCAAACAGCCAGGCAGCTCAGCTATACCAAGAGAATAAGCGGGAATATGAAAAACGGGTTTCTGCAATAGTAGAACAGAGCTGGCGTGACTGTTGACCCAGGATGATGCAAATGAACACTCTGTTGATGAGGAAAATAAACAAAGTGTCCGAGTCATCTTTTTCCTCCTAGCATTTACTTTGAAAGCAGAATAGCTGTTGTGCTGTTGCCACCCTCCCTTGCTGAAGCTTCTTCTCCTTGGACATCAGAAAGCACCCACTTTGAAGTCAGATGTTCTGTACTTGGGTTACTTGCAAAAGAGTTACTGATGCTAAATTCATTTTCTGTGCCCCCTCTCCAGTCTTAGGGCAGTATTGTGCATTTCTGTAGTGTACACTAAGCTTTTAATCGTAATTGTGTTATACACAGTGATGCTTATGTGTAGCTTAATAAAAGGGATGTTTATATACATACACATTTTTTAACTGATATAAACTAAAGTGCTGATGTGTCCAGGCTGGTCATTTACCTCTACTATTGGTTTAGACCCCGCTGCATTTGTAAGTATCAAGTGAAGAAAACCTCATTTCCCTTTTGTATTGGTTTATCCACAGCTTAAACATGGAGGGGGGAAAAAAGCAATTCTTAAATTGATTTCAATTCAAATGTTTAAGACTGTGGAATGCTGGTTAGTTCTGCACTTCACGTGCAAGATTTATGTACAGATATACATAAATCACTACAGTTGTGGTACTCTGAACTTTGCTTAGGGTGAGAAACAACCCCTTTCTTTTCTTTTTTAAATTTTATTTTAAAGGATATGCCTGCAGCGACTGCTCAGTGTTTCTATAGTCCTGTCACTGAGGCATTATTGGACAAAACCAGGTAGAGCTGTGGTACTCTTGAGTGAAAGGCTTTCCACACTGAGGAAGAAAGAGGTAAAGCCTGAAGTGTTCCAGTTGTGGAATCACTCTCCTTTTGTCTTTCTCCTGCCCCTTATCATTAGCTGAGGAAGATAAGTTCTTTGGGATTCAACTTTGCCTTGTGGAAAGTTTCAATAAAGCATGGGGCAGGCAAGTCTCTGCAGTTTCTGCTCTTTGTAGATTACTCTGTGGTTTGTGAGCTACTGCTGCATGCTTGAGTTTTCCCTCGGTTTTATGAAAGTACTTTTTCAACTCTGAAAAAAACACATTTGTAAGTCCAGACTCACTTTTTTTGTAAGGCTAAGTTTGTACATTTGGATACAGTACCTTAAGCAGCAGTGTGGGATGAAACCTACAATCGTGTTGTCCACTGTTCCAGTGTCTTTTGTGTGCACATTGGTCTGTTAGTCAAGAAGTTTAACTTTGCACAAGTAACCCATGTAAGAAACTGTACATTTTCAAACTTGTAAATAAAAGTGTAACCTTAGTGCTTATTGTATAAATAGGCAAGAGGTGTACAGCTGTGGTTATTTTAACTGGGAGGACAAGAGGCTGCTGTGGGCTCAAGCTCCAGGCAGACCCTTATGGCAGGATTGTGAAATAGTTCCAGGGGTTGTGTTGGGGCAGAAGCTGTGGCAGGTGTAGTGTGGGAGTAGCAAACAGCAAGAAGGCAAGGCAGGGCAAGATCAACTGACAGAAACGGTCTCAGCAAAAACAGTGCTTGCAGGAAGCCCAAGCAGTGTTGTGCCTGCCTATGTGTGAACAAAAAGGGGAGCTTACGAGTTAGTCGCAGCAACTGAATGGGCTCAGTCATGAACTCCTGTTTCATGTTGGGGATAGCAGGACTAAGAATAATTGACAGTTACCAAAAGCTGATACTGGTGCTTAGTGCTACAATGAAGACAGACGTTGCTGGGCTCCGTCAAAAATTAAATAGGGGTTTATAACTGCTGTGACACCAGCTCACAGCCCTGAGCAGGCTTCACATCTCGCAGCCTTTTATCACCGAACTCCCATCTATATTACACGTTCTCATGTTCCTAAAGGACTGTGGTGTGCAGGGGGAAGGCAGGACAGTGCCAGTCTTCCTCAAACAACTGAGTTGAAGCATTTCCTGTGCAAGAGTTTGCCAACTTAGAGCCAGTCAAGCAACAAGCACCTAAGCTGCAGCCACCAAGTTACAGACCAGTGCCAAAGAAGACTTTCCACCCTCAACCCAAGCCCCCCACCTGCACTGATAGCGATGACTGAAGCCAGTCAAAACTATCTTCACCATTGCTCTGTACCAGCAAGCAAAGCCCTTTCTGAGGGGCGCAAGTTGTTCTAATGTCAGAGAAGCACTCCCATAAGTCCTGCAATCTTTACAGTTGTCTTACCTTTTAGAGACTACATCAAAAAATAACTCAGGGCAGCCAGAAACCAAGAGTAGCACAGAGCTGCAAAACATGTCATCTCCCCACTTTTATAGTCCTCTTAGGTAGGGCTTACCTCTAACTTAATTTTAACCCATGTATTGGCTCTCCAGAAAGCTCACAGTGATAGAAACACCTGGGGCTCTAGAGTCTGATGATTCTTTAGCTCAAACATGTCACCCAAACCTGCAGCCACCAGCTGAAGAGGACCACAGATGGGCCCTGCACACAGGTTCCACATGTGGCAGGGGTAGGTGGCCAAGAATGCCAGCTGCTACCCAGGACAGGAAAAGCAATGCTCTGCATTCTCACACCAGGCAGCTACCCCTGCTAAGGTACTGGTACATTTAGCCAGCCCTCCCCCAGCCCTTGCCAACAGGCATTTTTCATCCTGATCACTGTGGCGAAGCTCTCACTGCCTTTCTCAGCATCACCCAGCTTTGAAGGCCGGCTACAGAGCCAAGTGAGGTGGGGGGGAGCTGTGCTCCTGCTTGCAGGAATAGCTGCCTAGAAAGTACCAGGCTTCTTCCACTCCTACATCACCATCTGTTATGAGCCCAGCATTCTTGAGAGCAGAATTCAGAAGTACACAGAAAAAGCAACTCTCACCTGACAGGGCAGCCTCTTCACACTGATGGGACGAAAATGCCTCTAACTGTATCTCACCAGGATATTCTGCTTCAGCACTACAGGTCAGTCACCCTCAGTGCTGAGAGTACTTGGAACAGGAGGTGGGAAAGCAGTTAAAGGATGATGTAAGGGATGGAGAGCCAAATATAGGCAACAGAAAAACACGATAGCTGAGACACAAGCCACAGGAGCACAGACAAAAATACATTTCATTAGGACTGATTTTGTGCTGAAGTGCTATCAGCAGGCCCTACTAGTGACAGAAAAAAAGCAGCACCTCTAGCTGCAGCTCGCTCTCAGCTCTTCCAAGGTAGTTCCTAACCTCTGCTTTCCAAGCACAAAGCAGGAATTTCTCTAAGGCTCACAGGCCACAGTGTCCTATGGAACTGCTGGCAGAATGACACAGGCAGAAGTTGGTCTCTGCTTCTCTGGCATGGAGAGAAGTGCTCCCGCCTCCTGGCAGTCCATGCCAGTCCTGGAGAGATGCCACAGACAGCACACATCAGACAAACATCAGAGTTTACTTGTGAATTGCCCTTGACATACACAAGCACAGGTGCAGTAATGGAGCAAAGGAGTAGTAAGGCACAGATTTGATTTTGCTTGGGATTAGAGAGCTTATATTAAAAAAAAAAAAAAAAAAAGTTATGTAACAGTCCCCAAAAGAAGCTCCAGGAGCATCTCTGAGCGTGGGCTCTGCGCTTACCTCCAGCGTTCATACATCACACTTCACCATGGTATCTGCACGTCACAAAGTGCTGCAAGGTGCAATGCCCTGGCACTGTCTCGGTCTGACACGATGATGACTGAGGTGCATGCAGCCACTCTTTGAGTCCCGAAGCAAACATCTGTGAGGAGAACTGCACTGTTGGGCTGGTGCAGGACATCTCTCCACTTCCAGACTCGGCACAGGCAAGACCTTGCTGTCTGTATTTCTCGAGAACAAACAGAGAGTGTTCACACATTTCTTTTTTTTATATCAACTCTGACAAATCCTGTGGGGCTTTTTTTCCAGAAATAAAATTTTATTTGCATCGTTATCATTAATACCAACTTTACATACAGGTTTACACTCCCAGACTGCATTTCCTCAGCATTTTTTTTTTTTTTTTTTTTTTTTTTTTTAAAAAAAAAAAAAAAAAAAGAGGCTTTTTTTTTCCCTCTCCTTTTTCTTTTTCCTTCCTTGGTCAAGAAGAATAAGAGAACCATAATTTTAAATGATGTCAAATTCCTTCTCCTTGGACATGTGTTTTTGCTATTACAAAACTATTAAAATGTGAAGGAACGAGTAATATCAAAGACACATACAGTGACAGCACGACTGCTTTTGGGCTGTGCTAACACACTTGGACAGAACTCAGTCAGTTCTAATCACCTAACAACAGTTCAGAAGTTATATTAATGCAGCAGAAGACTTCAGCGTTAATATAACCCACCAGGAGAACAATGCAGCATCTCTCTCTTTAATCCGAGTGTCCAGGGAGCCCAGACTCCGGTGAAATGGGATACCTGGCCTCAATTTGCCTGAGGCATAATAAGTTCATAATGTCCAACTTGGCCTTCCTGCTTCAGCTGGTCTAACAGATCTTCCTTGCGCCGCTTCCTGCTCACCACCAAATATCTATTGTGCCCCTGCCCATGGGATTTACTTTTCAGACCGTACCTCTGGGCGATCTGATGTATCTGCTTGCGCTCATCCATGGTCAGTTCCCTAGAGAAAGTCAAGTCAATGTGACTGTCTGAGCGTGCATAGTTTCGGATGATCTCCTCAATATCTCTTTTAGCGATTCTGTTCACCCTTTCCACGTCGAGCCCCAGTCCCTCCCTTTTAAACTGCTCCTTCACAGAAATTGGCTCTCTGATTCCTTCCCCGTCCTTCCCCAGGCCACCGCCTGTCCAGCCCATCTTTCTTAGAATTTGATTCCCAATGTTGTCTTCTTTGATCTTCTGTTTGAAAGCCTCTGCTGCAGATCGACCCCGAATCTCGTTTCTGGAGATGACGTCTTCGACGGTGCCTTTCTTCAGGTTATTAATAACAGTTGGCTGAGTCTTTTTGAGGATTTTCACAGCTTCCTCTGCTGCCTCATGCTTGACAGATTTCTTCACTCCAACTGCTTCTGCGATGAATTCATCTTCAAGCAGCACCTTGCATTTCCACCGCATGCCAGTCATCCTTTCAAAGACATACTCCACCGTCATCTTATTGAATTGAGCGGTGTCATTCAGCGTACATACTGGATTAGTGGAGTTCTCATAAATCACAAGGTCCTTTAGGTCCTTCTTCCTCCCAGAGCCCCGTGACGAGCAGCCCACTTTCTGAACCTGTGTCACTTTGATGGCTGCTATATTTGACTGCATCTTCTGCAGGATTTTCAGTGCCTCCTCAGCTGCTGCGTGCTTGCTGGTCTTCTTAGTGCCAAACCCCTCAGCGAGACAGTGATCCTGCAGATACACTTGACAGCGCCACGAGCGATTGGGCATTAACTCATATTTATATTCCACAGACATTTTGTTATAGGAGGCAGAATTGTTAAGTATCCCTATTGCGTCACTGGCGTTCTCCGTGAGGACAAAACTAGTCCAGTGCTTGGTGGTATTCGTGGAGCCTTTCACAGATTCAGAACCAGGCTGCATCGGGACACAGTCCCTGTTGGCAGCTACAAACTCCTCATGAGGTTTGAGAGCAGGAGGGAAATCTGAGCGACTCAAGCCTGCCTCACACACCACCAAGTCTTCGTGATAGGTGTGCTTGAACTTCCGCTGAACGACTCTAACTTCCACGGCCTTCTTCAGCAGCTTGACTGCCAGCTCTGCAGCTCGATCCCTCGATCCGTTTTTGCTGCCAGCATAACCAGTGGCCAGGTAGACATTCTGACATCGCACTTCACAAGCAAAGCCATCTGTTAGGAGTTTCTTGCTCTTGGGGAGGTCAGCAGGGGCGATTTCTTTCAGAGGAACATAAATATATTCAGGATTTGTCTTGCATGCCTGAATCGAACGTGTCAAAAGATACGTAAAGTTAATTTTATCAGTCCCAGTGTTTGCATCTGGGTTAGCAAGATTTTTCCAGACAGCTGCTGACAGTTTCTCAATAAAACTCTGCTTCAGCGTTATAGCTGATGGAGGGAAGGTCTCTGATGCAGACTGGGGAGCTGAAGGAGGAACAGAAGGCTGCAACGTGCCACTTGTGTGGCACGTTGCAGCACTTGTGCCACTGGAGTCCACACTATTCACAGCCTTCTTGGCTGCCGCTGCTGGGCTGGCAAAGCCAAGCCCAGCTGTGCTGGAGAGCTGGGGATCCACCTCCCGTGCACTCGCTAAAGAATTTGTACAGTTTTGAACTGGCTGTGCTGTGCTGTTTGTATTTGCCTCCTGGTTCACCTCCTGCCTTTGGTTATTCAGAGAATCTTCCCTTTTGTCATTCTTCTCAGCACTGGTGACAAAGTGTATGGGTTCAAAACGTGGTCGTACCCGGAACTTGGGGGCCATCTTTTTGGGTGGCTCAGAAACCCCTTCTGGCTCTGGACCTATGGGGTGGAAGAAATTACAAGATTACCAAAATGTGCCATGACAGGGAGACAACGATGTTTTCACAGTGATCTCCAGGAGCAGCCTGCACACTCTGAACATAGACAGGATTCCCATTTCTTAGCCACAAACCAAAAGGTTTCCTTCCAAAGACATTCCCAATGGATCAAAGAAGATCATTCATTCCTGTCCTCTACAATGGTATCCCCAGCTCCATAACTAACCCTGCACAAATCTCCATGTATTCAGTTATAGAAATTTTGGGTCTGAAGCACTTGTTTTGCCCCTACCATTGACCACTGAACCCATCCAGCCATTTCTGAAGTTAAACAATTCAAAGCTACTAAACCAAATAAAAACTATGGTCACAAAGGTAGAACACCAGAGAGCACGACTCAATCCTTGGCTCTGACTCTGCCACAGGGCTGCAGGATGATCTCAGATAAATGACTTTATCTTAATTCCTTCTCATTTCATGGGGAAACACGGTGATACTGAGCCCTTCTTTCCAAAATACACATGGCTGTTACTGACAGTGCTAACAGAAGCATATTTTCTGTAAATATAACTCCCCTTGGCTAAGGGACACCAAACACAGAGAAATCTGCCCAAGCCTCGGGCCACAGCTGCAGTTGCTGGGAGGCCCCATTACACATTACTGGTAGACCTTGTTCCTCAACCACAATAAATGCAAATAAGGCAGCAGATCCTGCAATGCACAGCTACTGCAGAAAACAAGAACCAAGTAACTGATAAGCAAATGTGTTATGTTACAAAGATGGTTATACAAGACTTCTCCTGTGAAAGATTTAGCCCCCGCACTAAAGTAGTAGGTGTGTGTAATTTCATCAGAGGAGCAAAAGGCCACCTCAGCACTTCAGAACGATCTGCCTAATCCAGTGCCAATGTGTGCAGCCCTAGCACAGGTCAGACAACATCTGTCTAGACATCACACTACTACAGTGTATTTACCAGAGCCTAGCTCACTGCAGATGACAACAACACTTGGCATGCAGCACAAACAGACCTTCACAATAAAGTCAGGTGACAAAGTTCTTACATCTCATACTTCAGTCATCAGTCTGGATGAATTACAGCAAGGTTCTCATTTTTTTTGCTCAGTTTGGTGTTCCAATGATTGCACTGCAGCAGCACCTAAAGGCTCTCACCAGCAGAACAGCTCTGTATGCTGTCTGTGTAACATGCAACAGAGAACCCTTCCCTGCAGAGCTGCTGCCTGAGAGACAGACGAAACAGGGGAGCAGAGTAGTATTTTTCTCAGTTTTCCAGCTGGCACATGGAAGCACAGAAAGACTGCTGGGTATCGCAGTAAGGGCAGACATTTTGGCAGAGGAAGAGATGCAGTCCTGTGCCATCTGATCATCTGTGTGTTAAACAGCCAAGCTACAGCCTGATGCTGCCTCACAAAACGTGGGCTGCCTGCTCACATCCCTAACTGCACCTGCACACGTGAACAAGTTCCCCATGCCCAGAGAAGGCAGAGAGCTCTGAAGGTGCTGGAGAGGAGCCAGTGAGTGGAGTTGTTAAACTGCCAGCCCTCTCTGCCTGCTGCATTTCCTCCATTGGAAAAGCTAAAGCTGGAACATTGACCCTTGACTCCATGGGATCAGGTTGACACATGCAGGACAACTCCTCCACAGGCCCAGCAGGGACAGAATTTTTTTGTTTTTTAATTACCTCCCCTCAATGCTCCAGGCAGGTCAGAACTCAAAATCAATGAGCTGAGCTTCATACCTCTATTGCACCTGTACAACCCCTTCTCAGCTTGGAACATCCCCCATCACCACAGTGAAGAAGGGCACAGAGGTATTTCATTACAGAGATTCAATGCCCTATTACCTGGTAACATCAATGACAAACCCTATTTTCTAAAGGAAAAAGAGAACTCCATGAATTATTTACACCTCACAACGGAGCGGAGAAGGGGAAACAGCTGTGATCTAGCAGAAAACATCGTGGTCACTTCTCTTTAGCCTGATGTGCAAGCTGTCTTGGAGGTGGCCCCAGGGCACACTGCCCTCCCCATGCTCCCAACAATGCCCACCAAACAGTGACAGGGAATGAGGTCTCCTTTGACACAGGGGCAGATATACTCACCATCAGATGGAGAGTGATGTCTTTTTAGCTTGTTGCCAGGGACCAACTCATACGACCTCATTTCCCCAATATCGATGCCTTCAGCCATCTTGAGAACCTTCTCCATGACCTGCATGCCATATCTGTGTGGATTTAACAGCAAAGCACATTAGAACAGGTCCCACGGGGGCAACATACACACACAAGCTTTCATTATCCAGAACAAGAACTAAGGCTGCCTGAGACACAGTACCTGGTGCAAGGGAGATGCTCCCCCTAATTCTACTGGAGTATTAACATGGGACCTGACAAGCAGCTAGTTTAGTGCTGGCAGACAACCTGCACACCTGAAAACAGTTACCTGGGTCTAAGTGAACCCATCTGTGAAGAAGAAATTTGCAGCCACCAAACCAACAGTGGTTTAAAGTAAAATACCTTATCTGTCAAATTGTAACTCTGGCAGTTACTGGGAACACAGGGTGTGGAGGAGGAGTCTTTGTGGGCACCACAGAGTCCTTGCAATACACACAGGAGCAACTACTAGCATCAAATTCTTGTCTGGGTCAGCAACACACGTCACCAATACTGGAATGACAGACATCAGATGACAAAGGCCCTGCTCAGCCGTTATTGACTGCTCTTTAAAAAACCCTACTCATCTCCAGCTTGGTAACTGTAACTGAAACGTCTGAAATCCCTCAGCCACAAGAGAGGCGAGGAGGCTGTAGCTAGCTCTGTGCAACTCCTGACCCTGCTGCAGCATGCTCGCAGTTCCACACAGGTAGGACAGGCACTGGACAACTCCATCACTCCTGGCCTTACATCCCTGACCAAGTTTTCCATTGCTGCAGGGATCTGTCAACATGTTTTTAAGCCAGGCTGAAGCTGAACAAGAAAAAAATCCAAGCCTTTCTAATCAAGGACAGCCTGTAAACATGGCCTCAACCTAGTCTGACAGCTTCACACTGTAGCTCAGAAAGGAGAAAAAGCAATACTGCACCTGTTCTGTGGCACGCTCATGCTCAAAACTCCAGAAGTATCAGATCATGCCCATGGATAAGAATCCACAACTATCCTAACAGACAGTGCTTCAATAACTTGCACCAGCTTTTAAATATTACTGTTCAAAAAGCTCTGGAAATCGACTCCCTCTACAACCAAGAAATGCCCTTCCTGTTCCTGATTCAAAGGGTCAGGCATACACTGGATCCATTTCAATTACCGGGTGAGAGCTCTGAGCACACAGTAGCACAGTCCCTGCTTCACCTGCAGGCACTCAACACAGCTCAGACCCCAGAAAAGACGTTGTCCAAAGGGACCAAAGGCAGCTGGACAGCGGTGATACCCCCATCCTCCCGCAGATGGAAGCATTAGGGGTGGGAACCTCTGTTCCTCTCTCTAGCTTACAGGGAGAGGAGCAGTACCTGTCATGGGAACATAAAAAATTCTATCCTTTTCCAGCAGGGCGCAAGAACAGAGTTAGATTTGACATGACCGTGTCGCTCTTCTTCACAAGGGACAGAGATCTTTTGGGCTCAGATTTCTGCCAATCCCAACATATGTTTGTCTAACCTGGCCTTAGGAATCTCAAATTGTGGGTACTGCACATGGAGGCAGAGGAATCCCATGCCTCTAACACCTAAATAAATCTCCCTTGCTGTAACTTAAACACATTACCTCTTACCCTGATCTCAGTAGCTCTGAAGCATAATGCTTCACCACCCCCTACTCTGCAGCCACCTTAACATACCTGAGAATACATGCAGCTTCTCTCATCCACCCCTAAACTAAATGAATCCTGTTACTTATCTCCTTCCTCACAAACCTAGTTTTCTAAGCCGTCTGGATATTGTCCAGATCATCCTGTAGCAGAACGCTCCCACAGATTTCGTCTCTTGACTCTGGTTCTGTTTACTCTCATAACCTGGTCATCCTCAGCTAGCAAGCGATTAGTATTAAAAACAAAACCAACCAACCAACCACAACCCTAGAAACCCAAACGCAAAAATAAGACGACAAACGCAAAATAAAACTCCCTCAAACTCTGAAGCTATCCACTTGATACAGCAATAGCAACTCTCTTCCCAAGCAGCAAAAGACAGTTCCAGAGAAAGCTGTGGGTCCTCTTCCCTCCGCAGACAGCTCCATCGAAAGCTGCCCACTGCTCTTTAACAGAGCAGTGCCCTCACTGTGCTCCTGTGATATGTTCACGTCAGTGGACAGCGCAAGGTTTGGGGAAACAACCTGACTGCTAACGTCCCTGAGCTGCACCAGGCCTAAATTAATCACTCGTGCCTTCCCTGAGAGTCACAGACAGAGATGCTCACCAGGGAAAGCATATGCACTTACAGGCTTAAACTGCATCCTTCAGGATCTGAGATCTTGCCACACATACTTCTTCACTGCTGTTATCAGCACCCTCTAACTATATTATGGCACTGATTCCCAAAAGCACTCCCGCAGAGGCAGCTTTCCATTAAGACTGCCCATAAACACATTAAGATGAGCCAATGGACCAATGAGAGTGCATCTTAAGAGGATATGCTTAATTTTAACATACTACTCAAGCTTCAGAGTAGGAAGCTGGTTTAAAACTGCATTCAATTTTAGTGCTTGCAGAACAGAATAGTTTAGTACTGGGACAAGAAAAAAAAAAACCTAAGAAAATATGCAGCTCTACATTTAATGGTGCTGACTTGGTACAGCAAAAAATGACACAAATCACTGTCCAATGAGGCTTGGGGACAGCGACATTAATGAACGCCAAAATATACGTCCTTCAGCATTTACAAGCTCCTCTGTCACCACACAGTTCGCTGAAGTTGTTTGCAGAACAGTTGCTTCTGTCTTTAAAGCCTTAACATCCAGTTAAAAATAATCACAACATCCCAAGTGCCAGTGGGTGACGTTTCTGCAGGTCTCCACAACCTCGCAAGCTCTGGTACAACGGTTTCTGCGTGTTAACATAATCCTAATGAAGGGAAACCTCCTCCATTCACTAGGAACAATGTCTCTCAGAAAAACTGAGCTTTAAGGGGTTTGTGCGGGCTGTTTTACACTTAGAGGGATACCTTCTCAAATTACAAAGCACACCAGCACATTTAACGAGTTCTCCGGGTGGGACACAAAGAACTACTTTCAAAATGCATTATTCTTTTTCAGAAACTTGCTCTCTTCCACACACAGCTACATACACACACATTCGAGGAAATAAATCTGTCCAGAAACCGAAGATCTCCTGCACCACCTCCTTTTATCCCAGCTCTTCTGAGGTTACTTTTAAAAGGCAGTTGGAGCCGAGACTGAGCCAAGCAGCACGGGGACCCCAGACACCGGGGCGGCCGATAGTAGCCGGACTGCCTCAAGGCCTCTCCCAGGCCCGGTCGGTGCAAGCACTCTCGGCAACGCGGTGTCGGGGATATCCGGCCAGGCCTCACCTGCAGCCCATGAAGATGTGGTTGGTCCAGAGGACGGAGAGCGAGAGGAGCTGGTCGATAGCGGCACCGGGGTAGCCGTGGAGGTGGCGGAGGATGAAGCGGCGGCGCAGTCCCCATTGCCGTTCGGTCTCGTTGTACTGCCGCCACTGCTCCAGCACCGACTCAGGCACCGGCTCCGGTTCAGGCTCCGGCGGCGGCATGGCGGGCAGCGGCTCAGCGGAAGATCCTACGTCGCTATGAGCCATCCCCGCCGGAGGACGCCGAGACGCCGGGAAAAAGCGTGCACGGCGACGGAAGCGGCCCGGGCGTGCCGGACGGGAGCAGGCCCCACGTGCGGATCAGGCCGCGGCTCAACGCGGGCCGCGGGGGAGCGCCGGCCCGGCCCGGCCCCGGCTCCCCCGGCCCGGCCTCAGCCTCGCCCCCGCTCCGCCCCGCC
>VWZE01007414.1:297534-331042 GCA_013396675.1 Eubucco bourcierii | reverse complement strand
CCCCCGAGTCGCACGGAGCGGCCCGGCCGGCGCCGCGTCACGTGGTCATACGTCACCGCCGCGCGATACACCGCGAGAAACTGCTGCCGCTGCCCTGCGCCCCCTGGTGGCGGGCCCGGGGTGGGGCAAAGTGGAGCCGCTAGCGCGGAGTCGGGGACGTAGCGGCCGTTCCTCCCAGGGACACAGCCGGCTGTGGGTGCTGCTGCAGTAGCAATTCTCTGCTGGGCATCGAGCTCGAGACCTTTTCCGCCCTTCACTGAGGACCCGGTGCGTGGTGGTTCTTCCGTGGGGCCCGCCGCAGGCCAAGCTCCCCACGGGCGCTTGCCGAAGCAGGCAGTTTACCGCTCAGTGCAGAGCCGCCGTTACGGGGGCAGGCTGGGACTGACCCGGAATAGAGCCCGGAGGCGGCGATCTAGGCCACCGGGGTGCTTCCTGCCCGAGAGGCAGGAAAACCCGTCGTCAGCCCGCCCGCTCTGGGCGTGCTGCTTGTGCTGGTTTTAACTTTTCACCTAAAGTGCCTCTGACTCAGCGCCGGGCAGGCCTGCGCAGAGCTCGCCTGGTTGCGCGCGTTTCTTCAACGCGGGACGCGGTAGTGCAAACACGACAGCACGCACATAGGCTTTCTTATTTTTTATTTAAAATTTACATTAAAGTTAGAAAGGTATCGGACTAAACATTGCTGGTTCTTAATGCTTGTTGTGTAAATACGGATCTCGGTGCGGTCCTCGCACACTGCCATTTGTACAAAGGAAACAAACCGAGGAGCGTGGAGGGAAGACGGCAGCTGGGAAAGCATGCAGGGAGCAGAGCAGGACGGAGGAGCGGGAAGTGCAAGGGCTGGCTCCAGCACACTCTTTTGAACACTGCACCCTACTCGTGTGGCATTCAGGTGGATGCTTTTTATACCAGCTGCCAGTTAGCTGTCTGCTAACTTTTTTCTAACTTTAAGGAGGAGGTTTAGTTAACAAAAAACCCCACAAAGTACCACTTGACCTAGGCCCACCAGCCAATGGAGCTTATTTAATAAGGTGGTGAGACACAGAAGGACACCAATGAAAACACACAGTTGTTCTTACTTTATTTCTTTGTTAAAATTAAATATTTCGTGGCTGCCAACAGGAAATTGCACCATGTTTATATTTGATTCTGAAAGCACAGTTTCCATAACCAATCAAACAACAGCATATTGAAAATATTCCTTAGGCTTCACATCTCATGGAAGCCCATGACATTTATATTACTAAAGACAAAATTAGAAAAAAAATATGCCCAAACAATGTCTGAAAATGTATTCGCTACATTGTTAGTCTGTTGCTCTCCCAAAATTCCAAGCAAACAATCAGTTCCCCCGTGTTGCCCTGTCTTGTCACACAAACTACAAGACACTTCAATTTTAGATACCATGCAAGTCAGTAAAAGAGCTTCTTTCCAAAATACTAACACTGAAGATTTGTTCCCCCCTCCCCAGGCATAGGACCCTTTAACTCTTCTAGAAGTTGTAGTCTTCTCCCTCAGACACAGTGCAGCTGGCGAAGACAGATTAAAAAAAGCTACAGAGAGAGAAAAGGGAAAAAAAGAGAAAAAAACAGAGGATTAGCAAAAAAAGAGAAAGACAATCAAAAAGCAAGAAAAAGAGATGCAACACGCAAACAGCTGACAGAGGAGAGATTGAACCTCCTTGTGGTACTTCAAGGAAATCACATAAGTAAAATTTTTCTTTTAAAAAAGGCCTTAAAAAGACTTTACAAAGTTTTAAGTAACATTTTAATACAGCAAATAGTCAGGAAGGACGGCCAGTGACCTGCGGCATGGTGAAAAAAAGCCACATTAAATGGTTCTTTTAGCAGATAATCTAGAACTCACTGACAGACTGACACTCACTGGTGTTGGGAGCAAGCTAACATTCAACAGTAGAGAAAGAAGTAAACACTCAAATTATTTTAACTTGCTCAAAAAAACCCCACAACAAAATAGTCAATAACCTTCATGGGAAATAAAACTGTAGTTATGTTGAAACACAATACCTGAGAAAATACAGTGCAATCAAGAGCTTTAACAGTCTTGATTGCTGGAAATGGAGGCCAGACCATCATTTCACCCGGTTAGTTTGCTGCTGCTGTGAGCAGCTTGCCAGGTGAACACACAGGCAGAAACTGATTGTGGGCATCACCTTGATGCTATCCTTTCTAGCCAAATTCTCAGCAACAGCTTGAATTCACCAGCTTTATATCAGAGCTAGGTCCAAGATGTGCTTATCTTCCAAAACCCCAGCATCGGAAGGGGCCTGATCTTTCAGTGGGGTCATAACATGTGGATTCACTCATACACCCACGTACAGGGAATTTAACCTGCACACAGTGTGACTGAAGGAGCAGGGTCACAACAACACAAGTCTGAAATAGAAGTGAGGATTACATGCTGGTCTTCAGGTACCATGAATTAGCAACAAACAAAAGCAAATAAAAAGTGGATAGATGACATCATAAAAATGACACCAAGGGTAAAGAGAAAAGTATTTATGTCTCAATTGTGCAACAATTAAACTAAGGTGGTGGTGTCACTTTAACATGACCAATAAATAATTTGAACTGCATTGTTATTTCGCCAGCAAAAATAACTCACAGAACTTATTTTCCACATTCCTTATTTATCTGGATGGAGAGGGACCAGGAGAAAAGGTAATCTATTAATGTAGGGGGAAAATCAAATTGTAGACTTTATAGCTGCAGTATCCAAAACCTTGTTAAGACTACTTTTACATTGTTTAATGAAAGCAATAAGCACCAGCACATAGTAAAGACAGAATCACAGTGAGGATATAGGAGAAAGCAGGGGTGACACCATGGAAAGGTCACAGCTGAAATGCTGTCATGTTTTATTAGACCCTCCGATTTAACAAGTAAATGAAGGTCCATTCCAGCCCATTGCATTCAGGGGTAATTACTCAGTACAGAGCCATGGGTTACTGTAAAAGAAGGGCAAAGAAAACAAAAAACAAAAGAAGTAAATGTTAACCAGAATTCACTGTCTGATGAAGTCTTTATTTAAAAACAAAACTCATCCAGAAATACACAGAGAAGACAGCTGCAGGCAAACCACAGTTGCACTTGGGCAGAGTGAACTCCTGGCCTCAGTGAGGAAAACATCCTCCTTCTTAGTGCAAATCATGCAGTAAAACAAGGCTTTTGCTGAATAGAAAATATGGGAAGCAACCTGCCCGCATCTGTACACTGCTAAACAGATGCCAAATAAAAAAAATAAAGGCAATACTTTTTGCATTAAAACCAGAAGTTGTTGGAATCACTGAGAAGAAAGTCAAAGAAACATCATCATCTTTCTTCACAAACACTGGTATGTACAGCAAGGTGACCAGCTTTCCCTGAGATTGGATCCAGGATGTGCATCCAGGCCAGCGCACTGAGAAGGAGACAAGGCAAGAGATCCTTCGTGACCCCTGCAGCATTCAGAGAACACTTAGTTGCAAACCGTGGATCCAAGTTTGAGAATCCCCCAGGCCTGGGGACTAGAGGTTTGGAATCAGGCCCACGCCTGTGAGGATGTTTTGCAAAAAGTCCTTTAGAATTATGAGTCATACACAGTAGCACAGGGCAGTAATGAGGGGTTAGATAGAGCAAATGAAAAAGGGGGAGGACAGCCAGTCTCTTGAGACAGCACATCTCACCCCATGGCAGCACCAGGTTGCATTTACAGCGGTCCCATGACGGGGGCTAAATGCACACCATCAAGCAGCCCTCGCACAGAGCAGAGGGAGACTGAAAGCCGAACAGCTGAGAAGAGGGGACCCTGCGAGTGCCGTGTGAGCGCTCGGCAGCCTGCTACTGCCCAAACGGGAAGAGGAATCAGCAATAAAGCATCTCTTGCCACTTCCATATAGGCTGTTGCTGAGTTCTTCTCAAGAGCAACCACAGCCCATAACAGCCAGGGGTGTGGACTCTTGCTAAAACCAAAATGGTGAGCGCAGGAAGTGAGCAATGAGTATAGGCGAGCAAACAGGCACAGTGGCATAGCTGCGTGTTAACTGAATGTGGGGCATTCGCTTCTGGTGTGAAGGGAAAAGTTCTACAGGAAACCCGAACTGAAAATGAAAGAAAAAAGGCAGATTAATGGTTTTATGGATTAATGACAAAAAAAACCAAAACAAAACCAAAATAAAAACATAAATGTTTCCTAACACACACACACGAGATGTTGCTAAGTGTTAATAAGGTCTAATTTGACTACAAAACATGCTCTATGCAGATGCGCACATGCATACACGCACACACTCAGCAGTGGGATGAATCAAATTTGTCTTCTGAAACAATCCTTTCACAGTTTTGCAGGCTACAGGACTCATCAACTGTGACTTGTTTGTGTCCCTGCAAAACTGGAGCCCTGCAATACTTTATGGGTCAATATGGAGAGTGTTTTTCTGAGTTCTGGAAAAGTACCGTATATACATATTTAATTTAGCAAAGACAAATGCCCATTGAAAAAGGCACTGTCTGCATTTGTATAGTGGGAACAAAGAACTTGGATTCAAAGCCCAGCACACAACAGCAGACAGTTGGGAGGACTGTCAAAAGCAATCCAAAGCCAACAAAAATCAGTAATGTTCACTCTAACTGCACTTTAGCTGTGCCTTTGTACTCAGCACCAAAATGAACACTGTTATTCTTTGAGCCTGATAGCAGGGAATTGTTCATTCCATTGTTGGACAGTTACCACTAGCAGCAGAGACATTCATTCAACCGGACTGCTCAAGACGACTGCAAGCTCCAGTTCAAGTCAGTGCAAGACCCTTCTGAAGCTCTTCTGTTAAGTGGAATGTCTCATTGAGATTAAATTCAAATGCCTCTCACTGACGTTATGTTTACTTGCTTTTCCATTTCCCTTGGTGGAGCCAAGAGAAGAACTCTGGAATCAGCTTTTCCCTATTTAAGGGCAGACCATAAGTTAGTTTGGACAATACCCTGGAGAGAATGTAAATTTTATCTTTCTCTGGCGGGAAGGGTGGACATGAGCCTGAGTTTTTAAGGTGTTTTATAGTTTACAGGTGCTGTTACAAAAGGTCCCTTCTCTGAGAGATCCGTGCACATCAGTTGGGGTGCTGTCACCCTTGCCTTCGACAACAAGTATTGCTGCTCTGTCAAGAAGCAAGACTTTCCTGTGGGAGCTTTCTTTTTCCTCTCACCAGAGAATCAACAACAAATTTAAAAGGCTCAATTAAACACACTCGACCTAGCTATAGGTAAATCACTGTCCTTAGCAATTTAACTAATAACCCTAACAAAGACGTTGCTCTCCTGCCAGGTAGGTGCATTTCTCAGGCATCTTTGTTTACATGAGCCTTCATTTCACAGTAGATGCTGGCACTTCGAACTGCACACGCTAATGGCCAGATTTGTTAACCCTTTCGTTTAACTTTATCTGTCCTACAAGCCTGCCCATGACTATACGGCCACCTTACATCGCTGCTTACGTGGTGACAAAGACACTCTGGACAAAGCCACAGCAACTGGAGCAGAGCAGACTCAGAGCACAGCAACCCTAATAGGGCTCTGCTCAATGGAAATTCTCCATGCCTTAGAAAAACTCCTTGGAAATTCAGATGCTGGCTTTATGAAGGGGCAAAGAGCTCTGGCATGCTTTCTGGACACATCTGAATACAGCCCTCTTCTACCCCTAGCCTTACCCTAGCTGTGGGCACACTTGGCATGACTCCCAGAAGTGCTGGGATTGTGTTTGTGGCTGTCTGCTACAACTGAACATCTGTCCATGGATGACCCAACTGACTGTTAAAAATCTATCCTGAGAGCCTTCATTATCTACTAAATGCTCAGCCCATCATCTGTTGTGACTTTAGATATTCAACTGTAATAGTCAGTAGGTGAGTATTAGTTTGGTTCCTTGGCAGTAGCTTCTCTAGTGCCTCCTCTGTATATACATACATACACACGCACTCATACACACAGAAAGTCTGGTGATTCTCTGGTGCTTTGGGACAAAAGAAAGCCCTAGATTTGGTAGATTTTAACATCTGTTAGTATGTGAAGAAGAGGATAGAAACTAGTCTTGCATCTACATCACCTGATCTATAACCACAACTTAAAACTGTACCTTGGAGGGGTGGGAGGGAAGGAGAAGGGAAAAGACATTTTCATGACTAAGCTGGGTTCTATCAGCAGCACCACATCTCCATGGCAATTGTTGCCAAAGTATCAACACGGCTTATGTGATTAAAGAATTTATTTCTAAGGGAATAAAGAAAATTGAGCCAATAAAGTACAGTAAGGTTTAAAAGCAAATCTAATCCTTATTTTACCATGTTTCACGTCCTGATAGTCTGTCTGCATTTACTTTGCAGAATCTTTAGACAAACTTCATTGCACTCTTTTTCTATATCTGCGTATGTGGAGAGAGACTGGTGGAGCAGTACAGTAAGGATGAAGGCAGAGGAAGACAGAGATAAAATACTTATAGGCTTCTAGGCTTGCACAGGGTCTGCTTTTTTAGGAACAGTAACTGATCCCACTGTGAGGTCCAGATTAGTGAATGACGCTTACCAGGACAATGTGCCTCATGCACCATGCAGCCAAACAGCAGCTAACTGTAAAACAGCATACATGTAAGAGCTATTAATGATAATGATGTAACAACAACAACAACAACAACAACAACAAAAGTGAGTCATGATTAGTGTAAATTAAAGAGCTTGGGTTTAAAAGAGTCACCTGTGAAAGAAAAAGGCTACTGCACTGCCAGCCACTAGTGAACAAGCTATAACTAAGCTACAGCTTGTGAAATTTGTGGATTGTTAGATATTTATGATCTAAATACTGAAATGAACTATTAAGGACAATTAGAAGAGGATACACAGAGTAAAGAAAGCAGAACCATTCTAACACAGCTGTTTTCCCAAACTTTACTCAAGGATTGAGCTATCTGTCTCATTAGAGTTTCCTGTGCCTTTCTCTGTCCTTAACTGACAAGGACAGTACCGCTGCTTTTCCAGATGACAGTGCTTGGTGTCAAGGAGCTCTTCTGAGATCAAAACTACTTCTAGGAACAAGAATGTGACTTACTGCTCATACTACAGGGCATGATGTCTCCCTTTTCTGCATTCCTGACCTTGACTGATCTCAAGGCTGAAGTCTGCAGTCCTCAGTGCACATGTCTGAGGGCTCTAAGCATGAAATAACTCAGTTGTGTGTTCCTCACACAGTCCAGGCTGGGAAGAAGTCTGTCCCCAGTCAGTCTCAGGCTCCTTGCTATGAAAAGCTATTAAAACTCCCTGAAGGTAATTCAAAAGAGCAAATCAAAATATGCAGTGGAAAAAAGGAATGGGTAAGTGATAGAAGTGCAGCATTAATTGCTCATTGCAAAAGAATGTTGACATTGATGCAGCTCCAGCTCAAAACTACGAAGATCATACCAGGGTCTCCTGGTTATTTTGTTTTTAATTCTCCTATCTCATTTGATTTCAAGTTTAACAGTCAAGGGCTGTTTTTCCTGATGAACAGTCCTGCCAGCTCTTTGGGCATGTGCCATATTGTTTATACTAACAACACTTCTCCATCTACTTAAGACTGCACAGCACAGACAAGATTTACTTTGGATTTGCCCCAGGGATATGCAGAGAGAGGATTATGCCCATGGTATAGAAACCAGACCCTTTCTACCTGTGCACTGCTCTTTGTAAACATGCTAAGGTGCCACTGCTCTCCATTCTGAGGAAGACACCACAGTGAGAAGAAAAGGAACTGCTTATTACTAAGTGAAGTAGGAGGACTCTCTCAGCTGTACAGCTAGTTGCTTTTGAGCAACTGCAGAGCATTAGGAGCCTGGCACAGGCACTGCAGATGGCCCAGATCACAGGACCCCCCTCAAGGGGCTGGATCATGTCACATCAGTCCCTGGCAAGGAAAACTCATCCTAAAGCCATGCAATACCTCTCATTGTTTCTGTAGAGGGCAGAAAGCTCATTTAGGGGTGGAGAAGAGCACTAACAAGGACCTAAGGTCACTGTAGCCTTACACTTGGCAGATTCCAGAATTGAGACTACTAGTCCTGATGAATAACTTCCACAGTATAAACTTTTTCACAGCCTAAACAAATGTGATCCTGGGACCAGACATGCTTCTCTCTAGAGGGAGCAGGACATTCCTGCTACTCACGCCCTAGCCTTGGCAGCCAATACTGTTCTGGTTCATTACAAGCACTGACAGACCAAGGGAGAAGCAGGGAATCTCAGGTAATAAAACCAAACTCATCCTTTCCCATGCTGACAGCAAGCAATGAGGAGGGTAACACTGCTCCCTGGTCTTCAGGATGGAAGTTAAAGGTAAAATCCTTCCAGCTACTGCTCAGCCTTGCTAGGGATGAAATCTGCCTACAAACCTTCCTCTCATAACGACTGGCTAAAGAAAAATATGAACACCCAGAAAAATAGTAAAGGAGAACAATTATCAAAAAGCCAACACCACCCGGTTAGTAACTTACTTTTTCCTTTCTTTATCTCTTTTAAGAGTTTGTGATCCTCCAGCTTGCTGAGCTTGAGACTGAAGCAATTCAGCTGCTGTCTTCCTCTGTTTAAATGCATTTACTTCATCATCCAGAGATTTCTTCTTATCCTCTAGCTTCTTTTTTTCATCCTGATGTAACTTCTTCAGGCGATCAAATTTTTCATGCAGCTAGAGGGAAAGGAGGAAAGTGAGCAAATCCAACACCGTCAGATTCTCTGTTCCCAGACAAAGAGGAAGAAGTATCCTATAAGATCTGAGCCTGCAAGTCTCTGTTAGACTCTACACCCAGCCCCAAGCTGACACTGTGTAGACGAAGGGCAAAGAACCCTCCTTCCACAAGAGGCTACAAACCAGGGAGAGTTCTAATGATGCACCATAGCACAGACTAACAGCAGAGGGTCAAGACAGTATAATCATAAAAGAATAATCCATTTCCAGAGGCATCCACTTTATTCCTCTTTACAAGTCAGTAAATTAATGGATTTTTCACAATGCTAAAGAAGTTGTATGGGTCTGTTTTTCACATAACAAGCTTCTATCAGAGGCTGCTTCTCTCATGGAGTTTTCCCACACTCCAACTCTCCGTCAGAATCAGGACTATAGCACTTTTATGGTGCAAAAAGTTGTATGCTATGAGAACTGTTATCTTGTTTTGTCTTACAGGATGAACACCTTATGTCCCCCTGATCCCAAGTTAAACTTTAGACTTCTTGATAAGAAAGCCCTAAACCACACTGCTGAAAGTTCTTTGGCAGCAGCTACCTACTTGGATTTAATCTACCACTCACAACCGTGAAGATACAAGCACTGCAGTCTTCACCTCTTTTTCAGCCTCTTTCAGCTCTGCTTCCTTTTCCTTGACCCTCTGGACAAACATTTGCCTCATTGCCTCTTCCTTTTTCTGCAGTTCCCCCAGAAACTCATTTCTTTTGGCTTCATAAGTTTCTTGTAAGCTGGAAAGAAAGGAAAATGCAGTGATATGTCCTGAGATATACTCTGCTTCTCTTAAGTCTCTGAAATCAGATCCTCACCAGGAATATTACTTGCCCACAGCATACTTTCTACACAGGCCCAAGGTCTTCCTCACCCAACTGTTTCTGGGATCTGTAAGCTATTGTGCTTGCCTGTATGTTGAATGTTGGGCAATTTGAAGAGACCAGCCGGCAGCAAACACAAGTTCAGAGGAGTGCTGCTGTATCTCTGCAGCACAGACACTTCGACACCCATATCTGCAGTTTGTCACAGCCAATCCTGCACACATTATCTGTATGTTCACCTTCTCTCACTCAGCCAGCACCTTTGCTGACGTCTGCACTTATCTGACCTGGCAGGTTTTTCTGCTGCATTGGTTCTTTACACGCACTCTCAAGGATACACACAGAGAAAGCGCATCCAACAATGCCTGTGTCAAACTCTCCTGTCTCATCCAGAGCCTTACCTGAAGGGCTTGCTGTCTGGATCGGTGTCCTTGAAACCCATCTCTTCCAGCTTACACCGCCGGTACAGCTCGTAGTGGCGTGTATGGGTCTGCTCGCGAAGGTCTTCCATGTTAACGCGGATCAGCATCTCCCTCAGCTTCACGAAGTCACAGTGAGCTTCATTCTCCACTGTAAGAAGACATGATAAGAAGTAAGGTGCCAGCAGAAACAAAGATCCCTTCCCACATTCCCCACCTGTCCAGTCCTCCAACAGGTTTAACAGCCCTTCTGAGCAGAGAAACTGTCGCTATAGGCCCGACGCAAGGATTTAATAAAAGAATCATTCCCAGAGAGATGTTGAAAGCCCAAAGGGCCCTTGCTCTTCTTATGAGAGCTCAGTGCTTCCTAGCAGAAGGGCCAGCACTGATGCCTTGAAAATCCCAGGGCTCAACTCACCCTGCACTGTGCCCCAGGGGTACTGACGAGCTTTCATCATTTTGTTTCCTATTTTCAGCTCCTCCGTGCTCCCGATCACTGCAAATGGCAAGTGGGCCTGGAACACATTTAAGGAGACCCAGATTAGTTCCTCTCAGCTCTGGCCGACTCGCCAGCACACAGAGATTAGCACAGCCACCAAGCAAGACGCTCATTATGCACACGCTAATCTCGAGGAGTCTAGTCACTGGCCACTAGCCCAAGACAAGCAGGCAGAAGGGAGGGTCCTTTTTGGAAACCTTGTTAGTGCTACCACTCAGTATCCTCTACCTGGCTGATCCTCCCAGCCACAAGGTCTCAGGTGAGATGACCCAGTGCAAGACTAGCATCAGAATGACAGCTTGGACAACGTGCTGCGCGGCTCTGACTGCGGTGCTGTCCCAGGGGCTTGCCGTGGCTGAGGAGAACATCTGCACAAGCACAGAAGCAATAAGAGAGGTCTTGGAACCTTCTTGATTTTATTCCCTTCCCACTTCCTCAGCTCACACTGGAGCATGAGACAACTTGTACTGTTGGATTGAGTCCCTCCTTCACCACCAGAGTAACAGCTCTTCCCTCTCTGCTTACTTCAGCCCTGGCGAGGAAGGGCTGAACACATCCCTGCACCAGGTCAGCCTCCGTGTCCACATATGCCCCGAGGTCTGTCCCAGGCTGAGTTGGGAAGGACCCTGCATTCCTTGGGACTGTGCTGAGCCTGTCCTGTGCTAACACTCCAGAGAGTCTCATGCTTCCCACAGATGCATTGGGGCTCACCCTCAGCACCCCATCTCCCAAATCACAGACTGCCAGGAACAAAGGTGAGACTGGTTGGCCTGTAGCTGTCCAGATCTTCCTTTCCCCCTTTTTAAAAATGGGGGTTATATTTCTCCTTTTCCAGTCAGTGGGAACTGCACCAGACTGCCACAGCTTTTCAGATATGATGACAGTGGCTTAGCAGAGTCATTTACCTGTTCCTTAAATGGTCTGCAACCTGATCTTCTCCTACAGTGGATAGATTTTCATTCTCCCAGTCCCTGACTTTGTGTGGCTGGAGCACCTGCCAGCAAAGACTGACTCAACAAAATTGTTGAATACCCCAGCCTTCTCCATATCCCAGGTAGCCAGGTCTCATGTTTCCTTACAGAAAGGCCCCTAGCCTTCCTTTTATCACTGACACAACTACAGAAGCTTTTCTTGTTGCCCTTGACCTCCTTTGCCAAACTTAATTCTATCAGGGCTTTAGCTAACCTGATCTCTGTCTGCTCAGACAATTACCTATATTCTCCCCAGGCTACCAATCTTTGCTTCCAATCTCTGTAGGCTTTCTTTTTGTGTCTCACTTTGTCCAGGAGCAACTTGCTCATCCACACCGACTTCCTGACCCTGACATTTTTGCCTAACATCCTCTTTGTTGAGGCCCATCACTGCTGTGGTTGGAGGTGATTCTTGAATATTAATCAGATTTCTTGGCCACCTCTTCCCTCCAGGGCTTTATCTCATGGCACTCCACCAATTAGATCTCTGAAGAGGCCAAAGTCTGCTCTCCTGAAGTCCAGAGTAGTGAGTTTGCTATGCACCCTCCTCCTTGTCCTAAGGATGTTGAACTTCACTACTGCATGGTCACTGCAGCCAAGGTTGCCCTTGAGCTTCCCACTCCCCAACAGCCTCTTCCTTGTTGCTGAAAACAAGGTCTAGCACAGCACCTCTCCTCGCTGGGTCCTATATATCTTGGAGACAGAAGTTATCACCACATTCCTACAACACTTTTTAATCAAAACTGGCTCTGAGAAACCCAAAGGAGTGATTTATAAAATCCTCATGATGTTGATGCTATGCTCAGCCACTGCCAGATGGCTGCATAGCTAGAGGAAAATCCAAGGATCACACCATCAGAAGGGATCCTGTGGACCGCAGAGCAGAGCTGCACCACTAGCTCAGTTGAGCCTTGTTATACTCTCCAAGCTGAGACTCACATTCCAGAGACTACCATAGTTACAAGTACCTGAAGGCAGGCTAAGAACAAGAAGCATTTGCTTTTCAAAATCTCAGAAATAAAACAGTCACATACTTTTTGGCTTCTACAGGGGGACTAAAGGACTTACCCGATGCAATCTCAGCAGAGTTGTAACAGAAATAGTCCCGACACCTATCTAGGCTCAGGTCTCACCTTACACTCCACTCTCTCCAAACTCAGGCAGCCAAACAAACACCCGGACACTGCTATCATAATTTGCTGCATCTATGTGTTGTGCAATAACAGAGATTTCTCCCCACCTCCACTTGCTCCTGAGAACTAGACTGCATTCTGCCAAACTGCAAAGAAGAGCAAGGTTTCAGCACTTTAAAAATAAAGTTGCCAGCTCCCTGCACCCACCTGCTTCTGCTGAGTTTTGTGCAGTGACATTTCTTAGCTAGAGCTTTCAAAGTGTGCTGAGTTCTGGGCAATTAAAAGGGCCCCAGGAAGCCAATTATATGGAAAATCAGTGACCCTGGATTTCTCTCAAGAGCAGGTAGTGAAGTTTTAATAGCACAGGTTATCTGAAATCCTGAACAAGTTCATGACAGTTGGTACAAGCAAAAGATTTCAGAGATGATGTTTTCTGCTTTCAGTGTGGCTCATAGGGTCAAACTGCAAATACAGCAGAACTGCCTGCAAACCTTCAGAAAGATGGGTGCTTAAGCTCCTGTTCCTTGGCCTCCCAGCTCTCATGTGGGACACATGCAGAGTAACTGGGGCTGGTGGTCAATTTGATTGGGCCATGCAGAGGATCTGTGCAGTGGGGCCTCCTGGGTCACTCCCCATGCCAAGTTACCTCTGCAATCATGCTGATGTGCCAGTGCCTGTAAGGACACAGGCCAGAGGAGGTATGCCTGCTCTGCACAGGGTGATGCCTCTGCAGGAGAAGCCAAGAAGCAGAAAAAGCAAAGTGGCCTTCCCAGTTGAGGGAATCTGACTTTCAGCAGAAGGCTGTCTAATTGCAAAGGACAGGGGATACAAAAACTGGAGATAAGGAAACTGCACACCCTCCACACTGCAACACAAGGGAAACTGCCCTTGAGAGCTTTCAAAGGAATAATTTGCCACTTCATTTCTACAAGTGGTAATTTTTTTTCTGCCTTCAAGAGAGACCACAGAGAAGTAGCAGCATTGTCTACATTTCTGCACATGGGGTCAAGAAGAATCATCAGTGGTCCTTCTGGAGCAGGTCCACTGCCTGTAAACAGGCCTTGCATGTCCCATGGTGTTCCTGCTGTGCCAGGGAGACCAATGGGGAAGAGGACTAGCAGAGACCCCAGGGCTGAGCAAGGGCCACATGCTACAGAATCACAGATTGGCAAGGGTTAGAAGGGACCTCTGGATATCACCTAGGCCAAATGCTCTGCTAAATCAGGTTCACCCCAGATCAGGTCAGGAACATATCCAGGCAGGTTTTGAAAGCCTCCAGAGAAGAAGATTCCACAACCTCTATAGGCAGCCTGTTTCAGTACTCTGTCACCCTCAAAGTAAAGTTTTTCACCTTCAGCTACTCTGGGAGGATCCAGAGCATGTCACACCACAGGGACATGCTGACTACTGCCAGCACCAGGTGGGCTTTTCACCTGCTGAAGGTTTGGCTCCTCACTGTGGGATGCACTGGAACTGGTCTGTACCTGTGCCCAAGTGCTGGAAACTCTGAAATGCCCCAGGCACTCAAACAGCCTCCTCTGCAGCTATACACAGTGCTATTTCCAGAGGAAAAGCCATCAAGGTTCTCTAACACCCGATGTTTCAGGGCCAGCGCTCCCCCTCCAAGAGCACACTGCCACGCTGCACCATGGCAATGTGTCTTCACATGTGACACTTTCCTCCACAGCTCACTAGAGCTGCCCACTTCTCTCCTTTTCTCATCCTGCCACTTCTGGGTGAGTGCTTCCAGACCTCCTTGTTAGCTTCTCCAAACTGTCTGTGAGGAGCATCCCACAGTCAGTTTCTCCCAGAGCTGTTAAGGTTTTTAACTTGCTTCATATCCAGGTCTCTGGGAGAGTAAAGTAAGAGGATTTCCAGGGATGAAGCAAGTGATAGGAGAAACTTGAAACAGTGGCACATCCTGAACCTTGACTGTCCATAGGCCTGGCTACTCTCAATAGCAAAGTCACTTCTTGCACTGCACCGACTCTTTGGTTGGTGCCTTTGCCAGGGGGAAAGCGCTTGACATTTCCTCCTTCTGTCAGCAAGGAAGTTCCAGCCCCCACCACGCAAAACAGCTCATGTGGCTTCATGTGATTTCATTTAACTAGCAGGTGCAGGGGAAATATTTTCTTCAGTAATTAGACTAATTCATTCAAAATGGAAAAGCCACAGGGAGCTGAAAGAATAAAAGAGCTTGGTTTTCTTACTTGAATAAAATCCAGATGGGAAGAGGCCACACGAATACTAGAGAGTGCCTTCTCTGAATTTTTAAATATATGCCTGTGGGATTCTTAAAAAGACCGAATCAACTGTTTCAAGGAAAATCAGGATTCTTGTTCTGAAGATATGTGTAATCTGATTATCTTCTAAATACTCCTCTTGATACCCTTGTCTGTGGTAAAATGCTTTTGTTTCTGATTATGATGGCGCAGATTTTAAATCCTTCACTTAATCAATTCCTGCTGGATCAGGTAATATTTTCTTTATTTAGTAAGCAAATTTGGAATGCAAAGTACTCTGGAAAAAAAAATTCCTAATGCATACAGCACTATATATATATATATATATGGATATGGATATAATAAAGTAAAATGCTTAAGAAGTAGTGAGTTTGCATATTTTAAACCCTAATTTCACTTCTCGTGCAAAAGACAACGAATGCAGGTTATAAAATATTAAATAATTAAAAGACCAGTTTTATTTTTGTCTGTAATTTAAAAAAAACCCAACAACAAACAAACCACAAAACACAAAAGTAACTGATCTAGAGAAGTTGCTGGCCAGCAGGAAGCACTACCTAAGCATGAAGACTACATTTATAACCTCTCAAAGACATTGATCTGCACCAGGCAAAGACAATGAAGCTTTCTGTAGAGAAGTACAAACACAAAGGTTAAGGCAACTGATTTGAATCAAAGTTTCCCATTCCTCAATTTTAAACATGATTACAATTTTGGGAAGGTGGTGGAATCACCATCCCTGGAGGTGTTTAAAAGGAGACTGAATGCTATGATTTAGTTAATTAGAAAGTATTAGGAGATAGGTTTGACTCAATGATCTTGAAGGTCTTTTCCAACCTGGTTAATTCTGTGATTCTGTGAAAACTGGCAATTTATGTCACAAACCTATGCCAACTCACCCTGAATATTTTTACTGGTCTCAGTCCCTCCACAAGCCCATCTCCTGACCTGAAGGTTGCTAATAAAATCAGTATTTGGATACAAGTTTTCCAGGTCTGAAAAGGTGCCTTGGTCAGATTCAGATTCTGGCTTGCTTAGTCCCCATAAACCTGGTAATTATGATTTATATCAATTTCTTGTAGGATTTAAAGAGATGATTTTTCTGTGTAGCTGCTGACACAACCCTCAACATCTATGACTCAAAACAGCAATTTCCTCCCAGAAGATGGGTAAATGGATGAAAAGAAAGAGAAGCAGAAGTTTACCCTCATTTCACAAAGAGACAAGAGGAGAGGGCTTCTCCCTTTGTCATCAGACCTCTGGTTGCTTAATGACAGAGTGATGCTGCATCCTTGTGCTCAGGACTAACTATACTCCTACACTGATAGAACACCAAGCACTGATAAAGATGCCATCACAAAACTACTCTGACCAGGAAACCACCGCTGACAGCTCTCACACTGCGACAAATTTCGTATTTCTTTCAATCCTCTCCACAACACTCTACAGCTATCAATATTAGATCAAGACATGACACAAAAGCATGACAGCTACACTTGTACTTCATCAACAGGAGTTAAGCAAACAACTTTTCCTATCTGATTTCTGCAGCAAGCCTTCTGGAAAATGGGAACATGGTCAGGATGCACTGCCAAAGGGACCAGGGGATGGCTTCAGGGAGCCACAGACAGCTCTGAGAATGCCAGAGCCACAATGAGCACCTGAAGGCACCTAGAGTGTCCCTTACCATGGCAGGGGGGTTACAACTAGATGATCCTTCTGGTCCCTTCCAACCTTGACTGATTCTATGATATACATGTTTGACCTGAGTTGTGTGTTGTTTCTCATGCATTGCTGATTAAGATGTGCAATTCCTTTTCATGGGATTCTGGAAGTTCACTGGTGGTGGGGCATCAGGTGATGCATGGGACTGAAATCTAGATAAATCCTTGAGCAAAACAGAGTTAGAAGCTGAGAAAGCACGGAGGAGAAATGAAGCATTGTACACATTGCCTTTCTCCTTACACTATGAGAGAGATCAAAAGCAGATGCTTAAGGAAGAGAAAAACCACTGGGATGGACAGCCCTCTGAGTCCCACCCTTGTGTTTTTTATCTCACATCAGCACTTGGATGCAGCTCGAGGGAAGCTGCTGCTCTAACCAGGCTCATTGTATCCTTCTGTCCAACCATTCTGACTAAAAGCACCAGAGCCAAAAGCCAAACCAGATCAAGGTCCTAGATAAGTAACTTCACTGACAATAAACCAGTAGCTCAGTGCAGACAGGAGTCCCAGAGAGAGCCAGGTGAAAGGCCTCTGCTGCAAGCATGACTACAGGCAAGAGGAGACACCCATGGAGGCAGGGCTTTGCAGGAAACAGTGGCGCAGGAGAGCAAAACTGTTTGGTGTGAAAAAACACAGGCCAAGGAGCAAAAGAGGTGTATGTCTGTAGACAGCCCACCCCTCACACCAGACAGATAATACCCATCTGATCAATATAACTCAGGACTGTCCCTGGCCTTGCACAGCCAAGCCTCACCATCTGACTGATTTCCTGGATGGCCCTCAACACAGAGCCATTAGGACAAACGAGGGGTTAAAAGACAGTCTGCTTGCCTAGGATGACACCACAAGGATGGGATCACTGTAAAATCATCTGGGCACAAAGTAAAAGGGAAAAGAGATTAAAGGAGCACTCCAATATGGGCCGCCAAGCCCTACACCAACAGAGCTGTTGTGGGAGAGGAGGAAGCACTGAGTCACTTACATTCATTGTCCCATTTATCTCTGCCACTGATTCATCATCTGTTGGGAACTGGTAGATCTGGACCCCATTACTGACCAGTTCACTTGTGATTTTAATTTTAAATTTGGTCAGCTCACTCTTGGAAATGGCATCAGATTTGGCAATGATGGGAATGATGTTCACCTAGAAAGAAAGAGAGCGATAAGAAGTCCTCAGCTTTGCTCCACAGTTTTCTCGAATCTGCAATACAACTTTAAAGTGCTCAATAAATCTACAGTATTTATCTTCAAACCCAGCCAATTTCAGTAATGTAAGGACCATTCAAAGTGGAGAGATGTGCCTTGGAAAACCTGCATCCTTTCAGTCACAGACAGGGTGAACCTACCCAGTAAGAGTTGAATGTGCCTACCTTGCTGTCAAGCTTCTTCATTGTTACCAAGTCCAGGGACTTCAGCGAGTGGCCTGTCGGAGCGATGAAGTACAAGCACGCATGGATTCGTGTGTCATGGTAGTTGTGCAAGACCCTCTTTATCTTCAGTTCTTCTTGCAAGTAGGCTTCAAATTGAGCATCAATGAACTCAACGATGGGCTTATAGCTTTGTTGAAAGGGAAAAAAAGTTACCTCTCTGACTGTGAGATGTGTAAAGACAGTGCTGCTTTGCTCTCTTTTACAGAACAAACTGCTCGTTAGATTTCACTTCCCAAGACCAATCCTCTCCACCTCCCTCCCCACCTGTATAAGATTTTAAAGTTCCACTACTGACAAGGACATGTGGTCCTACATCAGACTCTAGCCTGTCCAACAAAGCACAGTACTGGAGATCGAGTAGAGAACAGGAGATGCAGCATCCTTTCTGGGGAAAGTGGACTCTCACACTCTGAAGCCTGAGGAGGACAGACTTTTAAAATTGTAATGCAGACTCCTCTGCAGCAGTGTGCAACTCTTGCTTGTACTCAGAGAGTGAACAGCTTGCTGCTCTCACAGGTGGAAGACACATTTCCACTCTGCACTATCTTTGTCCAGAGCTCTGGGTCAGAAAATCCCCGTGACTCCTTTGCAAGGTCATTTGAAGTACAGAGCCTGTCAGACTCATGTGTAATGGACATCAGCGAGCCTTAAAACTGAAAGGATTATCTACCATACCCACAACAAAGCAAATCTCATCTGCAATGCCTCTGCGAAGATGCACCTTGGAGATGGTTTGATGGAACTGCATACCCCTTTATCACCATGCTTCAGTGATGCTGCAATGTGAGGTGCCAGAGATACTTTCCCAGGGTACCCCACTGCACATGTATCACGCTTCCCTTGGCAACACGGAAAAGCCCTGCCTAAGTCACTGTTGAGCCAAGCAGTCACTAGACTATGCTAGTGGTTTGGTCAGCACAGCACAAAGAAACAAGCACAGATGCTCTCTACTCTTCCCGCCAAAAGAATTTGGGCAGAAGGCTGCCAGCAGGGGAGATACTGCTCTGAGAGCATAGAAAAGCTGCTTTGATAGCTGGAGCAATGCTGGTACACCACAGCCTTTGTCTTCTCTTCTGCCTGTCCTATGCCAAAGAGATGACAAGAACCCATGAGAAGGAAGGAGGAAAATTATACAGCATGGTTTGGCCAAACTAGGTCATAGGGAGAGACCCTGCAGGAGAAAACCTGATCATGATACAGCCTCTCTCCCCTTTCACTCACCTGTCCTCTTTGTTGATCTGATCCCCAAAGCCCACTGTGCTCACAATAGTGAGTTTGAGATTGACGTTGCTCTCCTGCAGGTCATAGGTATTGGATTTCAGCTGGACCCCTGGTTGTGAGTGAGATGCTGGGTCACCTTCAAACTTGGTGTTGAAAAGTGTGTCCATGAGGGTGGATTTACCAAGGCCAGTTTCCCCTAGTCGAGAAAAAGGAGAGTTGAAATGTTCTGTTGAATATTAATATGTCTTGCCCTTTCAGTTTCCAAACATTAACAGGGGTGAAATTGTAGCAGATGAAAGCAGATGTCATGCTCCAAAGGGATCGTCTGGCGAGCAGAAAGCCATGTACAATGGGAGGTCTGTATTCTGGGTAAATTACATTTCACAGTCTAATGGCCATTAATCTTGTTAGAAAACACAGAAGAAAAGAAAGAGGTGAAAAGGCAAAGGGGAAAGCATTGTTCAGAGCCTGCATAAACCCACAGCTACACTGCAGAAGATGCTGTTTTCATTAAAAACTGGGAAGGAGAATGGGGCTCATTGCCATTTCTGAAAAAAAGATGCTCTGGATCAGTGTGTCTCTAACAGACAGCCACTGAAATAGCCTCCTTCCATGCAGAAACACTGAGAGCTGGTCCCAGCCCTACAATAAGTTGTGCAGCTGGTTTCTTTTACCCCAACAGACTGAGTTGGAGGATCAGCCTTCTAGACTGGGAGGGGACATTTTCTGTGATGTCTGGTTTCCATGTCTTAGGGCCTGCACAAGCTTACTATACTCCAAAATCTGCTTCCAAAAGTTCTGGAGCACTGAACTGCTATTGGGATTCAGTCTGTCATCAGGGAACTGCTTCCTTGTCTGGAAAGAAGAGACAAATCCCAGATATCAGTCTCAAGTTTGTTTTAGATAGACCCCAGGAAGAATGAAACAAAGCCCTCTGTGCACTCATTCCACAGGGCAGCCTCCCTTACCACACTCAGAGACAGCTTTCCAAGCTCAAAGGACCTGACTTTGTGCTAAACCCGTAAGTAGAGTCTGGTTTGCTTCCCTGTGAGGGTTGTGGTGTTCTGGTGAAATGGTGATTTCTGGACTGCCAGATGAACCCCACCCACTGTGAAGACAGCTCCTCCAGCCTGCTGTGGGACCACAGGGAGACTGTGTCTGGCTGAAGCAGCCTTCCCCTCCCTTCTCAAACCCTCAGCTCCAAACCAAGACAACTTCATCATTTTCCTACACTGCTCAAAAGAAAAGAGCTTCTTGTTTTTCTAGGCTTAGAGCTCTGCAACAGATCCAAACTTGCATGAAATGACCCATTCAACAAGGGGAAACTCCTCCCCACCCTCTCTGTACAAACCTCTGAGCCTTACCCCTAAAAACAGACAAATTCCTCATGCCTGCCCCCTAGAAGACTTCTCTCACTCAAGGCTGAAGTACAGGACAGGCAGGGCAAATCTCCACTGTTCTGGGGTATGAGTGGTCTCCCAACTGCCAGTTTTGTGTATCAAATATCTTTCCAGAGGCACCAAGACTCACTAACATTTGCAAGTCAATGAACTGCAGAGCTGCCCAGGAGCCAGCTAAGGGCCACACCAGCCACAAATCTGGTTGCTCTTCACACCAATCTTGTTTGCAATCTGAAGGGGAGAAGCGGGAATCAGCACAAGCAGCTGGTGTTGATGCAGTCCCTTGTGGTATGTTAATGCATCAGCCATATCCACAACCCCACTGACCTGAGGCCACCAGCACAAGTTAGGGAAGGGGACCCAGCAAAGTACATGGTTATCTCTGTTACTGGAAGAATGATCTGCACCATCCAGACGACTTGTGACTGATCACAGTAAGTTCTTCACTGATTTGAAATCTCATAGTCTCAGTTTCTGGGGTACCACTTGACCCAAAGAGGGAGCAGGTGCACAAAATGCAACAGACCAGAGCACTGTTGTGGTTTGGATGGGGATTTTGAGGGTTAACAGCAGTCGTTCTGCATGACCCTTCAGGCCTTTCTCAGGGATTTCAGGAAAAGAGTAGCATTAAAAAAAAAAACCAAAAAAATAAATAGTCTGAGAAGGCTGCAGCATTTCCAGAGCCCCTGCCAAGGAATGGGTGGGACAGCAGGGAGTTGGCTGCCTGTCTGAAAATGCCAGGAACCCTGGCAGGGTGTCTCAGGACAGAAGAGTTCATCAATGCTAGGGTGCAGAAGCATCACCCACACACTATCCTGCAAAGTCTCCTCCCACGTCAGAACCAGCAGCCTGTGCCCCGGGTCTCAGGGCTGCAGGACAGGGTGACAGGGAAGCAGCAGTGGTGACCAGGGCAGGGAGCTGCTCTCTGCAGCGGATACACAAGGTTGTGTGTAAATCACCCTGGCTTCCCGGCAGACAAAGGACTGTGTAAGCCACCTCTTGCTCCTGCTTCCCTCCTTCTTTAGGGAAAAAGGTGTTCGTGTGAGGCCAAGGCTATTGTTTAAATGCATCCTGAACCTGTTAATTATTGCCTACTTTAAATCAATCTAATGTGTTGTTTCCAGTAAGAGTGGTTTTAACTATCAGAGGGGCCAGAAGAAGTGCGCAAGAGATGCAGGTAATTTTTTAAGGCATAAGATGGTTTTATACTCCATCTCATGCCAGCTACACACGGCCAGCAAAGTCAACGTTGAATTCATGCACTGAGGTTTTCCTTTTGGAAGGGGATCTGAACTGGTAAGGCATTCTTCCTTAGGTGGAAGTTGCTCATCCAAACATCTACAACTTCGTGTTTAAAGCACAAAATACCCAGCTACCAACACAGCATCTCAAAAGTGAAGTCTGCACACCAGAAATGACATTCAGCCAGCAGATACACCCATCCCTGCACTGCAGAACCTCATTGACAGAACATGGCACCAAAGCCTGCCAAGGAAGAGGAGGATGCAGAAAGTAAAGACTGTCTCATCTAAAAGAAATGACATTAACACTGACAGAGTGACATGAGATGGTAAAATACTGAAGATGCTTTGAAGTGCTATGGTCTGTCAAATGGGACCAGAGCTACAGAGCGGTGCTACTTTGAAGGGCAAAACAGGAGGGAGGATTTCTGAATCTCCTGGGAGCTTCTGCCTCACACAGAGGCAACTTTCTGCTGGCTGGAAGATGTAAATGGTGCCAACTGCTTCTTGTAAGGACAGAAGTCCAGATGGAACAGATGGTCCAATGAAAAGGACAAGTAGTCTGTGCTTGTTCCAGCCGATGGCACTGGAATCTTCTCCAAAAAGGCAGAAGCAATGAATGGGGATTAAGGGAGGCAGAATCACCACAGAAAAGCAGTGGTGTATGCAAACTGAGTGAGAGGCGTCCTTGGCAGGGAGATTATTTCCTGATGTTAGGCTTATAGGCACACATGTGATTTGATCTCCAAACTCATATGAAGGATTATGCACCTCAGCAGTGGTCTGCTCTCCTGAAGCAGAGCTGACAAAGCACTGTGGGGAGGACAGGGCAGGGAGGGTGACCTTTACTGTCAGAATGCTGCACCAGGAAGCTATGACAGCTACTGAAAAGCTGTAGTGTTGCACCTTTCATCACNTTTCAAAAAAAATAAAAAAAAAAAAAAAAAAGGCAAGAGACACCACACCAGTCAGGCTGTGGACACACAGCAATCCTCCACCAATGCCCACAAGGCACCATCCATTCCTATCACCCAGCACAGTGCCAGACTAGAAATATTGTGCTGAGATTCTTGCACCTCCTCTTGGTCTCCTGAGACAGATTCTGCTCCAACTGCACAGCACATGGTGTCTTCCTCACTCTACAGAAACAGTTCACCAAATCCCTCACTGATAGAGCAGTGACACAATTGCCACGAACAGCTGGGACAAGAGCCACTCTCCTCCCTTCAGTTGCTTCACACAAATCCTCTGCTCTAGAACCAGACTGCCCTCCTCACGTCACCTGGGAAGGATGTCACTCAGGCACAGCCCATGCCAAAAGACAGCAAACACCAGTGCTGCAAGGAGCAAGTGATCCAGTCATCAGTACTGCAAAGCAACATACCATGCTGTGCTGGCAAGCAACAAGAGTGCTACCCAACACCAGCCGTTCTGGGTGAGATGGAGGCGAGGTGAGAGGCAGAGATGATGTGCTACCACACCTGTCTCTGGTGCTGGCCGGCAGCAAAGGTGGAGGAACAGAAGAAGCTGTACCCACAGCAAATGGTTCTTTGGGAAGCTCCCAGCTTCCCAAACCAAAATTAGTATCCTTGTGCTAATACACCTCATGGCTTCCTCCTCCTACAGAAATGTTGGCGTCCTAACCACCCTGCGGCAGTAAGCTGAATTATACACCACAAAAGCTGTACCTCCTTTTTTTTTGTGCCTAGAGATTCCATCTGCTTTTCCCTAGTACATGTTAAGTGAAACAACAAACAACTGCTTGCTGGTTTCCTTCTCCACACTGCTCAGGATTTAAGAGGCCCCAGTCATTCCATCCTCAGTTCACTCCGGGAGGACAGAGGAGCCTTTGGAGTATTTCCCTCTTCAAAGACATGGAGCAGCTCTCACAAGAGCTCCCTTTCGCAAGAAAGTAACACCTGTCCTTCACAAGATTAACAACCATGGCTCCAGATATCAAATAATTCAATCTTAAAGAAAATGCATAACCATGCACAGCCCTTTCATGTGAAGAAATGGGAGCTAATCTGATGTAGCAGGTTTGTTGAGACAAGCCCTGAGGCAGCTCAGCCTGATAAGGACATCTCTCACAGGAGGAGGGAAAAATAGTTCTTTTCATCTGACAGGCGCACAGAGATGCTGCAAATTCACCCATCATAAAGCAGTGGCTGGGCTGCGGTGACAAGAGGAGCAACATGGGCTCACAAAAGATGCTGAAGCACCTCAGAGGACTACCTGGCTCCCAGCTGCTGCTGTCTGCCCCAGGGAACCAGTATAAAGGGGGAATGACTGGACTGAGGAGACCAATTCAAATTCTTTGGTTGGAGAAATCCTGTTCTCTTCCTCAGCTCGTTGCACCACTGACCACAAAACCAACCACTGAGCAACGTTCGGGTTCTACAGCTCATCACCCTACAGAAATCTGCCTGCTGGAGAGCAGATGGTAGCTCTGCATGAAGAAACCTGTGCACACCCCTCCCTTCTCCAACCCGTGGGACCTCCCACACACCAAGCAGCAGTTTGGAGTGAGAGACCTCAAGCAGTTGTGGTACAGCCCCTGCTATCTGCCAAAAAAAGGCACTTCTGTCAAAAAAAAGGAGCTGATTCTTATTGCACTAAATAAGCTGGTTAAAACAAATCCCCTGTAAATCCTAGGAGAGAGGAAAACTACTTATAGTGGGATACTAGTCTAATGCAACTGTAATCTATGCTGGCCAAATTTGAAAAAGTTTACATTTAATAATGCCAGCCTATTCTTCCTCTTTCTTTCCCCCATCTTGCTTAGAAATACAGGCAGTACAGAAGGTCTCAGCCATTAAATACTTCTGCAGCCTTTGCAATGAACTAAGAGGTAACTAACATTTTATCACAGAAACTTCAGGAAGAAAATGGTTGTGCTAAGGAATAAAATGTCAGAGAAACTCTTCGCAACCCCTAACTTATGAGAGGTTTGCTGATTTATTCTATCTTTAGCTCTAGTCTCAAAGGAGAGACGGCTTTCAGCTTGAGACCTAAAAATTGCTCCACTCTGGATGTGCTGCTGAGAGTCATTTCTGACTCCCTTGCTTCTCCACTGGGAGCTGGAGGAATTAATGGCTCAGGTCCAGTATGGCGCAAAGCAGAAGTGTCATTGGAGTTTTCTTCCAACAGATACTACACACAGCTGAAAAATGGGGGTCAATGAAGTGCCTTTTTGTCATGCTTAGTGCCATGACTATGGGATCGGCTGTTGTTCTGCTGGCTCAAATACTCGTTTGCTCCCTGTTATTTCAATTTTTCACTCCAAACAAGTAAGACTGAACAGAGTAAATGACAGATGGATGCTGAGACTATTTGTTTTCTTTCTCCGGGATGTTTAAGAGTTTAACCTTGTTACTACAAGTTAACAGAGGCAGTAGATAACTCTTACAAGACATTTTAAAGCTTGACCTCCTCAACTCAACATCTGCTGATCTTTCTCTAATGAGACTTATTACATTTTTCTATAAAGTTTCTTTATTCCAAGATTGACCATGTCTGTGTTACTGCTATTCATAAAAGACTGACATTAATAACTAATGCACATTGATCTTGGTAAGCCCTTGTTATTCAGATCAACAAGCTATTAATGCATTCCATTCCTGCCCTGCAAAGAGGAAAGCAGAGGCATCCAACTTCTCTCCATCCATGAAAGTGAACATACAGCCACAGGAGGCATCCACCGCTACACCTATAACTTGTAGGAAAAAACAACAAACCACAGCAGCTCAATAAATGCAAAAGAAAAAAACAAAAACCCCAGACTTCAGTCTTTGGGATAAGAGTTTCACTAGGTCATATCACATTCATGTACAGTGGAAATCACCTCACCACTCAGCATGACAGTGACCTCCACTTGTCAGCAAAGTTTATCATCTCACAGGAATGGCATTGTCAGGGAAAGTTTTCTTCTCAGCTCCACTTAACAAGAGCTCAGCTCCACTCTTGTCTCAGACTTAACCCTGCCTCGGGCAAACACCAGGTCCAAAGCATGAGCTGGATCTCTCACTGAAGGGAGCAAACAACCTTCATGCCGGTGCAGAGCTGACCACCAGCTAGGATGAATCCCCAGGAAGTATCCTCAGTCACTACATGCCAGGCATTGCTGGCACCATCAGCAGACAGAGTTTAATCCATACAGCAACGGCCATAATATAATGTCCTGCTACCAGGGGCAGAGCACTGGCATCAGTAAATCAAACTAATTGTCCTATTAATTATTAATTTTCTTATCCACCGTGCCAAACTACTGTACCAAAGCCATACAAGATTTCACTTATGTTACTTAGGACTGCTTCTGATGAGGGACCATTTGGAATCCTCAGCCTGAGGAAGACCTGTGAGATGGGCAGATACTGTAGGGACAGACACAAATTCTTACTACAGTGCCAGGTCTCAGCTGAGATCCATACCACATGCAATTTGGGTAATGGTCTGACCAGCTAAGGCTTAGTCAGACACTATTTTAATTCAAGTATGAAGAGAAGCTTTTAAAACATAGCTTTTAGTGATTTTAGAGAAGCATGATTGGTATTTTGTTAAAATAATAACGATCTAATATCTGTCTAAACGAGACCTCAGGACAAAGTTGTCTGGCATGAGTACCTATTCTCTTGTTAAAACATGACACTCAAACTTACTAGGTACTTAAAGATCACAATAAAAGTCTGAGATTCTAAGCATTTTATTTCTACGGTTTGCTGCTTGGTAGAAACTGCATAACCTCGGCAGGGATTTTCACGGGCACCAGTAAATCTTGTTACTGAAAATACACACAATTGGGAAATTTAAATCTAAGTTACATTGTTAACCCTGTCACCTACAAGCTACATCCAGCTGCAGAGAAGCCCTTTTCAGAAAGAGGACTCCCCAGATTGGAAATACTCACCCACACACAGGATGTTGAAACAAAACCCATGATTAACTGACTTATTAACCAGCTGGTCAGGCAAACTGTCAAATCCTACATGTCCAGAAAGCGGGACAGTACGACAGCCTTCACCCTGAAAGAGAATCAAATCGTTGTGTCATTTTCAAGCAAAATACACTTATCTGTATAAAAGCAAAACACACTTATATCTATAAAACCTTAAGACTTCCCACATAGAATCAACTGCACAGTCCAAGCAGAGATTTGCACGTACACTGTAAATCATGGTAGTGTGCTCCTCTCTTCTCCAGAACAAATTCAGACAGCACGATAGAAAGTTTCATTTTCTGTACGTTAGCAGATAGCCCTGTCAGGAAAAAACCTGCACGAAACACATACCCAAACACAGCTCCTCAAATAAAGAGGTGGCAAAACATCTATCTCTTGAAAATCATGCAGACAGCCAAGTTTCACCTTAAACTGGCTGTGCAAAGAAATATATTAATTATATATTAAACTGAAAGAGGATAGATTTAGATCAGATACAAGGAAGTCCTCCACTGTGAGGGTGGTAAGACACTGCAACAAGTTGCTCATAGAACGTGTGCATTCCCCATCCCTGGAAGTGTTCAAGGCCAGGTTGGATGGGGCTTTGAGCAATCCAGTAAAGTGGAAGGTGTCCCTGCCTACGGCAGAGGAGTTCAACTAGATGATCTTTAAGGTCTCTTCCAACCCAACTCAATCTATGAATGATGACTCCTCCTATAAGCCTAATGCACTTAGTGTGAATTGTAACTCATAGGCAATTCACATTCACAGGTGCCATGATAGAAACTAGCTACAAACAGCTAGTTAGAAATTAGCTACAAAAAGTCAGGAAAACCATACCTACATCTAGTAACTGAACAACCCAGACACAATGCCTCTGCAAAGTTCAAGTGCACCAGTACAGACAGAGCAAACAGTCTTTAAGCTATCAAACACAGTATCTTCCATATTGATGCAAAGATGAATATTTCAGCCTGCAAACAGGAGTCTGCTCAGATATAGACAATGGCTATTAGCACCAGAAAATCAAGGATCATTGAAGGAAGCTGCAAGGAAGATGGTTGCATGGGCATTCATGTGAGGTAGCAGGTTTTCTCCAGCTCTGTGTTGCTATCTTAGTTTTGGAGCACATGTTAAACCTAAAAACTGAACAAGCTAAAAACAGATGAGAACAAGTGTCCAGAACTGAGCTGTTTGTAATCACACAGCCCCATTAGAAGGGAGCCTGCACAGGTGACTGAAAGCAGAGGTACCCAAACCCGCCTGGTGGGAGGCACGGGCTGCTCCTGCCCAGCCATCGACTTCTTGAGAAGCTGCTCCCATGCCCTGCTCTCTCCTATGCCCAACACCACTACCTTGGTCTTCCTGGCCAGATGTTTGTCGCCTTTCTACTCAGGGAAGAGGGAGGGCTAAGCTCTATTTCCAGCTCCTGCTCTGTTACACAGTTTCTGGAGGGAGGCAGAGATAATTTTCACTTGGCCATTGCAAGAATACTGTTGTACACAAAGGTTTCCAAACCTGCACAGCAGTCAGTAATAAACTAAGTCAGGAGTCTCAACTTCAGGAATGGTAACATGCAAAATGAAGAACTGGTGCTAACCCTATGGCTTTGTGTGTACTGCAAGTTCCCCTTCTGCAACCCCCTTAAAAGGTATTTCCCCTCACTGGAGCAAAGGCTTTTCTTAACAATGTATTTTAGCACCAAATACAGAAAACTCCTCTCTAGTCCTTCAGGGACACCCCCAGTTTGCCAGAAATATACTACAGGCAAAAGGCAATAGTTTATAGGGTGTAAATGTCAGGTTATTTGTTTCAAAATCATGTTTCATATCTCTTGAAAGCCTTTCTATAGGGAAAGGCATACTGGTTTTCTCTCTTTTCTTAGTGACACTGGTAACTTAGGCTAGAAAAAGACCCCCAAGGACTGTATTTCCTACAGTAGCCTGTCAGACTATGATTACTTGCTTTGTTACTGTTTTGCTGGTGTGTTTCTTTTTTCCAGATATGAAGCTCCAAATGCACTTCAGCCATTAACCATATTTACCACCCTGTAATGTGTAAATATGTTTCCCCTTAGCCATATTTTGTGTATTAGTCTGACTCTTCCTGCCAAGATGTTCACCAAATATGGTGCTTTATTAACTCCCGAGCACCTTGCCTCCAAATGACATGTTCATCAGAAAGGCACACAAGTTCCCCAGCAGATTCTGTGTTCACCTTCTGAATATGCAGCTCCAAGGACCAAAAATGCACAAAGAGCTAAAGCAAAAAGGTGACTGTCAGGCACAGAGATTTTGTGATGACACACTTCAACTCTCCTAAAGTGCTTCCATCAAAACAAAAACCCAGCACCCATGGCAGTGCTCAATCTGCAGCAAAAGCACCACAGCCCCATTGAACAGATGGATGGACAGAGTCCACAAAGATACAAGAGAGAGCCACAGGCAGACTCTTCCAGAGGAAAGAGAAATACCAAGTGTATTTTTAATACTTGGCCTTAAAACTGCACCACTGGAAGACTGTTTGAATGCTACCCTGCCAAGGAAGTGTGGGTGGGAGTGTAGGCTCTCATTAAGACCAAATCTTTTCCTCATCCCTAAATATAAGTGTGATACAGATGGAACAAAACAAATGGTAAAAGTTAAACCATTCTGGGCTGAGAGAAGGCATTTACCATTGCACAGAATTCAACCTCCAAGTAATTTCCTGTAGCTTTTCTCTAGTCACCTGTGGTTTTATAATGCAGTTAAACCACAACACATCTGCTACAGGCCAGGAAACAAGTACTGCAAAATGCAATTTCCAGTCACAGTAGCTGAGCCTTCATGTTAAGTATTCTGCCACAAGGTATACTGTGTTACTCTGGCTAAAAATTCAAAGCCTGCTTGGCCAAGCCATGGAGGGATCTGATGTGGTGGGGAAAAAAAGACGAGCACATTTTAAGGACAGACTAGTTTTGACACATGTCACAAAGCTGTCAGCAATTACCAAACCCATGGAGAGAAAAGAAACTTTTTTCTATGTGATCCACCAACAACCAGTGCAAGGCATCATTTTCACCCATCAAGTGGTGTCTCTGTATCCAGAACAGTGCTATATATAAACAGCATCATCATAAACAACATATGAACGCAGCGATTAGTCATCCCATCTGTACATTAAACATAGATTTGGATTACCTTGTTCCAAAGTAAAGGAGAATATGTTGAGCCAATAACATTTTTGGTGAAAAAAATGTTCAAGAGCTATCTTATATTGTCTACCTTCAACAAGAATCTTTCAGGTCAAATTTAAAATTTATGAAAAGGTACCAAGAAGGCAAGAAAGATTTAACTATCACCTGTGTGCAGGCTTTTCCCCCTAGCATCGGTAAGTGCTGGATGGCCAAGAATCCTTCCGTACTCTCTATTTTAAAGTTAGCATCTTCTTGGAATGAAGACAAAGACAGAATCTCTGGGAAGCCACTGCAAACACTGGGACCACACCAAGACACCAGATGCCTTTTTTTCATCCCCATTATACAGTGACCCTCCCCCGGATAAAATGGGTCGTTGTTGCTCTGGAGGAAGCAAAGCATGTTTGCCACAAACAAGATTAAAAGAACAAAAAAAGCAATGTGCTAACATGTTGCATCACCAGGCAAAGCTGTCACAGACTGGAAGTAAGGACTAGCCACTTGGAGAAATTATTTTATTTCCTCCCTGTCTTTGAAGGATTTACACATCTTTTGTTGGGGCTTGCCTGCACCACACCCACTGCCCACTCTAATTCTTACAGACAACTATCAGAAGTATATAGTCAAAATAAAGAAGTTGAAATAAATGACCCCAAGTCTGAAAGCACTGCACATTACATATTAGTTTACATAAACCATGCAATATTTAGACTCCAGGTGTTTGAATCACTCAAGGGTGCTTGGGATGAAAAAAATATTAGAGGAGAACCTTGCTGAACATGTGTCTCTGCCTTGATCTGCTTTACAGAACACATAGGTACAGTGCTGTCATCCCCTGATGTCCTTGGATCTGCTTCACAGGACATGTAGGTACAGTGCTTGGAGCCCCAAGAGGTTATTATCACTTTGTGGAGACAAAGCAGAGCATCCTCTCCAAGACACACAATGGTGGTGCTCATTGCAAATGTCAACACTCCATATTCATGGCAATTTATGGTGGCCTGGACTAAAGGAATGATGAAAAAGGATGCCATGGCAAAGGAAAAGCCTCCACATGCAAATAAAGAATGCTCCAGTTCTGAACCCAAGGGACACAGTGTCCAAATGAAGCCTAAACAACAAGACAATGCTCTCAAAGACTTCAGGACAATATTTCTTCTGCGCTGAATTGAAAAGAGCAGTTCTGTTTAGGATACTGACAGCTGACATTTAGTACATCTGACACAACTTCCCACCTCTCCCCAGAGGAGAATCGCTTCAAACCACAAGGCCTTAGAGATTCCCTTCTGAGGATTTCCAAACGGCCACAAACACAACAGCATAAAATGAAAACAAAACAAGCAACGCCCACAGACCTCCACCACTGCTGCCAATGCTCACAGCAGCCACTTCCTTGTCCCCCTAACATCTCATAATTCTGAGACCCAGGAGGTTAACTCCTTATACCTGAGACAACTTTTGCACAAGAAGTCAAATATCAAAGCAAGGTACAATCTGAAATCAGGTTTTCACAACAGTTTTTCACATAATCTTTACGCCAGAACATCAGATCCCTTTCCATGACCTCAGCATTCAGGCATCCACTTCCACTGACTGCATTTGGCCCTGAATAAAGAGTAAATTAGAGCAACACTTGTACCAATTACTTCTCACTTGTAGAGTGAGCAAAATTATCCAGCAAACAGTATAAACATCCTCCATGAGATAAATGCAAAGCAAGAATGTAAAGTGTAGACACAGTATTTCTTTCCCTTGCTCAGATGATAACAAAGTGTCAGAACACATATAAAAGAAAAATAAGAGAAAACTGAGAGAGAAGTAATTGTGAATCAGCCACCACGAAAAGCAAGAAACATCTCACCAAAGGTCCTGACCATTGTCCACACTCTTCAGGCACACTGCATCATTCAGACACTCAACACTCACAAATGGTCAAGTGCTTCCGAAAACTCGCATTCTGACAGCTTTTAAGATTACATTTCTTTATGTCCCTGCCAAAGGGCTGCAGAAATGCCATGATGTTTGGATACATTCCCAGGAGAAGTCTCCTCCAGCATTAAAAAACACATATCTGTATCAGTAGTCTTAATGATTCCTCTGATCTGCACTACAGAAATTGAGTTAGTGCCCACCAAGCCAGTCCTCTACTCCCACTCCCCACCCATGGGGAGCAAGGTGGACACATACCCTCTAAGTGTCAACATTTAAATATTGCACCCTCCACACTGGCAGAGGACAGCAGAGGGGCCTCAGTTTGACAGTGACAGGGCCACTCTCCTCACCCAAGCACGAGGGGGTTTGACAGACCATCTCCACGGTAAATACAGGTTTAAATCAAGGGTACTGTGGGACAGAGGCAGGATAGGGACCTCAGCTCTCCCTCACACTCAGCCCCAGCTCTTGCACATGTTTAACTACATCGCCACACACAGAGCAGCCCTCTGCATCACCAGGATGTTATGGGTGATTGCTCCATGAATCACAGTTATGACTGGATGCTCAAGACCTGAGCCTGTAAGTTGCCTGTCTGCACAAAGACACTTTCAATTTGCACCACACCAATTTCATGTCTGTCTCACAGCTGGCTTTTCCTTTTACCTCCAAAGAGAGGCTGTTTCATATCATAATTAATTCCAGGCCACTAGCAGATGTCTGCAACTCCTCTACATTATCTTAGGAAAGCTTAACGCTCGAATTCTTTAGAAGACAGAGGAGCAAGTGAGTCACTTTACATACCTTGGCAGTCACATACAAGGCAATGGGTATGTCCAAGAGGAAATAACATCACAAACTGGCAAGGAACGGCTACATCTACTCGTTCAACAAGACTGAGTTCATGCTAAAACCTACTGCTTTGAAAATGAAACGGCAAGCATTCTTCTCAAGTATCATTTTTGTACTAACACATGGATGCAAAAGTTGGAAGCCCATCAAATCACACACAAAACGCTTCTGCATGCAAGTGTGCTACAGACGATTCCTTCTTAGTATTTCTCTAACAAATGCAGAGGTGGCTCAACTCCCTCTGCTCCTCTTCTGGATAATTCTCCACACATAGAGCTTTGCACCATGCTGGGAAGGCAGAAGGGCATTGACGGTGGCAGGTGTGCCCACGGACAGCCGAGCACGACATCGCAGGGAGACCTCAGAGACAAAGCCCAGGGGGATGCGGTGCCCATGTTCGGCGCCGGCTCCCACAGCTCCTGACGACCTTACCCGCATCACGCACTAACGAGCACGGGAGGAGCGTTTCTTTGGGAGGAGAAGAGCATCCCTGGAAAGGGGGGATGCCAAGGAGTGTTTCACCCATTGCCGCGCCCTGGTCTGGCGAGGGGCCCCCAGCCCAGGGTAGGGAGTGCAGGATGAGGCCTCCCCAGTATGGCAGTTTGCCCAATCCGGGGCTGCGCTGCGGGTCCCTCTGCGGCCGCGGCGGGGCCCAGGGACGGAGGGATCGGCAGGGCGGGACCACGGTCGTCAGGTCGGGTTGCTGCCCCACGGCCAGCGAGGGCAACCGCAAAACTCCCGTCCCCGAGGCAATTCCGGCTTCCCTCGCA
>VWZE01007414.1:262997-297361 GCA_013396675.1 Eubucco bourcierii | reverse complement strand
CCCTCGCGCCACCGCCCCCTGGCCCCGCCCGGCCCCGCCGCCCTCCCGCCTTTCTCGGTCCCGCCGCCCTGCTCGGGGAGGCTCGGAGCCGGCAGTGGATACCCCCGCCGCGGCTGCCAACGATGGTGCAGTCCGGGCTGCGGGCGGGGCTGCGGCCGCAGTGTGGCGGGGCGCAGCGGGCTGAGGGGCCCGGGGTACCGGTGTGGGAGGCTTGAGCTAGCGAGCTAGAAGCCTCCAGACTCCCTGGCCTCCATCCACGGCCTCTTTCGGCCCCGGCCTGCACCCAGCATCGTGAGGGGTTCCCCCGCACCAACTCTTCAGAGCAGACCCTGTTGGATGATGGTCCCTCCGATAAAAGGCTGCGCACCTGGCCAGACGCAGAGCACCAGGAAGAGACGTGCAGCTCTGAGGCTGGGCTAGGGTTTACGGTTTAGGGATAAGAGTCTGAGGCCTCTCAACCGCTATGTAAAAGAAAATGCCCATGTGCTTTGTACATCTCCGAGGTGCCTTGGAATGGGCCGTTGGTATGGTTCACACTCACCCAGGAACCCAATTGATAGTAGCTGTGCTGATTTTTTCAACTACTTTGGCCCTTTCTACCTGCCCTTGGATGCCAGGTCAGCTCTCTGGGCCGGCAGGCAGAGCATGGATAAGCCAATCTGCTGCGTTAAGGATGTAGCTGTAACCACCTGGATTGCTTCTCATTTGGTGCCAGCACAAGCACCAAACAAAGGCTGAAACAGAGGAAACTTGGCCCTTATTCAAAGCAAATAACTTTCTCAGACACTGGGACCCCCGAGTAAAGCCCCCAAAAGTTGGCACCTCATTTTTAACCTGGTCAGAGCTTGCCAGTGCAACCAATCCTCAATGCAGGCACAACCTGGGTGGCCCTAAATGGAGGCTTTGCTTTGCATTGGCAGTGCACTCATTCCCCTAAAGCAGCATCTTGTTTCATTCCTTACTTCCCCAGCCGCCACCCAATGAGTGTTGTAAATGGCCATGTGGGTCAAGTTTTCTGCCTCCCTGAGTCTGCAGAAGCCACTAACAGCCAGGGACAGAACCAGGCAGTGAGAGAAAGGGAGCAAGGGGACAATTATGTTTTTACCACTTATCATGTGGGATGTATGAGATAATGCCAGCTCCCCATACATCCCAAAAAAACTGATCCCAGTGACTGGAGAAAGGCAAAACTCTCTTGAGGGCTGATGACCAATCTGGGCCATGTTGGAGGAGAGAGAAAACTTAGAAAATATATTGAAAGGACACACGTAGTCTTAGCTGCCTGACAAGCCATAAAACCACTTGGTGACAGGTCAGCCATGCTATGGATATCTGAGGAGTCACAGATAACAAAGGCTTTGGGAGAAAGACGACTAGGGGCTTTTAGAACAGAGGAATTTGTCCTAGTTCCTAATGGAGTTGGGGTACAAACTGCTGGTGGTTGTAGCTGCCAACAACACTGGGCATGAGACCTTGCTGGAAAGTGAATCACAGTAAGAAAAGGTAGCTAAACACCACTGGGCTGAAACATTGGGTGTCAAAGGACAAAAAACACTACCCTGTGCTGGGTCTTTGTTACAGCATGGAAACCCACCAGCCACCAAGAAAGCAGCCCCCTGGAGCAGTAACTTCAGCCTTCCTGAGCATGACATCAAGGAGAAGCATTATAATGGTGGAGGACAATTTTGGGGGGAAGGGCTGTCCAGCATGTGTCTCACTTGAGCTTTGGGGTACTGGTGGGAGGAGAAGTGTCCCCAGGACTACTGTTACAGATTATGACTACTGTAACAGGGCCCATCCCTAAGGTCTTGCCGAGAGTGCTAACCCCAAGTGTAAGCTTCTGATTAGTCATTTATTAGTTCTTTGGTTACAGCTTGAGCTGGGTGCCTTTGGAGAGGGTATGCTACCCCAACTGACACCACTGAATTCAGTCCATCACCCCATCCCCAAGTCTAACCTCAGATCCAATCACTGAAGTCTGATCGGTGCTCTCTTGATTTCTGACTGTTTTTCGCTGTTGCCGTTACTTCCTTCTGAAGTTACTTCAGTCTCTTGGAATTGCCAGTGAGCTCTTTGTCAGCAGCATTAGTTCTATCAAAAGTTTACACTTGGTCACCTCTCACGGCCTAGGGCTTCATCTACTTTAGCTGCAGATGCTCATCCACTAAAGCTAAATGAGACTATTTAGAGAAGAGTACAGTTAATCAAATTGCTTCTATAACACCATCGTCGAGCTGCGCAGGACCCCACACCTCAGCAGTTCCTCCTGATCCCTGGGCCTGCCCTCTCTCTGTGACACGGCAGGTGAGCATGGTCCGAGGCGGCAGACAGTGGCTGTGGCACACGGCAACGAACTCCGCGTGACCAAAGGTCACCTGCACCACCCCGGCAGCGCCGCAGCGCTACGGATCTGCCGCCATGCCCGCCGTGCCCGCCCGCCGTGCCCTCCCGCCTTGCAGAGCCAGTTCCTCCTTTGCCAGTCGCTGGGGCAGGAAGCGTGGGGTGAGAGCTGGGCAGTGCGAGCTGCGTGGTGGCGGGGAGCAGGCGGCCGGCTCTGCGGGAACACTGCCATGGCCCGGCAGGAGCAGGAGCGGGGTTCGGCAGAGCAGAGGGTAGCTGGCATTGCCCAGACATTCACCTCTCTGGAAGCTGCCCAGCCCCGAGCGGCAAGCCTAGCCCGCAGCTCTCACCTGTGGCCGGCTGCTACGGGGAGCAGAGAGCGTTTCCATTCATTGCAGAGGATGGATGCCAGCAGGAGTGTCAGCTGGGGCACACACAGCCTGGGAAGCTGGGGTAGGACTGCCGGTAGGCTCTCCATCGGCCTCAGCAATACCCGGAGGAAGGAGCTGAAGGAAATCCTCCTGCAAAGCAAGAGCCCTGGCAGCATCAAGAGGTTTGCCGTTGCTCAGAAGACCTCCGATGGCAGCAGTCTACTTGCAGGGCCACACCAAGAGCAGAAGCCGGAGCAGAGCCCTGATGTGCTGCCCCTTGCCCTGGATCCCCTGGAGCACGAGTGGCTGTTGACAGTGGCCGAGGGCGATGCGGACAACATTGTGAGGCTGCTGGACCTGGATCCCAGCCTGCTGACCAGGAAAGACTTTGTGACGGGCTTCACTGCTCTCCATTGGCTCGCCAAGCATGGTCACTATGAGAGCTTCATCCAGGTCATCTCCCATGCTCAGAAGAAAGGCTATCCGGTCAACGTGAACATCCCCGCAGCTAGCGGAGGGCTCACCCCGTTGCACCTAGCTGCTATGCAAGGACATGAGATGCTCATCAAAGTGCTGGTGGGAGCTTATGGGGCAGACACCAGCTACAGGGACCACAGCGGGCACAAGGCTTGGCAGTACCTGAGGGCAGACACCTCCAGGGAGCTGATGGAGCTGGCAGGGGCCTTGGAGGACGACTCGGTCGAGCTGTGTACTCACAACAACAACAACAACTGTAAGTCATCCAGTGAGGCCAGGCCAGGTCAGGACTGTATGGACTCTGGGGCTATGAGGAGAGCCCAGCACTCCCGCTCCTGGAGCCTGTCAAGCGTGCGGGCCTTTGTCAGACAAGTATATGCCTTCTTTTCTGAAGCTCCCTTGGAAAGCAGATAGAAGGGTCTGCAGGGAACTGGGAATTTGGCAAGGGTCAGTACTTTACTCTGAGATGCCAGAGGCCTGGCAATGGACTGATACTGGAGAAGCAACCAACCCACCCTCCCCTGCTCCAAGCACTTTTTAATGTATGCTTCCCTGCTGTCAGGGACAGCAGGCACAGCCAAGCTCTCCCTGTGTGCCCCCGCTGGTTTGCTGTTTGTTTATGGCAGACAAAGCTGTTTCTCAGTAAAGAGCTGGAGTGTCTGGTTTGCCAGAACAGCTCAGGCCCAGAGAAGTCTTCAGTAGCGCAAGACAAGACCCCCTCATAGCCCTTTGCTGAGAACCCCCATCCAGAGGAGCTTGGGATGCTCAGCCCCACTGTGGATGGGGGCTGGAGCAGAGGAGGCAGGAATGACACCCAGCGGGGTGGCATGTTGCAGCTCCCATGGGGACTGGAGGCCAGGAGCAATGCTGTGAAGATGATTCATTGCTCAAAACCGTGGAAAAGGTAGGAAGGCTGACAGATCACCTTTGTTGCTACTGAGGTCATGCTCAAAAAATGAAACTCTTGTGAAACATCTCTACAGCAGCATAACCCTGCATGGATGTGCTGGTACTTCTCCAAAACAAAGACAAAACCTCAGCTTGCCTGTCAGTGTTTTGTTCACTAAATGGAGCTCTGACCAGCTGATTTTGACTCACTTTTCACATTCTGAAAGGCCAAGGCTGTTTCAAAATATCTTCAGAAAAACAGCTGCCCCTTCCCCTTTTTCATCAGCATGAGACTGTTTCTACTCTCTTAAATAGCAGTCCAATTTGAGAAGTGACTCAGATGGTAACTGGGGAGTTTTCTGTTCCCCATCATGGAGCAGTAGCCCTTGCAGAAGACACCTTGCTTCAGAAGGGAGATGCGGTTTCTTTCTAGCTGCATTTCTGGGAGTTCTGCAGATGTGACAAAGAGACTCAAGACCATCTCTGGCCTGACTGTATGGGTGAATTTCCTCCTTGATTCAGAAAAGATACAGGAGTAGCTCCCTCGGGGAAATTTGAGCCTGTAGCTTTCACAGACCCTGAACAAACCTTGTTTATATTCAGACTGGGCTCTGAAATGCTGCTTGGACACCATAATAACCCAGTCTGCAGTGGACGCTATGTGGGAGAACAGCCTCCAGATGAGCCGATAGTGATCCAGTGACTGTGTAGTGATTGAATGGACATACAGATGTGTCTGGACATCTTTTTAATCACCGAGGTCAGCCATGGAGGGTTAAAAAACACACTTGTAATGGATGCAGTGCTTAATCTATACCAGTTTTGTGATGCTTTAGTAAAGACTATGGCAACATAGCTCATTCCAGAACTTCTCTGGACATATCTATGCCACAGGACAGCAAGGTGACTTCTAACCCTGGTCATACCAGCACAAACTCTATGAAAAGCACTGATGTCAGAATGTGATTGTTCTGGTAAACAAAGTGCTGTTGATGAGACAGGGGTGGGGAGCACATCTGATGAAATATTTTTTACCTGTTAGTCCTCTGTCACCCTTTTGCAGCAGCATGCTGTCAAGGAGAGGGCGCAGGATTGCTCTTACATCCTCCCCTAAGGCACAGAGTAAACAATGAAGTTACTGAGAATCTCCTTGGAGGAGCTGTTACCTTGACATTTGTACTTGCAGCTTAGTTATGCTCCACCAGGAAACCTTCTGTGCCACCCCTGACTCCTCTGATCTGGGCCCCATCTCCAGTGGAGCTGAGTGTCTTAGGCTCCCATGGACAGGGGTTTCCAGCAAAACGGGGACTTGTGCTGCACTTTGAAGGACTTCAGTGTTGCATTTGAAAATAAAATTTAATTGGCAAATGCCACTCTTAATATGACTGACTGATTTTTGGTACCCCTTGAAAGCTAACCAAAACTCCCTGGAGGCAGCTTTTCCCCCTGTCTTTTCGTTGCAGGTTCAAAGCTCTCAGGCAAGTTAGGCAGGCACTTAGGAAGGAGCAAGACCAGAACCCTGCTTCTCTGGTGAGGTGTTACAACATACTCAACAAGACCTGCAAGGGTTCCTCTCCACAGGGCAAAGCAAGGAGAGGGCAAAGAGAGCTGCCACAGGAACAGAAATCATTCAAACCCAAAGGTATTTGTGTTAGTTAAGATTCTGCAGAAGGCTGATTTTCACAGAATGTATCTGGTTGGAAGAGACCTCAAAGATCATGCAGTCCAACCCTTGACCCAGCACTGAAAGCTCCACACTTAACTATGTCCCTAAATGTCAGATCCACATGCTGCTTCAACACCCCCAGGTATGGTGACTCCACCACTGCCCTGGGCAGACCATTCCAATGTTTGATAATCCTCTTTGTGAAGAAATANATCACCGAGGTCAGCCATGGAGGGTTAAAAAACACACTTGTAATGGATGCAGTGCTTAATCTATACCAGTTTTGTGATGCTTTAGTAAAGACTATGGCAACATAGCTCATTCCAGAACTTCTCTGGACATATCTATGCCACAGGACAGCAAGGTGACTTCTAACCCTGGTCATACCAGCACAAACTCTATGAAAAGCACTGATGTCAGAATGTGATTGTTCTGGTAAACAAAGTGCTGTTGATGAGACAGGGGTGGGGAGCACATCTGATGAAATATTTTTTACCTGTTAGTCCTCTGTCACCCTTTTGCAGCAGCATGCTGTCAAGGAGAGGGCGCAGGATTGCTCTTACATCCTCCCCTAAGGCACAGAGTAAACAATGAAGTTACTGAGAATCTCCTTGGAGGAGCTGTTACCTTGACATTTGTACTTGCAGCTTAGTTATGCTCCACCAGGAAACCTTCTGTGCCACCCCTGACTCCTCTGATCTGGGCCCCATCTCCAGTGGAGCTGAGTGTCTTAGGCTCCCATGGACAGGGGTTTCCAGCAAAACGGGGACTTGTGCTGCACTTTGAAGGACTTCAGTGTTGCATTTGAAAATAAAATTTAATTGGCAAATGCCACTCTTAATATGACTGACTGATTTTTGGTACCCCTTGAAAGCTAACCAAAACTCCCTGGAGGCAGCTTTTCCCCCTGTCTTTTCGTTGCAGGTTCAAAGCTCTCAGGCAAGTTAGGCAGGCACTTAGGAAGGAGCAAGACCAGAACCCTGCTTCTCTGGTGAGGTGTTACAACATACTCAACAAGACCTGCAAGGGTTCCTCTCCACAGGGCAAAGCAAGGAGAGGGCAAAGAGAGCTGCCACAGGAACAGAAATCATTCAAACCCAAAGGTATTTGTGTTAGTTAAGATTCTGCAGAAGGCTGATTTTCACAGAATGTATCTGGTTGGAAGAGACCTCAAAGATCATGCAGTCCAACCCTTGACCCAGCACTGAAAGCTCCACACTTAACTATGTCCCTAAATGTCAGATCCACATGCTGCTTCAACACCCCCAGGTATGGTGACTCCACCACTGCCCTGGGCAGACCATTCCAATGTTTGATAATCCTCTTTGTGAAGAAATATTTCCTAACATCCAGCCTAAACCTCCCCTGGCACAGCCTAAAACCATTTCCTTCAGCCCTGTCACTTGCCATCAGGGAGAAGAGGATGGCACTCTCCTTGCTCCAACATTGCTTCAGATAGTTGCAGAGAACAATAAGGTCTCGCTTCAGCCTCCTCTAGACTGAACAGCCTCAGCTCCCTCAGATGCTTCGTGCAGGTCATGTGGTTCAGGCCCTTCAGGAGCCTCATTGCCCAATTTGTACTTTATGCTACCCCTTAATGTCTGATTTGAAAAGCAGTTTCAGTTGAATGGGGAAAAAAAGAATACAAGAGGTTGTTTTCCAAAGCTGCTTCCATCTAATAGAAACATCACAGTAATGATAGTAACAGGAAACTCAGCAAAGCTTTCCACAAATGAAAACTCTTTCCATTCTGAAGTCCATAAAATTACTATTTTCCTTCTCAGCCAAGTCCTCATAGACACTTAAGAGTAAGGCTGGAGAAGCTTTGCCTGCCAGTAGTGATGGGGAGAGGCAGGAGGCTGTTTGCAAGGCTCAGGGCTGATCTACAATCCTCAGCAGCGCTGTTATTTCCTAAACACTTGCTTCAGAGAGCAGAAGAAATTTAAAAACCATTGGGATAAAAGTGTTTGCAGCACGTGGGCCTGTCTTGAAACATCTCACAGCACTGCCGTTTGCTGCTTTGCTGTTGCAGTGACTTGGTGCTTCCCCCTCAACCAAGCAGAAAGGAAGCTAGAAGGGAGTTCTGAATTGTCCTAAGCTGGCAAAACCCATCACCCTCCAGCACACCTCAGGAGGGAGAGACCATTATAAGCTCTGAGATGTGTATTTATGTTTAAAGTGTGCTTGAATATGCTGCTGCACAGCTTTATTTGATACAAACTATAACGTGAAGGAGATAAATCTATTTACCTGCAACATGAAAAGCAGCAACACAGTAGGTGTGGCAGGCTGAAGCTTCCTGAGGAAGCTGCTACACGGGAACTGAGCCATCACAGCAGGCTGAACCCAGAACACAGCACCTTCAGCATTAGGATGGGCTTTGCTGCAGCCACATCTGAGAACAGGGTAACTTCACTCATTTCCTGCTGACCAGAGTTATGTGTCTCAGATCTGCAATGCAGAAGGTAAAGAGCACCAGCCATGTAGGACTTGGAGGACATGGCTGTGGCTCACCACTTCCCTGCAGCAAACAGGTGATGTTTCACCAGCCCCATCAGAGGCCAGCTTCTGGGAGCTGGACTGCCACCTGAGTGGTTTAATCCTTTCTTTCCTCTCTGTTTTGTTAAACAGCTGCCACCTCTCGAGTTGCTACCCTTCTGCAGAGAATGTAAGTTGCACCTGTGGCTTGCATCAAGACCATATACCAAGCCAACAGAGGTCATAGAATCATAGAATGGTAAGGTTGGAAGGGACCTCAAGGATCATCTAGTTCCAACCCCCTGCCATAGGCAGGGACACCTCCCACTAGTACAGGTTACTCAAGGCCTCATCCAATCTGGCCTTGAACACATCCAGGGAGGGAGCAGCCACAACCTCCCTGGGCAACCTGTTCCAGTGCCTCACCACCCTTACTGTAAAGAACTTCCTCCTAACATCTAGTCTAAATCTCCCCTCTGCCAGTTTAAGCCCATTGCCCCTTGTCCTGTCATTGCAGGACCTTGTAAATAATCCTTCCCCAGCCTTCCTGTAGGCCCCCTTCAGATACTGGAAGGCTACTATCAGGTCCCCTCGAAGCCTTCTCTTCTCCAGGCTGAAGAGCCCCAACTCTCTCAGCCTGTCCTCATAGGAGAGCTGCTCCAGCCCTCTGATCATCTTTGTGGCCCTCCTCTGGACCCGCTCCAACACTTCCATGTCCTTCCTGTGCTGAGGGTTCCAGAACTGCACACAGTACTCCAGGTGGGGTCTGATGAGAGCAAGACAATACTCAAGTTATTACATATTCCAGGAAACATGCAGAAGTGAGGTACTACTCTACAGCACTGCATTCTGAAGGAGCTAAATCTGCTGCCCTTCTTGTATTCTTCCCTAAGTGAAACATCCATTCATGTGTATCCACTCCCCTGCCAAGACTTTAACCCCAGGCTCTAAAGGCCACCCTGCCCCACATTCTACCTGACAGCAGATTTACAGTAAGTAAAAGGGAAGACACAGCCTATCTGGAAAGAGTTGATGAGGTTTCTCATCAAAGTAAGTGAGATTATATTCACAGAAATGTTAATATTTTATTCTCTGTTACTTTCCCACCACACATGTATGAAATAACTTCAACCAAGCCATTCAGTTTCTTATTTATTAGTAAGCCTGTACACCATCACGCTTGTGATGGCGCCTGAAAAAAAAGAACACTAATAGAACACAGTCTCCATGTTTCAGATGCAAATTGCTTCCAAGACTTTAACATCAATATCCCAGACTATCTTATAAAACCCCCGAAACACTGGGGATTGCTGTCCAGCACTGCAGAAGGAATCACTTGGGTGCGAAGGGGTTGGATCAATCTGACGCAGAAAGACCAGTGTTATTAGAGTTCCCAGGGGACAGTCTTTATTACAAGCCCAGTTTGGTCCTTCTCCAGTGCCTCCTTTTGGAGTTGTACCTAAGACAGAAGCAGTGTAAATTAGCAAAGTGCACACACATTTGAAGATCCACATGGACCGAAACCTCCCTGAATTAGCTCAGCACTGAAATCTTGCTTTCAGTCCAGAAGCCAACAAGAATAACCATCTGCGTTCTCATTTTCCACAATTTCTATCTCTGCCTACTTTCTTCATTCACTGACCAAACAGCACATTACTGCCACTGAACCTAAACCCCAAAGAGATAAAGGCAGTTGCAAATCACGTCAGCACTGGGGGGGAAATATCCTACCTCCTCTTTCAGAGACAAGACCTATGATGTCATATTTACTCCCCAGTGACAATAAAATCTCTGAAATGTAGTTCATAGTCTTAACACAAGAATGTTAGAATTGAATGGTTTTCAATGTATGAAAGCAAAGCACTGTATGGAAAAGGCCCTTTTCCAAGGAAACATGGGTATCTACTTGTCCATGTTAAGAACAAATAGTTTCACCACTGTACAGGTGAAACCAAAGCATTAACAGGGTTACTCTCAGCAGGAAAATGACAGTACTCCCACAGAATGAAGCACTGCAATTGCAGCCTGCTTAGCACACTTTGGATAACACGGATAACCAACACTGAAGTGCCTCAAGACAGGAAGTCATGATTTTGCTCCATGGTTAAAGTGTTTCGAGGTACTGCAATTTAACTAAAACAGAACTCAGTTGTAAGCTGGTATACAGAAGCACAAGAAAGGAACCTGACAATTCTGTGCCCTTTCACTGCCCAACCCAACCACTGTCACTCATCCCACTATTTACGACAAAAAGGGATCCGGGGAAAAGAATCCTGTTCCCTTACGAAGTCTGTGCAGGGGAGCATACGAGATAAAAAGCTAGCTGCACAGCATGAGTGAACCAAACTATACTGGTTGAAACTCTGAAACCAGAGGGCTCAGAAATGCACCATCTTCTGCATGCCCTCATATGTATCTTGCACTCTGGAGTACTCTCTTACTGTGTTTTCCTGAACAAACACTTGTGGCAAATGAAAAGGAACTGCTGCAGTCACACCCCAAGGATCTCATACTACCCATTTTATCTCACATATACCAAACAAGACCTTTGCTCTCTTACACACAGCCTTCTTTATCTCAGAAGAGCCATACAGAGTTCCTTGGAACCGCAGGGACCCAGAGGGACAGCTATGAGAGAGGGTAAAGGTGTAGGGATGGTGAATGTCTGAAGCAGACAAGCTACTAGGGTACAAATTCTGGAATTAATTATCCCCACGCTTTCACTTTCAACATCCTGTCATCCAACACTTGTGAATACCTGCAGGTCACAATATGGACTACTACACAAGGAACGGCCCCTACGCTACTTCAGAGGAACACAGACGGCCGACTGTATCTGCTGGTCTGTTTCTACTGGCATGCGTGTGTGGTACTCGGGGCCACAAAACGGCGCTTCTGCTTGCACAAACGCTTTTACATAATCAGCGCTTGCCGCCTTCACACCCCACGGGCGGCCTAGCTTAGACCCTATGCGGTTGTGCTCCTCGGAGAGCAACAGCCCGCCATATTACCTGATCTTATTGCCCGTTTTCATGCGAATCCATTGCGGGATGGGCCGGTTCTGCTTCTGTTTCTTAGCAAGGAAGCGTTTGATCTTGAACGTCTTGTGAGACGACTGGAAGAGAGAGCAGCCGTTAGACCCACCGGGCAGCCCCTGCATAGCCCGGCCCGGCCCTCTCGCGGGAGCTCAGCCGCACCAGCGAAGGAAGTACGCTCCGCAGGGCTTCGGCCGGCTAGGGAGGGGAAAGATGCACCCAGGCCGCTCCACCCCGCGGTCTGCCTCCCAGGAATCCCAAGTTAGCCAGTGGCGGCGAGAGAGCCCGCGGTATCGCAGCACTGCAGCGGATGGCTGCCGATAGTCTCACCATGGCGAGCAGATGCCTGGCGTCCCGGCGATGGCGGCGGCGGAAGAGGCGGAAGGGGCTGGGACAAGCGGCGACAGAGAGTCGCGGTGCGGGTCGGGTTCCGCGGGCACAGCACCCCCTGTTGGCTCGGCGGCCCGGCCCCGGCACAGACGGAGCTGAGTGAGGGACGGCGGCAGGACGAGTTTCTGCGAGTTTATTTGGTTTAGTACAAAAGAGCTATGGCTAAAATTCGCTAGCTTAGGGGAGCTGCTACTGGTGGTCTCTTTCTGGGCTGTAAAATAATACTTCAAGTTAGGAGGGGAGATGAAGCCGTACCTAGAGGGCAGGAGTTAGGAACAGTTTGGACTCTACAGAAAGGAGAATGCTGGAACAGAACAGGATGCTCAAACCAGCTACATTTGATGAAAAAATAAGCATTTCAATGTAGGTAGACTTTACACAAGAATTTGTCAAGAAGTATCCCAATATTAAGCCAGCTTATTCATACACTCCAACTTAATTACTTTATCCAGAGAACTGAAGAGGAAGGGCTCTCCCCTCCCTCACACTGTCACAGCAATGCCAGATGTTCTCCTCTTGACAGGCTCAAGGACTCTTGTGCACTGGTACCTCAAAAACCCCAGCCTGCAGACCTGTCTTGCTACTGGACCGACATAATTCAGCTATTACTGCCTCAGGTAGGAACACCACACAACATTGCAACACCTGTGTTAACTCCAAGCGGCTTCCACCTTGCTCTGCGGAACTGCATCCAACTCTGGCTCTGATCACTTTACAGTAAAGCTCTGGCTTTAGATCCAGGTGTCATCTCCTCCTGACCACATGACTCATTTATTGTCATATTTAAGGCCATAAAGTCTTTCTACTTTGCAAAGATTCTCTTCTCTGTGTAGTTAGATGCTGGGAAAATAAATTCAAATAACTGAAAATACAATGAGAACACATTTCGAATTCCGAATCTACAGCTGAGGTTCTTTAACCAGAAGCATCCAACAGCACAATGCCCCCTTTTCTTCCTTTGTTCCTTCTTTGCTTCGAAGGCACTTCTGGATTGCGTGGTACATGCTCTTTGGCTGCACAGACAGTCAGAACACATAAGGCTTGCATGCTAGTCACTCCTCTTCCTTCATATTACTGCTTTCACTCTCTTGTTTCTTATCCGCTCCCTGATCTGTGGGCTTTGCAGCACTGTCTTCATACTGACACAATCTGCTTCGACTTCGTGCTCCTGGCTGGTACAGCTGCATTGCTGGACGATCCTGAAATAAATCAAAGCTATTTAGACTTTTTCATAGCCCCACACTATCATGGTTACTATGGCATCAGTAACATGAAAAAATGGCTCAAACTTTTCAAGGTGTTCTAGTTTAAATTATTTCATCGAGGTGGCAATGTAAATTCAGCTGTCTCAAATCAACGTGATATCCCTGTTCAAGCCACAAAGAACGATGTGCATAGCTGTAAGGACAGTTTCCTTCTGAAATGAGTTCAGCTTGTCCACCTTCTTCAACACCTTGAATTTCATTTGTACCCCATAATGCCCTAAGCATCATGGAAAAGTAGCATACTGATGCTGCAAACCCAGAGTATAAAAAACTAAACTCAAGACATTATTTCTTGAGTCTACAGAAGATCTCTTGTATTCTGCATGTAGCAGTCACATCCCCATTTTGGAGGAACCTGTTCAATCATATCCATTTTGAGATATATTTTTACGAACATATAGGATCAGTAGAGGTTAGTAATGCTCTAACAACACTTAAAGATACAGCCTATGGCTGTGTAAGTTAGCAAAAGGAAAGTTAACAAAGGAAAAGGAGCCTTGGGCTATCTTGGCTTAGTTCTTATATAGAGACAAGAAGCATCAAAAATGGTTTAGCAAAGTTCAGTGGACTAACAGGACTAACTTTCTAGCAATGGCAGAAGTTTCAACAGAGAAACCACATGGTTCTTTCCTTGAAGTGCTTATATTCTACATCCCACAAACTGGTCCCTATGAATCAACATATGAGTTTAAAGAAATCCAGCACCTTGTTTCTGATACGATCCCTCTTAATCGTATCTTCTTTCTTATCGTCTTTGGTTACTTTCTCAGATTTGTCCATGCTGCTGGTAAAGTCTGTAAGATCACTTTTCTTTCCCTTTTCTCTGAGTAAGTCTCTCTCCTTTTTCACCTCTTCCTCTTTTCTTCTATAAACCTTCTCTTTCTCAAAGCGCTCTTTCTGCCTCCGACGCTCCTCTTCTTGGCGTCTCAGTTTCTCCCTCTGTGCTCTCTCATATTCTCTGTCTCTTTCAAAATCTCTATCTCGGTCCCTGTAGTCCTTTACACACTCATCTTCTGATCTGTATGAAAACAAAACTGAAAATTAAGCTCAAAAAGTTCATCAAACAGAGCTGGGAGATCAATGTAATACTGGTGTAAATGTGCAATACGAAGAAGACACATTGGTAGGTTCTAGGGAGCTTTTGGGAAGCTGCAACAAGCTGAGTCATGCATGATAACCAGAGATGACAATGACTGCTACGACTTCCCAGCCTTCTACTCACATAGCTGGCTGAGTCTTGTCTGGCTTTCAAAAACACCTGAATTTCTCTCATCACTATTTTTCACACAGCAGGAACCAAACCTTGAATAGATCACGGAGCTGTTGAGAATTACACTTGCCACTCTGACCTTTTACAAGACTTAAAGGGACTAGTAACTGGAGTGCACCTTTCCTCTTGCCATGGTTGTAATTCTCTCATTGCAAGGACAATGTTCACAGCCTGCTGCAGGTCACCTACACCTGGGCTTCCTTTGTGGAGTTCCTACAGTGAGCTGCAAAATACCAGTTTGCCCACTAGTGAAGAGTTGTCATGTAATTCATACAACTTCCTGTAATCACGGGGTTGTGCATTGCCCCAGAGAACACACCTCATGGACTGTATAGAAAAACAATTTGAAAAGAATCTCAAAACGCAGTCATGGCAGAGCAGGCTAAGTCTCAGTATGATCAGGAAACAAGTTATATATACATATATAGATTTATAGCAAGTACTAGAATACTTTTTTGCCTTCTCTTCTTTTGTCTCCCCATCAGATCGTTTGGCAGATGCACTACTCGCATTTTTTTCCTCCCTCAGAGCCTCTTTTTCCAGTTTCTTGGATTTTTCTTTTCTCTCCAAGTCTTTTTCATCTTTTTCAGGCTTCTTAAGTAGCTACAAAGAAAACAGAAGTCTCAACTAAAAAGCTCACTCTAATACATATTGTCTGGCACAACACCGAAATTGCGTCAAAGGAACCATAGTCCAGTAAGAAATCAACACTTAAGTAATATTACGACAAACGGTAGTATTTCTAAAAGCTGGAGTGTATGAGTAAGCATAGCCCACAGAGCAGACTAGGATTTTTCTCCTAAACCAGGCAATTTTAGAAAGCTTCAAAATAGTCTCCGTTCCATAGTGGTCACAATTCTGTTTAGCACAGCATGTACAACAGTCACAGGACAAAAGCTTTAAATATTACTATGAAGCATTACAGCATGTAAACTTTTACAATGCCTAATATTGAGTATTACAAAAAAGTGGTAGTTGACTAACACCAAACTTGTGATTTTTCCACACAATACTCAAAGCACAATTGGAAAGACTGATATACAAATAATAAGGGAAAGGGAGTGTAACAGTTTATAATAAAGAACTGTTCTAGACCTTAATCTTTGGTTCTTCTTTTGATCTGTCTCTTTCTTTTTCGGGGCATCTGTCTACTTTCTTCAGTTTTTCTGCTTCCTTTCTCTTCCTTCTCTCCTCCTCCTTCCATTTTCTTCTTTCTTCTTCTCTTTGTCTTTTTCTTTCCAATTCTCTTCTTCTCCTCTCCTCTCTTTTTTCTTCTCTCAGTCTCTGCGTAAAAGCAAAGACAAATAGTGTATTTCCACACTAGAAAAATGCCACCTCAAACCCACTCCAATTATAAAAAGTCCTGCTGCTCTGTTGTGAACTTGAACATGTAAGAGCATCATTTAACTGTTTTTTTCCCCCCTCATTCATAAGGCTTAATTTTTACTGTCTTAAAACTCCACAACACTAGACTCAGCCTTTGTCATTCTATGTTTAATGTTAAATCTTTCCCATACATGATTTTCTCCACTTATAAAGGTGAAAATGAGCTTATGTGCTAGGAGAAAGCTCTTCTACAAGGATCTCAGACATAACTGCATTAAAAATGAAAGCATTAAAGATATGAATCTGGTTTGGAAGTACCACAATAAACATTTAGCTATGACCAGAATGCAGAGAAGCACTACCATTCCTACAAAGGCCACTGTTCTAGCAGTTTAAAATAAGACGTTAACAAGCAACTTGCATCAAAAGCTTTTTTTTTTTTTTTTTAAAGGAAGGGCAGAAAGACATCAATACACACATTACAATATACACACCTATGCTTTAAATCAGTGAATTGTGCCTGAAAGCAACAAGAAGATTCTGGAGATAAGTCTTACCTGTTTATTTTTCAAGAAGTTCAATAAAGGAGTAGTCTTTTTAGCTAAAGAATATATAAAACAAATGTAAGCAATCTGCCTTATTCAACATTGCAATAACTACAACAAAACCCTCTACGAAATGAAGAAGCCTTATGGATTATCCAGCCTATCTCCTCCCACACAGAGCAGTGAAACATGGATTCCAATGCCATTCCTGAACAGTGGAAACTATCAGGATTCCATAAACTTCTTTAGGACACTATTATGACACACAGTACCCCTATCTGTAAAGGGATATTCTTCTGTATTAGGCTTTCCCCAGAATCTCTTTCAAAGTAAGAGATACCTGTAACATGCTTTAAAAACTTGTGTGGAACATCACTGCTCACAGCATTTTGCACCGCTGCATCTCACTGAAACACAGCCACTCCACAGTCTAGCCTGGCTACAAATATCTATCTAGCAGCTCAAAACAGGCAGAGCTATTATCACATGAAAGTTAAACCTAGAGCAGGGTTTAGAGCACGGGAGCAAAACAAAATACACTGTGGAACATTAGCCTAAAGGTTTAACAAGCACACAGAAGAAGTCAGTCTCCTCCAGGTTAGAAATCACAGCTTCAAATTACAACACATACATTTTTTTGTGCTCTAGGAAAATGTATAGTACATAGATTTCCATACCTATTAGTTCTTTGTTTCTTGCCTCTATTTCCTCCAGCAATGTTTCAGGAGTGGAGGTTAATTTTTCATCATCTGCACTATAACTTTCCAAAAACTTCTTGTATTCTGGATCTACAGGGAAGGGGGAAACAGAAGGGGAAAAAAAAAAAAAAGAAAGGAAAAACAACAAAAAAATATACTGTAAAATGAAAATTATCTTATTGCACTCTGTTGGAAATCTGGGTTAGATTTGCATGAGTTATGTTGTTTATATGTCACCTTTTCATCAGCTGGCAGCTCTCAGATGAGCAGCTGCATTATGTTTGCCTAGAATAATTGTATTTAATAGATATGCAGCTGAAAAAGCAGGCTGATAAGCTTCAGATCTAATTAAGCAAACATTCCATTGACAAACTATAATATCATAGTAAAAACATTATATTAAAACTACTGCTAGGCCTTTGAAGTCTACACATGCAAAACAAACTTAGCCAGCTGTTATACCATCTTCAATGGTTCCAGTTTTGGCATCCTTTTTCTTACTCTTCTTTTTTGCAGCTTTCTGGAAAGGTGCAAACTCAACTATGGCAGCATATTCCTGACCTGTTAAGAGGATAGGCAAAGCCACGTTAAAATAGAGATGACACATATATAAAATAAGAGTATATTGTCCATGTCTAAAGCTGGAAGATAAAGCTTCACAAGAAATGTGCAATACTAGGAGAGACTACTTGGACAGTATAAAAATAAATTGTTGTATTTTGAAAGCCATTTATTAAAAATACATTTTAGAGATGGCAGAATTCATGGACTAAACACTCCATGTGTTGTGTGAGGTAAATTAAAGAGTTCACAAATAATACTAGATTTAAAAGTGCTCATAACTGTGAGTTTAGCCACTTCAGCTACACCACACAACATTAATAGCCTCATCCTACAGACTATGCATCACCCATTGTGCAAGTAGAAGAGAATATTTTAAGTGAATGAAATCAAAGCAAATCTGAGTTTTCGTAAAACACACTAAAGTGCCTTAAGTTACATCCAGGCTTTGAAGTTTTACCTTCTGACAAGAATTCTACATTTATGGCTACATAAAGCTAATACCACTGTTGGGTATGGCAAGCACAGAGTGCTGTTACATCGCAAGCCAGCTTATTTAAAAGATCAAGGGGCTGCTATAACCTTGTCATCCAAACCTGCTAAGTAAGGAAGAATCTTGTGGATAGAGTTTTGTCTCACATAAAACATCTGGCTGGATGAAATGTAAAATGTGTGCAGTTGAAACAAAGTTCAAGGTGAAATCCTTGGCTTGCTGAAGCCAGCAATAAGACTTGTGTTGAAGCTTTTGCTAAATATGTAAATTTAAGAACCACCAATGAGAGTCTAACAACTTTTAGTGACACGATGTAGGCAGTTTTAAAAGCAAAGTTTAAAAACATGAGACGTACTGAATACCTAACATGTGTTTAGAAAAGAGGCAAGTGGCAACTGAACACTTGGACATTTAACCAATAGTTAAACAAAATATTTGTTCCTTACAGATTAAGGTCTTCGGACAGCTGTCAGTTTTACAATTTAAGACTGAAAGGAACTAAATGTTCCTTTTACTGAATTAGGATTACTCACTGAGTTGTAAATCACAACAAGTAGTAATTGGAATTAAAACCTGACCAAACAGTAAGTCACACTGTTAAATGCATAGAGACCAGGTGCAGGAAATTGCACAAGGTGGCACCATTGACCTCCACTTCATCTAGGTTGGACAGTAATACCACCTACCCACTTTCACTTTCCAGGCTTTACTCTCAGGTATAACAATGCAAGTATCAACCTACAGAATGCAGCAACTAGTTTTACATTGATACCACTACAATCTTGATGTATATTTAACTCGGCTTTAGACAAAAATATACAAAATAGACTTAGAAATACGCAGGATTATTTTTTGATTAGTTTCCACAAAGCATAAGACCTTTTCTTTGTTCTTTGAAATGCTCCATGACAAAACCCTAACAAGTCAGAAGCGGCATGCTAGGCTGCTCACAGCCAGGGATCCCTATAAAACCAAACGAGCACACTGTGTGCATACCAGAGAAAATGCTAACACACAGCTCATTTACCTTTGTGGTCCACAAAAACATAGCCGTCAAAACGATCCCTGAAGAGGACTATGTCTTCCTGGTTTTTAAAATTGATGTAGGCTCTCGAGTACATGTGAGGGTACAAGCTGCAGAAAGACAAGACCGAGAGAGCCAAGCTGAGGAGGCGGTGCACTTCCTGGGGCCCGGCTGGCGGTAATGGCGCCTCTTGGCAGCCAGCCCTGGGGGCCCGGTGGCCGTACCTGGAGTCGTTGGCGAAAAACTCGAAGTAGTCATGATCAGGCAGGGGCTGGAGGTGCTCCTCCAGTTGCTCCTTCGTCAGGCTGGGCGGTAGACGGCGGATCACCACCTGCAGCACGGCAACGGTGGTTAGGGCGGCCCGCAGCACCGGGGAATAACTAACTCACCGCTGCCACCCTCTCCTCTTTCCCGGGGGCAGCCGCAGCTCTCCCCTCAACAGCTGTCGCGCCAGGCCATTTACTGCGGGTGTCGGAGAGCCCACCCTCAGCAGCGCGCAAGCCCCACCTTGCTCAGCGTTTCCTTCTTGTCCTTGGGTCGCTCGAGGCGGTCGAGCTCGGCTCCGCCGGCCCTGCCATCCGTGCCGGTCCCCGGCCCCGTCCCTGTTCCCAGCAAGGCCCCTGGCCCGACGCCGGGCCCGCGGCGCTCCTTGGGCCTTGCGTTTTCCTTGTCCTCCTTCATCCCGGGCCGCGGGACAGCGCCGCGCGCCCCCTCCCACCCATTGGCCGCCGCGCCTCTCGCGCGACTGCGCCTCACAGGGCCACGAGCCGCGCCCTCGGCCGAGGCCTCCCTGCCGTGGCCCTGAAGGACTACAACTCCCGGTATGCACTGGGCCCCACCGGACTGCGGCTCCCGGCATGCATCAGGCCCGGTCCGCCGCAGCACCCCCACCTCAATAAAGCTCCCAGCAGGAGTTGAGCTCTGCAAGGTTAGTATCAGTATGCTGCTAGCACGACTCGGGTATTCCGGTACGGCCCACCCACTGCAGGGCCAGTCTCTAAGGCCGCCGCCGGACAGGCTGGGACTCGGACGCACCTTCACTTCCGGCCCCTGCATTACGGAGGCAGAACATCCCCGCGGCATCCCCGTTACCACCCCTTTTCCGGGTCTGCCTCGGTTGTGACGGCGGCGCGGGGCAGGCCGGGAGTGCCCGCAGGGAGCAGGGGAACGGACAGTGCAGCACCGGCGGGATGTGGTACGAGATCCTGCCCGGCATGGCCGTCATGGGCATATGCCTCAGCATCCCCGGCCTCTCCACCCTCTACATCCACCGTTGGCTGAATGGAGGCAAGGTCAGTGCGGGGCAGGGCAGATCGGGGCCCTACTTCCCCCACCCTTCCCCCTAGTCCTCTTTTTAGCACCTGGGATCCCTTCTTTCTCGGGCCCTCCTTTCCCGGTGCCACTCCTGTCGACGGAGATCTTTGCCGCGCGGAAGGTCCAGGGCTATAACTGGCAGCACTGTGCCCACCCACAGGAGAAGAGGATCGCTCGCTTTCCCTACCAGTGGACCCTGATGGAGAGAGACAGGCGACTGTCGGGTGTCAACAAGTACTACGTGTCCAAGGTAAGTGTCCGGAGAGTCGGCCAGCTCCTGGTGGGAGGGAAGCAGGAGCTATGCACAGCTTCCTTCACTCAGCTCTGGACCCGGGAGTCCCATGGGTTGCACTTGGGGCTGCTGGAGCTCACTGTGTTTTTGCAGCTGGCTTGCCTGGGGGGAATGTGCCCTTCAAATTGAATTTTAATTAGGACTCTGGTACTTCAGTATAGTTTGAAACCCTGCATTTTAATCTCTTCCCTTTTGCAAGTTCACAAAAAGAATGATGTAGATATGGCTGTTACTTTCTGTTTTTCAGGGTCTGGAGAACTTGGACTAAGGCACACTGAAGAATCCACATATCTATATAAAACAATGTAACTCTTTAATAAAGGTGTACATGTATTCAACCTTTACCTATGTTGTTGTGGTGAGTTGGCCCTGGCTGCATGCCAAGTGCCCACCAAAACTGTTCTATCACTTCCATTCCTCTGATGAACAGGAAGAAAAAATAACAGGAAACTCATGGGTCAAAGAAAGGACAAGGAGAGATCCCTCTCCAGTTACTGTCATGAGCAAAATGGACTCAAGGAAATTAATGTATTGCAAATCAACTCAGAGTAGGGTAATGACAAACAAATCTAAGTCTTAAAACATCTTCTACCACCCCTCCCTTCTTTCTGGGCTCACCTTCACTCCTGATTTCTCTGCCTTCTCTCTCAGTGGCATAAGGGGACAGGGAATGGGGGTTGCAGTCAATTTATCACATCCCATCTCTGCATTGCTTTTCTCCTCAGGTGGCAGACTTCTCACATTCTTCCCCTATTCTAGTATGGGGTTTCTCCCACAGGAGTCAGTCCTCCACAAACTTCTCCAGTGTGAGTCCTTCCCATGGGCTGGAGTTCTTCACAAACTGCTCTAGCATAGGTCTCTTCACTGGGTGAAATCCTTCAGGAGCAGACTGTTCCACTGTGGGTCCCCCCCTGCATCTGAACTGCTCTGCTGAATGAACTGACTTGGGACAAAGTGTTTCTGATGGTCTGTCAATAGTTCTGAGCTGTAACTTCTAGCCTGTGTCACTGTGCAGGGACAGATACATCTGACACTTCTCTGTGGCAGTTTGTGTCTAGGCTTTGAGGTAATGTGGTTAAAGGAAGGTCTACAGCTGCTTGTATTGTCTAGATGTGGGCAGCCTTGGGTTTGTCTCCTGACAAGCTTGTCCAGGTCCCCATTTTCTGATGGGCTGAAAAGAGCTTGGGAATCAATCAAATACTGGCCCACAGCACTGGCTGGAGAGACAGAAGAACTAGTGGGAAAAGACAACCAGGGAAAGATGTAGAGGTCAGGACAGGAAACTGAGGAGAAGCTTCTAGAGGTCACGTTGACCTTCAGCACCTCTCCCAAACTACAAAGTCAGATGAAAGGAAAACAACAGCTGCTTTAGGCATGGTTTGCTGTAATCCTTCCAGATAATAAGGAATAGTGAATCCATGTTGGACAGAGTTCCCAAATCGTGGAGGCTGGCAGAAACATGACAAAAAGAGAATCTGTCAGGATCCCACATTTGCTTGCCTGCTCATACCCTCTGGTAGACTTTGGCTGCCACACAGGAATTTCCCTAGGGTCTCCAACCATAGGGCTTCCCCTGGCCTCAAATGCCGCTGGGCACGCTGGGAGCCCAGTGCTCTTGTTGCCTGGGAACGAGCTTGCCATGGCAACGCACAGCAAACACTCCTGGGAAGGCTGGATACTGTGGCCGGCTGAGTTGCTCTGCAGGTCTCATGTCCCCGGGGAAGAAGGGACAGACACAGAAACACTGCCAGGGCCCCGGAACACTAACCTGGGCACCAGCCACCCCTGTCTGGAACCAGACTTTTGCCACCCACCTGTGCCACAGGCCCAAACATCTGGCAAGGGCAGCTGAGAAGCAACAGCAATCGTTTTGGGCAGGTGGAAGCAGGGCTGAGCAGAGGTGGGTTATGGAACAGCAGAGGTGACTAGCCTGCTGCTTTTCAGGCTGTCTCCTTTCTGGACTGGCCTCAAGTTTCTCAGGTGGGTCCCACAGCTCTGGAGATAAACTTTTTCTCAGGGTGTTTCTGTGGTTCTCTTTCTAAAGGTGAATAAAATGGACAAAGGAGATGAAAATGGTGCCAATGACGAAAAAGCTGGCATTCTCACAGAAAACAGAAGTGGTGCAGAGGGACATATTCCACAAATGGAGAACAAAGACAAAGGTAGAAAGCTTTCTCTTTTTGCATGTGTCAGAGTCTTCCTAGAAGAATTTCTCAGTTTTTTTTATCTCTTAGAAAGTGAGTATGTCATCAAAAACATCCAGTGGACCACAGGCAACAACTTTACAGTAGAAAGAGGACTGCAGCAGATTGAAGAAGTAATTTCTGTGAGTGACAATTCCATCCACTCGGGAAGGTCACAACTTCTCACTGTTGAGGAGTGTGAAAAATTAGCCCTGTTTTCTCTTTAGCACCTCCCTCAAATCACCTCTATTAGACAGTGTCATGTGTTCGTTCTGTAGGCATGGGAGATTCATGAAAGCTGGCTTCACTGGTCAGAATTTCTCCAGGAAGAAGACCTGAAGGACACCAAGAGGTACCACTACAGAGTTTGCTGGAGCATGCCAACACGCCGAAAACCCATCCCACGATCAACAGCAAATGTCTACTTTGTGATAGAGATCTCCAAAATCAAACCTGCTGTAAGTACTCAGGACTGGCACCAATCCTTTAAGTGGCGTTTCCTGAGGCAGAGAAATGCCACGGCAGTGGAGAGGCTGCCAGGCCTGAGTGTTGCCAGAGAAACTGGGGAGAGATTTAAATGCAATGTGATGGAAATTAGCAGTCAGTGGCCAAGGGCAGCAGAACACAGAGCCCAAGGCTGGTTTAGTTCCCAGATTGTCAAGACTTGAGAGAAATCTGACAAACTGAGAATCTGGCAGGATCCCCTAGCTGCTTTCCTGCTCAGAAAGTCTTCCCCTTCCAAGCAACAGCAATCGCTCTGGGCAGCTGTAATTAGGGCTGAGTGGGGGTGAATTATGGAATGAGGACTCAGTGGAGGGAGACTGGCCTGCTGTTCTTCATGCTGTCTGAGAACCACTTTCCAGACTGGCCTCAAATTTGTCACCTGTACAATAACAAGTTGCAGCTCAAGAGAGAAAAAAAAGGAAAGAAGTGGCACCATGTAGACATTTTACCTCCAGAACCTATGCTGAGTCATACTGAACCTTAGCTTTTCTACTTATTATGTCTCCCCAAGCAGGAATCCACACACGTTGTGATTTAACTCCAGCTGGCAACTAAGCATGATGTCATACAGTCTGAGATTATCCCTTTGGTCAGTTGGGGTCAGTTGTCCCAGTTGTATCTCCTCCCAACTGCTTGTGCACTCCCAGCCTACTCACTGGTGGGATGGTGTGAGGAGCAGAAATGGCCTGGACTCTGCGTAAGCACTATTCATCAACCCTGTGTTAGCACTGTTTCCGGCACAAATCCAAACCATAGCCCCATAGCAGCTACTATAAAGAAAATTAACTCTTATCACAGCCAAAACCAGCTCTTAACCACTGGTCAGAAACCTTACATCCTAGCACAAGTGTAAAACTGCAATAGAAGAGTCTTTGCCTTCACAAATGAATACTCACAGAGGCTTTAAACCAGAACTACTCTATTCATATCAGAAATGTTGCAGAAATACATGTTATTTTTGAAGAAGTAGGTAGCAGCTCTCTCTCACCTAGTTACAAGTCTGCTGTTTGAAGTCCTTTATGTAACCACTGCCTTGTCTCTTTTCTCCTTCAAGACTTCGCCTGTGGAGGTATTCTTCACTCTGGAGTCCAGCAAGCTGATTCACCGGTAAGTGTTCTGACACCTCAGGAGTTTCTAGCAAGCTTTTTCATGCAAAAACAGACAAGATGCTTTATGTACAGACAGTTGCAGTATGAGCAGAGAGAAGGGAGGAAGCTGTCAAATCTTGGTAAGTAAAACCCGGTGACCCTGTGTATTGTTATCTTCACCACGAGTGTCAATAGCCACCCTCTGGGCATCTACCCCCTCTGTAACAAACTTGTCCTGGGTTTACACAGGTCTAGGTGTGTTCTTTTTTCAGCAGATACGCTTGTCCTGTGAATAAAGGCCAGCTCTCAGCTGGCCAAATTTGAATGCAATATTATTCTTAACAATTCCCCTCTTTCATTCCATCCTCCAGGCCAGACCAGTGTCGGTTCAGAGAAAAGTGGCTTAAGGACATAATTGAAAATAAAATAATCCTCATGGAAACACATAAATTCTAATGAACACAGTGAAGAAGAATGGCTCTTCCCTATTAGCATTTCTACCTTGTGGATACATAAGCAACATTAAAGCTATGCAAAATCAATTATGGCCTCACTCTTGCAGGTATGGGTGGGTACAGCAGGACAGAGCCGGGCATGAGAACGTTAGCAGAAAGAGGCAGCTGAGCTGGACTTGCTGTTTGCAAACATCAGGTCTGCAGAACTCCAGAGTAAATGTTATAGGCTTTTATTCTCTTTATACAAACATACAAGACATCTCTGTTGCCAAAACTACAACACAGAGACTAAGGCGAACAAAACAAAACTAAACAAATCCAATCCCCACACACTTTGTTTTTAAAAACATTTGAGAAAATGAGTAAGGGAAATATGGAGTTGAATCAAAGATCACCACCACGGAAGCACTATCTGTAGTAGGCCCCCCGAGTACAGAGTTTAAAGAAGGTAATTTAATACTACTGAAACAGACCAAATCGAAATGCCACAGCAGTTAAAATAAGGTTTTAATCTATAACATAAACAAAAAAAAAAATCAAACAAATTGAAAGATACATCCTTGTTACCACCTGTGCACATCCAGGGGTCCCAATCACTGCACCCCACTGCTCTGATACCTATGTATAACATAGGAGAAAAAGAAGCAAGCAGCTCACCATGGGCTTTGGTGGGCTGAGGATCAGACCCTCCTATTACTGCTACTTTATACCCTGATTGCAATCTGCTTGCTTTAAAGTAACTGAAGCCTATCTGTATTAAATTACAAACTCCTTTCTATTTACAAGTCTAGTTTGAACCACAAGTCAAACTCAACTGTTCTGGGAAAAAGAAACAAAACTGACTTACCAAAAAATATCTAAGCAGACAGTCTTAGATCTTGCACAGGAACTTAGGAGTTCCTATGTTTTTGCTGTTACTAGACTAGCAGCTCGCTTCTGATGGCCAGACTTCTCTCATTAGCCACAACAAATGGAAAATCACACATGGCAGTGTCAGGCAATGAAGCACTGTAATCCTTGGGCTTGTTTGATTCAAAGCAAGCGCAGACCAACATTGCCACCCCTAATCTTCCTTGCTTGCTCCTGCCTTCCCTGCTCTGTAGCTTTTCAATTTATAGGGATTCCTTGCAGACTGTGAGCAAATCATCCAAGACAATCTGATGAAATAACTGATTCCTTGATACAAGTAATCCACTTCTGCAACTTGGCCCTGGTGGGTGAAAGGCCCTGCATCTCCTACAGCTTTTTTCAGGTCACGACGGGAACAGGCTAGCTGCTGCTTGGCAGAAGCTAGTGTACAGTTCAAATAGTTATTTTTCCTCTTTGCCCTTAGTCTTTCTGTAGACCATCTCTCGAAAGCTTGCAAGGATTTTATTCTCTCGTTTTCTTCTCTCCTCCTGGTTGAAGGATGCCAGAGCTCTCTTTTCATCTGCACTGTAAATCTGGTTCTCTTTACGCAGACGCACAGCTTCCATCCGTCGATGTCTGTGGAGAATATTGTGCAAGTCAGCACAAGCAGAGGGATAGAATCATAGAATCATAGAATGGTTAAGGTTGAAAGGGACCTCAAGGATCATCTAGTTCCAACCCCCTGACATAGGCAGGGACACCTCCCACTAGTACAGGTTACACAGGCCTGTGACACTCTGTCATAGCTTTCATCCATGTACTGGACTGAATGTTTTCAAGGGCTTATAAATAAAGATACCTGCACCATAGAACCCAAATGCACACAAACCTTCCCAAGAAGGAGCGTGGCAGAGCAGGAAGCTGACTTCTGAGTGTGTCTGCTTTCAGGCAGCCCACCTACCCCAAGGTGGCTAGCTGATGGCTCACCAAAATTTAAGTGAAATTCCTGTTGGACTCTCAGAAAAAAGCGTAAGCGAACCTCTCACATTTTGTCTTTACTGAAGAGCCAGTACAACATCACTGTTCAAACATACCATTCTGGGGCACCTGACACAAGCATCTCCTCTTTTGAAATACAAGGTCATTAGAAGTATATTACCTGGACAGAATTTTCTCTTGAGGAGAAGTTGTCCTCAAAACCCCTCACCATCTCTCTACAGTAACAGGAAGCTTAGAGTACTGCAAGCACACAGAGCGCCTTCACTTCTATGCTTCCAGCTAAAGCTTGGAAGCTGTCTTCCAAGCCACCAACAGAGCAAGCGGCTCTTGAAAATTTCACTGAACCATTATCACCATCAAAACCGTACCTGCTGCCACTCATGACATAACCAGAACTCTCAAACGATGCAATCTCTTCACTGGTCAAGCCAATTTCACCTCTCCGGGGTATTCGTTTTCCTGCTTTTACATACTCTGCCATTGCTGCACCTTCACCAGGTAAGAGGGCATGTCCATAGCTTAAAAAAAAAGAGTAGTGATTTTGATCAGACACAGTGAGCCTTAGCTTCCCTGCTTCCCTGTTCATTACTTGCTAAAGTTGCATTTTTAAGCACTTTCTTATTCTTTCCCATACATTGGTCTGTTTTTCCCTTATGGCTAACAGAAGCAACATCTTAAAATTTCTGGATGGATCCATTCTGGTGGAACAGTAATGAAGACACTATAAAGTAAAAATACTGCAGAGTGTTAGCATTAAGGCCTCTTACAAGCAACTTAAAAATCTAAAAAGCATAAACCAGACTTTTCTACCTGAGCTCAGGCCAGAGAAAACGTTAGCACCACTACCACTTCTGTCTGGGAGTTTCTGGCACAGCATTTCTCTCTGATGAATGACACATTGTCATAACAGTCCTTCAGGCTTGATTTGATCAAAGCACCATTACAGGTAGCTACTCACTTCAAAGGCCTATCATCCTGAGATGCATGGGTTTTGGGAGCTTCTGGTCCAATCAAGCTATCAGCTTCTGTATTTTCTGCAACAGCCGAATAATGAGGAAGATTAATGTTGTGCCTATTGTTCTTAGTTATCAGAACAGTTACAGATCAGCAACACTTAAAGAATTCACAGAAAGAACATGAAGAAGTTTCAATCCAAGTTTAAAGAACCTACTTGATCTCTCAATCCAGAGATCTTCCCCTTGAAATGCTTCATCATCAGAATCTTCACTACTTGAATCACTGGATTCCTTTCTACTCTTCTTAGTTTTCTTTTTCTTAGACTTCTTCCTGTAAGAATAATCAGAGACAAACATGCTGTTGCCAAAACGTAAGATGGAAGAGTGCTTGGAACCATTCTCACTTCAGTAGTTTTTCAAGGCAACTTCCACCTATGGGAAGACTGGCTGGCTGCAGACAGACTTGTTCAGCAAAAGGCCTTACAGCAAAACAGACAATACATACACTCTTACGCCTTTCATACAGCACTAGAAATTGGCTCCCCATGTTTCCAGCAAATCCTCTCTGTTGTATCATTCACTAGATTTAAAGACAATCCATCCATTTAGCATTATTCAACAGCATTTATAGCCCAAATTTTGAATGCTCAGCCTTCCTTGCTACCTGCCCTCTAGTATAAAGCAGTCAGAATTACTGTTTTCCTGTAAACTTACTTTCTGTTCTTCTTTTTCTTCTTCTTGCTTTTCTTTTTATCATCATCTGAAAAAGAAGAAAGTACATATAGAATCAGAAAGAAATATTCACTATAACTAAGAATGAGCTCTCATATATACACATCAGTCAAAACCCTCTTACCACTGGAGTTCTGCTCCGACTCCGACTCACTGTCACTGTCCTCAGAATGTTTTCTGTGCTTTCTTTTGGATGCTTTCCGCTTTTTCTTCTTTCTTTTCTTCTTCTTTTTCTTTTTTTCCTCTAGAATGTTTTAAAAAGTTAACATGAGAGAACAGCCAAAGATCACCTAGCGTCTCATGTATTTTCTGATCTTCCCAAACCAGCTCTCTGAACTGGAGCCCACCACACTCATTTCCATCTGTCAAAGTCAGTGAACCTCTCCAAGCAACAACAGCAGGTTCTAGACTTTTCCCATTTTTGACATAAGCTGTGTACGCAAAACAAAATACCTTCTGAGCTGGAATCTGAAGAACTACTCATAGATTTGGCCTCTTCATCTTCTACCGGTGTATGCTCATCAGAGCTGAATAAAAATAAAAGTTTGCTATTAAAAATCTACTTTGTGGCATCCAAGACCAAAGGCACACACCACCAAACACATGCTTGGAGATTGCGAGTGGATACTTGCAACAGAGCAAACTATTAAACAGCTAACTTGCAGAATGGGAACTGCTTCCAGAACCACAAGGCAAAGGTCACTGGATCTAAAATGAACCATATCTTGCATAGTTAGTATACTGGAATTAATTTGGAAAGAAATAGTAATCTTGTTATGTTTATTCAGAAAGTGACATAACATGACTTGTGACAAAAGGACTACCACAGCGGTAAGACTGTTTTTTGTAAATGAAACTGACACAACAATCAGTATCATAAAAATCATACAAGAAAGAATAGACCTTACTCAGGGTCGGGAACCTTTGGTGACAGTCCCCAGACTTCCGGTGCTCCCAGTTCTCCAATTCTCTCTCTCTCATTGAGTCTCCTGTAAGGACAAACACCTTCAGCGTGCCAGACATTTTGATATCTGCTACCATTTCCAATCACTTAAAGCAGCTACACTAACAAGAAACAACCAGCGGCCTGGAAGGTCGAAGCAAACCTCCGCACGATGCGGAGGATCGGCGGTCAACGGGTGTCAGAATCTTCCCGGTCGAACCTCGACCCGTCCGACCATCCCTGTCACCGGGCAGAGCGAAGGGGAACGCCTCCTGTGCTGCCCGCCGCAAGACCGAAGGGGCTCAAAGCGCCGGACAGCGCCGCAACACAGCGGCCGCGAAAGGGCCGGACAGAAAAGGGCCAGGCCGCCCTCGGAGCCGCAAGCCCGGCACTCTGCCTTCCCCGGGACCGCCGGTTCCTCCGGGCGGAAGAGAAGCACCACCAGAACAGGCGCTACAGAAAACCGACGCTCACCTCTGCCGCAGGATCTCCTCCTTCTCCTTCTCGTAGTACTCGGGCCAGGCCTTGCCGTGGTGGTTGCCGTGGTGGTGGCCGTGGTGCGTGGCGGAGCGTGGCCCGCCGGGGGTGCGCTCGCGGGAACGGGACCAACTGCGGCTCCGCCGGTGGCTCGGGCGCTTCAACCCGTTGCGCTCGCGGGAGCGGGAGCGCGACCTGTGGCCCCGGCGCTCGGGGCTGCAGGCCGGCGGGCTGCGAGAACGGGACGCCGGCGCCATGACAGCTGCGGAGCGGTTGCTGCGGACGAGCCGCCTCCGCGCGGCTTCCGGCACCCTCCCTCCCGTGCGGGTGGGGGCGGAAGCGGCGCAGCTCTGCTCGCGGGGCGTACCTCCCCACACGCCCGGCCGGCAACACGGCGCCGTAGCAGCGGCGTTCCTGGTGGCAGCTCCCTCTCCGCTGCAGGCGGCGGGACAGCTCCCCCGTCGACGGGACGGAGACCTGCGAGCGGCCGCCTGGCAGCATGGACCTGCGGGCAGCGGCGGTGCCAGGTAAGGCGACGTGGGTGGCGGGGGGGAAAGCCGCGACCCGGCGTGGGGGCAGAGCGGTCGCTGCCCGGCCGACTGCTCACGGTTCGTCCCCGCCGGCCGGGCCTGTCCCCTTTGGGGAGGGAGAGGCGGGGCGTCCCTACCCCGGACCACGCAGGGCTGCGGGCACCTTCACAGCTGGCTTTTGAAAAATGAAAAAGCCGCACAGCACCTCCCAACCCGACCTGTCATGGTTCGGGCCGCCGGGCTCGGTGGCAGTACGTAAGGAGCTCGGGAAACAGATATGATTTGGGAAGAAAAATACAGCAGTGAGTGTCAGATAAGGCTGCCTTCTGTGCGCACCTTTCAGGGTGCCAGGTCTGAGTACCTCGCATCGAGGCCTTCCCTAAGAAGCCCCAGGTATCTGCTCTGCCTGGGGCAGCGCAGCGTGACCTCGCTGCGCTCACGGTTGCTGGCTGTAAACAGCATTTCAGCGGCTGCTTCCTCCCAGAAAGCTCCGGCTGCCATCTGCTCTCTAGAAAAGTTGTCTGTCATTCTATTTTTCACTAATGAAACAGTATTTCAGTTCCCAAACCTATCATAAGCAACATAAAAATATCTGTAATAAGGAGGAGGCCTGCTTAAATTGAGTGTTAGCCTGTGTGCCTGTAAACTGGTACAGAAAAGGGACAGAGAAGATGGTACCAGAGGTTTGCACACAGGTAAAGTGTTACCTGTCCTGTGTCTGTCCAAAGACAACCTGGTACCTTCTTGCTGTGGGAGTTGATGAATATTTTGGCTATCAGAGACTGCTGTTTGCCTAATTAAACTAGATGAGGCTATCTTTTAAAAGGCTGCTGTTTTTATCTGTGTGGGTCATTTGAATGAGACAGATAAACGTCTGGAGATGCTGTATTTTTGCCAGCTGAATCCATACTGCATGAGTGAAAGCTTATGACTTGTGTCTCTGAGCTTCCAGTCTCTGGAAGAACCTGAAACCTACAGTGACCCTGAGACTTAGCAGCCCCTATTCACACTCTCACAGGCAGCCCAAGTTCCTTTACCCCTGTGTGTAAAATCAGATGACCCTGGGAAGAAGTCCAGGCCACTCAGTATCTCAGCACTGTTGACAAAAGCTCATGCTACCAACTCATAGCATAGCTGCTGGGCCAGGCATAATGTCCACATGTCAAGCAAATGTGACCTCGAGGCCTTCATCATCCGAGTCCTAGGCTGCATCAAGAGAAGCGTGGCCAGCAGAGCAAGGGAGGTGATTCTGCCCCTTTACTCTGCTCTCGTCAGACCCCACCTGGAGTACTGTGTGCAGTTCTGGAACCCTCAGCACAGGAAGGACATGGAAGTGTTGGAGCGGGTCCAGAGGAGGGCCACAAAGATGATCAGAGGGCTGGAGCAGCTCTCCTATGAGGACAGGCTGAGGGAGTTGGGGCTCTTCAGCCTGGAGAAGAGAAGGCTTCGAGGGGACCTGATAGTAGCCTTCCAGTATCTGAAGGGGGCCTACAGGAAGGCTGGGGAAGGATTATTTACAAGGTCCTGCAATGACAGGACAAGGGGCAATGGGCTTAAACTGGCAGAGGGGAGATTTAGACTAGATGTTAGGAGGAAGTTCTTTACAGTAAGGGTGGTGAGGCACTGGAACAGGTTGCCCAGGGAGGTTGTGGATGCTCCCTCCCTGGATGTGTTCAAGGCCAGATTGGATGAGGCCTTGAGTAACCTGTACTAGTGGGAGGTGTCCCTGCCTATGGCAGGGGGTTGGAACTAGATGATCCTTGAGGTCCCTTCCAACCTTACTATTCTATGATTCTATGATTCTATGATCAGAGCATATGGCCCTCCCTAACTTTGAAGGCTGAGTTTCCTGTGAGCTGGTGTGGGCTGGCAGGGAGGTGGGCAGCCAGGGGGTTCAGAGGCACTGGGCACTGCAGTGCTGGGCACCATTGGCTTGCTAGCCTTCCACTGCACTGAAGCAGGATAAGACTGCACTAAAGGGTCTGTCTTGTCAAAAGACCTCTCAGGAGCACTTCCCACATCAGGCTGGTGGTTCACAACGATCTTTGTTGAGACACTTCTCATATTCTTAATATAATGACCCTCTTCACAAGGTGATTTTCAGGTTTGGGAGAGGGTGCCCAGAGAGTTAAATCACCTAACACTTTCTAGGCTTATCTAAAAATAAAATAAAAAACCAAACCAAACCAACCAGCCAACCAACCAACACCTTCCAGAACGAAAGTGTGGATGCTAAAGAAAAAAAATAATCACGTTGAAATTCTGCATTTAGGTGCAGGAGGACTGAGTGGCAGCTTAAGTAAATTCTTTTTTTTTTTTAAGCTGGTGAGAGCATTAGCTCTGCCCTGATGATGGCGAGGTGGGTGTGGAGTTCAGAATTTATATCTGACACAAAAAGCTGCCATAGAGAGAAGCATTGGTAAAAAGGTGAAAGTGAGGAGATGGTGCCACTCTCACAGCTAAACCATCATCTTTTAAATTAGCCAGCGATCCTGTGCCTGAGTAAGCTGTTCAAACCTGATTTTTGAGAAACAATGATGTTTCAGTTCTCATCTTTATATGTAAGTTTTTTCTGATAGTCATGGCAATGAGGAGAAGAAAACTCCTTAAAGCTGAAGGATGAAGGGCTAAGAAATTGATTCATTTGGACTGTCAGACATTTTTTAAGAAAAAAAGAACACTGAGTTATATATTGAGAATTTAAAATACAGTAGTATTCCCAATTACTATAACCTCTTGTGTAAGAATTACTAAAAACTAAGGAAAAAACTTAAGGGTTACATGAAGAAAACCTTGCCTTTCCCCCTGATCAGTATTTTGTGTTATCTGTTCTTCACTCAACAGTCTCAAAAAATCTGATAAATAATAGGAATTCAGTTCTGTAACATTTCAGATCTGAAGGCTATCACTTCAAAAAGGCACTTCTGCTACCAGAAATACAAATACATGAAGCTTGGTAGGTGATTTTCTTGATGGAAGGGTTCATAAACCTAGGCAGAACCATTTTGTTGCTGATAAACGCAGTGAGGGATTGCAGTAATTTGTGCCAGTAATTGTGGCCTGTGACCTGTTAATGTATTTGGTCAAACTTTATAGAAGGACATTTGTTCATGGCAAAGTTTTTGAATCCTAAGAAAAATCCAGAACCCCTGTGGTTCAAGTCCACAAAATCTGTAGAAGATGGGGGGAAAAAGAAGAAAAAAAAAGAAAAAAGGAATAGATCTGTAACAGAAGATGAAAAAAATCTCTTTTATGATCTTGTTGCTCTTTGACTGTTCATGAACAGCTAGAGTTTTCAAGAAACCGCATTATGGATATGTCACTTTGATGACTCCATATTAAATGTGCCGAGTGCTGTGCTCTGTGAAAAGACTCGTGTCTACACAGCTCTGAGCAGGGTCTAACACATCCCATTGTGGTGCAAAGAATATAAAATCAATGATTCCGCAGTGTGTGAGTGTTCGGGCTTAGGTTACTGATCTCCTCGGTGTTGGGTGGAAGTGCCAGCTGCGTCAGTGGTTGGCAGAGCAGCGCCAGTCTGCTCTCTTCCCCCGGGAAGGAAACAAGCTGCAGTGGGAAGTAACCTGCTGCCATCGCGTCTCCACAGCCTCATCCAACACGGTCCAACTTAAGGCAGGTGGTTGTGGGGGGTTTACTGCGGGCTCTTCTGGAGTAGGGAGACCAGAAGAGGTGGCAGCCAGGCGGGGGCTGTCGAGGCCGAAGCAAGGCCCGTGTGCTTGCCCCTCGGCTGCCCAAGGCCTCCGGAGCGGCATCTGGGACCGAGGAGGTAAGGAGCACACGCTCGCCAGTGGCTGTGGGGCCTGTAAGCAGCTTTCAGTGCTCCTGGAGGTGCCGGCACGAAGGGGCAGGAGATGGTGCGGGGGGTGGGCGACCACCCTCGCGGTGCAGCTCTGTGTGGAGGCTCCTGGGAATGGCCAACCACCGCAGCCCGATGGAAGGGTACCGCGCGCCCTGCGTGGGGCTCCGCGAAAGCCCCCCACACCCCGAGGGGCCCAGTCAAAGACCTCTCTTGAGGCGGCTGAACGCCTGACCCTGCCCGCTTTCCAGCCTCGAGCGCGCCCGAAGGATCTCGAGGCGGTTCGGGTCAGAAAGCCGAAGGGTGACGAACACGCTTGGGAGGAGTTTGGCGGCCCGCAGGGGAAGGTAGCGTGGTACTGCGCCCTCTAGTGGCGGCGCACCGGGGGCGGCGCCCGA